>CM056957.1:14395003-14488218 GCA_029856935.1 Cyclocarya paliurus | reverse complement strand
AAAATTTTTTAAGATGGCAGCATCTGATGCACTTTTAGTCTCTATGCACCGGTAATGATCAAGTTCCTGCCACAGATTTTTCAGCAAGTTGGCATATTCGGTTACAGTTTTACTGCCTTGTCTAGTTGCACTGGTCTTGACCTTTATCTCATATACTTGAGCTGCATCACGGGCCTTTGAGTATGTCTGTCGAACCGCATCCCAGATTTCTTTAGTTGTGGATAAAAACATACAAGTGTCGCTAATCTCCGGGTTGATCGAACTCCATAATCATGACATAATCATGGAATCTGCTTCATCCCACGCATCATACCGTGGATCTCCTTTGGTCCAGTCCCTAGGAGATGGCTAAGTTTTCCCTTTCCCTTCAAATAGGTTCGAATAAATTGAGACCACTTCAAGTAGTTCTTTCCGTTCAGCCTATATGCTGCCTGAATGTTTTGCAGGTCACTGGATGACTGATGTGGAAGGGCGTCCTCAGATTGTGCCATAGTATTGGATACTTTGATTTCAGACATTGATTCACGACAATGAAGGCCAAGAATCCCAGAAAGAGCCTAAAGCTCTGATACCATGTGGGAAAAATGAATTAATTGTATTAATTCGATTAGCCTTTACACAGGTTATATGTACAATTACATGGCTGATTCACAGAGCTAATTACAAGGAAATAAAATAGGAAACTTTCCTTCCTAAAACAGATTTCTATGTCAGTGGGATTCCTTAATGGTTATCCCCTAATCCTAGGGAAGTCAAAGATACAAATATATAGGTTTCCTAATATACCAAGATTGGTGGAATCAATTATCTATTTTCCAACAGGGATGGGGTTCCATTCACCAAACCGGAGGCGCATTGTAGAGAGAAGGAGCTATCCAAGATCACCATTTTTTCCCAAAAACCGTATCTCCTCAGCAAGTAAAAAATGAAACACCAATTGACATGATCATAGGCTTTTTCAATGTTTACTTTGTAAAGCACCCCTTGTGTTCTCTAGATCTAAGCCTACTGTCCAGGTTCTCGTGAGCTATAAGAAGATTTTTCTTCTTGTAACAATGGTAATTTTAGGATTTGAGACAATCTTCTCTCCACCATACCCATCTATTAGCAAGAACTTCAGAAATGATCGTGTAAGCCACTCACTTAGCTAATAGGCTTGTGATCTTTACCGTCCACCACCCCTGGTTTCTTGGGAATGAGAGCAATGAAGGTGGCACCAATACTTTTTTAAAATTTGCAATTTGTATGAAGATCATAAAACACCCACATAATGTCTACCTTAATCACCTCCTAGCAAGCTTGAAAGAAAGCCATAGAGAACCCATTCGGACACAATGCCTTTTTCACTGTTCAACGCTTCCACAACTTTCAGAATCTCCATTTCCTCAAAAGGCCTTTCAAGCCAGGATGCCTCCAATTCCCCAATGGAATCAAACTCTAAGCCTTCATGCAAATTGTTTAGAAAATCATTTGTTGTAGAATTGTGCAAAATGATCCGAATTTTAGTTTGGTCGGTAGAGATATATTCATCAACCAGGATTACCTCCACACTCAAGGAGGATGGGAAAATGGTTGGTGCAAAGCCTGGATAGTCTCTTCTGTATAAGGTTTTGGTGGTGTACTTCCCATTCAGGTGATACCAAGAATCGATCGAGCCTTGACCAAGGGGGTGTTCTTGGTTATTTGACCAAGTGTAGGAGCCACCTGCAAGAGGAAGATAAATTTTGTTCAAAGATGAAGTTTGAGAATTCTACCATTGCCGAATTGAGACTAGAGCCACTCCATCTTTCACTCAAAAACATTGTTATGTTGAAGTCACCACCAATACACCAAGGTAGGTTCCATATGCTGTTTACACCAGCCAGCTCATCCCATGATAACTCTCTTGCATGGTCTATATCAGGACAATAAACACCTGCAAAGGCCCATTGGAATCCATCCACAACCTTCTTGAATGAACAAGCTACCATTGAGGCCCCCACACAATCTTCCATCTTCTCCACCGCCCTTTGATCCCACATCACTAAGATGCCTCCCGAGGCTCCATTGGATGGCAAGTGAAGCCACCCCACTTGACTACATCCCCACAAACTTCTAACTGTATTTAATGTGATGAGTATTAATTTCGTTTCTTGTAAACATACAATGTCTACTTTACATTTCCGAAGCTGGTTTCTGATTTTGAGGTGCTTTTAATCTCATTCAGTCCCATTACGTTCCATGAAATGATTTTTGGCTTCATAAAACTACATCCGTTGCCATTCCCTTTGATCTTGCATGGCCGAACATCTCTCTTGAGCTTTGTAATTAACTGTCCAGTTGAGTCTTTTTAGTTCTCTAGCTCTTTTCTTGAACTCATTTTCTGAGTTTGTTTGACCAGACTTTATGGCTATAAGAAGAGCCATGAATTGGTCCTCGAAGCCATCACTGATCGCATTTACATAGATAATCTATGTTTTGGGCCTTTTCTTTTAAGATATAAACTTTGCTTATGTTAAATCAAGGACCTCTGTGCTTTTAAACCCCACAAAAACATGAAATTAATCTCCATTGAAAAATTTAGAAAAATAGAATTACAAAAACTTACATTTATACCTCCGCATGCTCTGACTTCATCGGAGTTGGAGGTAGAGGCCCGAGCAAGGAAGAATCTACCCTGGTGCATGGGTGTGTTTCAGTAATGCAATCCATTTTATGTTCTCAATCATGGTGATAGCATTCTTATTAGAGAAGTATCTAATGGGTTCAATTTGGGTAGTTAATCTGGTCTAAGTTGGTTGGGAGTACCTTATTATATTTGAAATTAATACCTGTAGCGGAGTCTGCTCTACTGTGTTTGTCAATTCAAGTGAAAGTTGAACCCCGTTTTAGCCTCTACTGGCTTGAGTTTGATACTGCGGATTCTTAATTTCAACTGCCATACATATTCAATATTACCAGAAGATTATTCATGCTTTTGTTGATCATGTGGCAGTTATTCGTGGCTGGCTGGTCAGAAGATGCTCAAGAGATTCAGGAATAGTGAAATCGGGGGGGATGAAGGTACTCCTTACTCATTGACTCTATTCTCTTTCTGAACTATATTTATAACTTCTCTACTCTAGTGGACCGGTTTGCCAGAATCAGAATCATTACCCTTTTTTTCCTGACAAAACGAAAAATCACTGGACGCTGTATTTGCCATTCTTTATCTCCCTTTACACTACCAAGTTGTTCCCCAAAGGAAATACTCGATATTAAGATCCCATCTATATGGATCAATTTTGATCCCAAGAAAAGAATAACATGGAATCATTACTCTCCTCATAAAAATGTTTGCTAATCTTGAATGGACAGCTTGGCTCTTGATGGTGTTCTAGAATAATATAAGACTTTGCATGAAATGCTTTTTGGAGTACCCCATGTTTTTTTCTTAATTCAAGAGTTTACAAGTATGAATCCGAAACAGGCTAACGAGTCAGACGAGGTGCTGGTGAAGTCTTCTTTCCTTGCTGAATTGCAGCGCCGAGTATTTAAGGCCGAGGCTGCTCTAAGAGAAAAAGAAGAGGAGAATGACATCCTACACCAGCGTCTCCAACAGTATGAGAGTCGGTGGTCTGAATATGAGTTGAAAATGAAATCCATGGAAGAAGTGTGGCAGAAGCAAATGAGATCCCTACAATCTAGCATCTCCATTGCAAAGAGGAGCCTAGTCATTGATGATTCTGGAAGTAGAAACTCTGATGCGTCAGTAAATGCAAGTGATGACAGAGACTACAGCTCGGAAATGGGTAGTAATCATAAGCAAGTTGAGAGCAATGGGCTGAGGCCAATGAGTGCCAGTTTAAGTGTAATAAGCCGGTTGTCTGAAGAATTTGAGCAGAGGAGTCAAGTATTTGGTGATGATGCCAAGTTCTTGGTGGAGGTAAAATCTGGTCAAGTCGATGCAAATTTGAATCCAGACCGGGAGCTTAGGAGGTTGAAGCATATGTTTGAAGCTTGGAAGAAGGATTATGGGGCAAGACTAAGGGAAACAAAGGTAATTTTGCATAAGCTTGGAAATGAAGATGGTGCTGTCTTGAAAAGAAAGTGGTGGGGAAGAAGAAACAGCTCAAGGATGAGTTAGATGGGTTAGAGTTATCTCAATACTTTTTGGGTCCCTTTCTGTTTTCCTTCATTAGGAAATCGTGAGGTAATGTTAACAACGTGAGAAGTGTGTGGAAGAGAAGGAAAAGCTCAATGATAATCTTAATTTTTGTGTAAAGGGTTTTCTTGTCTCCTCGTCGTTTGGCAGCTCTTTTATATTTATGATTGTGAGCTGTTGAATACCGAAATTGTGAAGAGCATTGGTGTTACCAACAATTTGGCACCACACAGAGCCTTAGTAATTCGATCATGTATATCAAATTGAATATAGTTCCAAGGTATTTTAATGAAATGCAAATTGTCTGGCCGTATCTCACTTGGCAATGCGAGTAAACTACAGTAGACGTAAGGACTGATATGACATGATGATTTGGGACAACTAGGCCGTAATCTATCATATATATAGTAAACTATATGCATATATAACATCATGTATTTATAACATGTGTGTTAGTAGGAGTGAGCTAATGAGTCGAGATTTATACGAGAATGTCCACGACCTTTAATCGAGTCAACGAGTTTTATATTTTTTGTTTACGAACAGTCTATTTAATAATAAAAAATCTAGTCAAGTTCAAGTTTAATCCAACCGAATTCAAATAGCCTATTGAGTAGCAGTATTTATTTACAGCCCCAAGGGCAACAACATGGGGTTTGGATAATGAGATGAGAAGAGATAATTTTAGATGAAAGTTGAAAGTTGAATAAAATATTGTTAGAATATTTTTTTTAATATTATTATTGTTTTGGAATTTGAAAAAGTTGAATAGTTTATTGTATTTTATGTAGAAATTTGTAAAAATTGTAATGATGAGATGAGATAAGATAGGTTAAGATGGTTTTGGAATCCAAACTTTAGTAGTAATGGATGAGAGAAGTAAAACATACCAAATTAAGGGGAAGATATTAGGGTTGGCCTTTGACTCCAATGGATGGAGTCGGAACTTCGACCATCCACTCTAATTAGAGTAGGAAGTCATATTGGACTTCCACCAGGAGCCCACACTGACTCCAAGTACGAGCCCACTTTGACTTGATTTCAAAGCTAGAGTCGAAGTTGATACTTCGTAATGAGGTTGGAGCCCAACTAGGAGTTGAGTCGGATCCTGCTATGGGATAGGGCATTTTCTTAAACAATTTTTGGATCTTCGTCTATATCTTTTTTGTAACTCGATCTGCATTGTTTTTAGGCCTCATTTGTATTATATTTCAACATTTTTAGTTCTTCTTTATCCTTTCTACGCTACCACTTACCAAATACCAAATTATTACACAAAATAATCTAAATTCCTCAAAGACATACGCAATTCATTAGTCCATAGTCATCAAAGATATTATAAACCCATAATATAATTATCTAATATAGCACTAACTCATTAGTGCATAGGCATCAATTATAAAATCATAAAAATCAGAACACAATTATGCAACATAATATGACAATGCAAACCCTAACAAACATCACCCACTAACACACTATTTGTAGTTGAATATAACAAATGATCAAATGGACCATTAGACACCATTAGACAATAGACCATTAGACCATTTGCCTGCTATCGTCTCCAAGGGTCAAGACTCCAACAACAAATCAACTTGACAACTTTGACTACCCTCCACATAGCCCACAACTAGACTATAAATCATTGAAATCGAATATCAACTCCCTTCCATTGGTCCAAATTAACTAAACCACTACACAGTCCACAATCAAACGACAATCCACCACATAGACACTGTACACAACCAAGTAAAAAAAGCTACAAAAGTATCATAATTAAGCAATTTCAAGTTAAACTACCACAACTAGTGACTATAAGATAGGTCATCTTCACTTTCCCAAGTTTCCAAGTTTCCAAATATCCTGCATTCTTTAAAAAAAACCAATTAGATAATACACCACCAAACTAAAGGATAATAAGTAAGTTAATTATTAAAGAGAATGATACCATTGATCGACCGGTAGCAAACTAAAACAATATCTCTCACTTCTTAGAAAGTATTATGGGGTTCATAGATAGCTCTACAAAATAAGATAAATTATAAAACAATAAATTAATCTCATATAAGTTAAAGAATAAAGAAAATATAAAGTTATCTAATTAGTCATTAAAACTAGTAAATTACCATCACAAAAAGTTTGTTAATTACTCAACTCAAGCCTATATCTATTGGCATTGTCAACACCATCCCAATAGGCATAGGCCTTAATCAATTTTGCAAACAAATAAGGGCCTCTATATTGAATTTATTGAGACCGACCTCGCCAGTAGACGTAGGTTTACTCTGAGCCGAACTACTTAAATCTTGATGTTCTGTGTGTGATTATTGTTATTTTCTTTTGTTTTGCTTCCGCTTTTATACTTCAAATTTGCCATTGATAGCCCGTTAATTCCAACAATGATCATACAACATCATCAAGATGCAACATCAAAAGATGGATATAAACATTTCTTAATTGATAAGTATGCCATTTCCTCACGTAATCATCTCTATCTAATCGTCTCTCCAATCAAATTAACATTAAACCATCATCTTCATATGTGCTAAACCTTTGCTTCCCTTACACCACCAAGTTTGATGTTTACAAGCGAAATCTCGTTTGCAGTACTCCTTCATAGTAGAATATGATAAGCAGATGGAGTAATGCTAGACACTCTAGGGAGATTCTTGATAAAATGTGAGATCCACTATAAAAGAGGGTGATGGGTTTAACTTTTTATCAAAACAGATGCATGAAGACTTGCACACACTAAACTAACACAAGTAATTTTTTCAAGTAGATCCATGTGATATTGGAGCCCCACCATTATTGCCTACCCCAAGGCGCATTCCTTGCCTCTCTCAGCCAAGCCAAAAGATGCACTGTTGGGACTTATGAGGCACGAGTACTCAACAAGACGGTACTCAACGTATTGGAGTTTACCTCTATATTTATATTTATCCATTTTTTAATGGATGACAAACAAACATGACTCTTACAATCCAACAAAAAACTTTACCCTATAATCTTCACGATGAAGCAGCCATGCTCAGGAAGCTCCATTTTATTCCATCAAAAAAAAGAAAAAAAAAAAAAAAAAGAAAAAGAAAAAGAAAAAAAGAGGAAGCTCCATTTTACAATGTCATTAGTGGCCAAACTCAATACTATTATGCCATCAAAACTGAATAGGCTTTTCCAAATATAAGATAAATATGAATATGAAGCATTTTGTATTCTTTTAGCCCATAGCCCATTCCCCAAAATGTTGTAGCGAAAAAGATGAAGAAGAAACAACCACCAGGGAAGTGGTGCTGTTACATGGGCAGCCTAAACTCTAAGCAAATACACACTAAGTTCAGGACCACCAGCACCATCAGGGTTGATCATGTAAAAGGCTTGCGAGTGATCTTTAGATCCAACAACACGCTCAAACTTGGCTCTCATATACATGAGCTCGCCTTCGGACCCAGCTCCATTCCCACTACCACTCCCTGGTAACACTCCAGCACCCATTGAAATTGGCTCCACAGCTTTCAACACCTTCAACTCCTCAGCCCCGCACTCACGCCTCATCGCCAACCCGCATTTCTTACCATTGCGGTATGTCCTCCACAGGGTCTCCTCCACTAACTTCTTACCTTTCTTGCTGTCCATTCTCTTCTCACACTCCAACGCAATGCGGACCAGCCCTGATGCCATTTCCCGGACCAAGACGCTTGTTGGTGTTGCGAGCTCGATAAAAAATGCTGGGTCCTGCTTGGCATCCTCTTGAAATGCAATATGGGCATGCCCTCTGCGATACCCGAAAAGGGTACCTATCACTCGGGTGCTTGATCTGCTCTTACTGAAAAGAGTAAGAGCAGATCGGAGCTTATAATTTGACAGCTTCTTCCTTGGTGCTGACACAGAAGAGATTTCTGCAGGCAGGGGGATTCCAAACTTTTCATCTTTGATCCCTTCCTCACAGAAATGAGAAGATGAGCTGAAGGTCAGTACTTCTTCCTCATCATCCTCATCATCAGTCTTCTTTTTCCCGTGGAAGTACCTCCTGGAGAAAGAGAAAGAACAGTCATGAGGAGTACTTTTGGCTGTGCCTGTGATGAGCTTCATCTGGGCAAGTGAACGAACAAATAAGAGGCAAACTCCTCAATATTGGAGGGGAAGACTATTAAGTCATGACTATGGAGAGTTAGCAATGAGAAAAAGATAAGAAACAGATTCACTTGTGTTTATAGTATCCAGATTCCAGAGAGCTGATTTTATTCTAATTTTTCTAGGCTTTTTAGTCATGGCATTGCAGTACTGAAAAGGGACTGAGAAGAGAATCCTTCCAAAAGGAAGGTGAGCAGCCCCACCTAACCTTGACGATCAAAAAAGGATCTTGGGGGTAGATTATTAGAGACGAGCACAAGAAACAGCAGAGAGATGGAAAGAGACCAGAGACAATAATGCCTTACGTTATTACTTTCTTTATCAGTTGTGGTGGGGACGAAGCTGGAAGATATGGAGAGAAAGGAAAGGGGAGGCTTGGCAGTTGCATTGAAAACGATTAGAGGACAGGTAAAAGCACACCAACCGTACCCACCAGAGCCACCCTACTACGCTGCCGTCTCATTCCTTTAATGCTCCCTCCACTTCTACCAAAGCATTGAGTCACCATGAGCGGCCACCATAGTGCTTTGAGCCTTTTACGCTTGCAGAGATATTGTCGGGTCAGTCTGATAGTCACAATAAATCTAAACACCGGCGTCGTTTTTGACATATAAACCGGAATCTCCCCAGGCTTTTCAATAATCGGACCTACGACTATCCCAAACCACTTTCGTGTCTGTTTTCAGCTTTGATTTCCAGTCGTCAATTAAATATATAAACAATTCGAACATAAATTTATCTTATTTGAGTTGAGAGATGAGTTAAATAAAATTTTATTTTTAATATTATTATTATTTTAAAATTTTAAAAATTAAATTATTTATTATATTTTTAAAAAAATTAAAAAAAATTATAATAATAAGATTAGTCGAGATAAATTTCGAATCTAAACTAAGAAAATCAAAACCACTTTCATGTCTATCTTTCCTATGTTATTTTTTTTTTTAAACTTTATCAATTCGCTCCTAGATTCGTGACGATTTTTTCATTAAAGTTCCATCATTTTCTGTGAGATTATGTAAGGAATGTGCTTCGTCCACAGATTAGTTTATCAAATTAGGTTTAGTTTTTCTTTTCTTTTCTTTTTTATTAATCAAGCATGTGTCATATTAAAAAAAAAACAGAATATAACAGTATTCAAGGTAGATCATTTTTACTGTCAATAAAAATAGAACATCTAATAAGTTTATTTGGAGGTATGCATCTAAAAACTAGATTAATTGCTGCTCATTACGCTATCGAATACGCATATCAATTTTGAGATCAATAAATTCTGACTATTCTTAGTTATGAGGAAAAATTTGTTAAATATCTTCCACGATAATTTATCAAATTAGGTTTAGTTTTTCAACTATATCATATCCCTATGTAAACCCCTCTCTCTCTCTCTCTCTCTCTCTCTCTCTCTATATATATATATATATATATATATTTCCATGAGACCTACTTGTATCACGGATCAACTACTTATGATCCATGACCAACAACTTAATCAGAATTTATTTTATTTTTTATTTTTTATTTTTGAGAAAAGGAGAAGAAGATGTTGGACGAAACTACTAATCACACGTCACAATGGATAGTATAGACGTTGGTGAAGAAACATAATGGTTTTTAAGATTTTTCTGTAAGTACCTGAGAGTATGTAGCTATGTGTGTACGTGCGTACGTAAGATATGGTCTATAAAGTCCTCCACAAATATGTCAAATATCTAGGTCACCAACTAAAATTTATTCATAAAAAAAGCACAAAATTCCGGCCAATAAAATTTATAAATAATATATGTGATATTCTTAAGAATATAATTTTTGCTTATTTATATTTTTTTCTAATTTGGCCACGTGGCATGTGAAAAGTTTAATTTAACAAAAATTCTAGTTACAACCGACAGGGGAACCCCCGCGTCACCGCATCCTATGTGGCACATATCAAAACGCCGGCGTTTCTAGTTTAATTCAAGCAAAGATAAAGTGGCCTCCATCCCAAACTCCCAGTCCAAACTCTCATCCCCACGAAGTAGATTCTCTTCGTCTTCTTCATTCCCATCGTCTTCCCCATGAAGCCAACCTCCATTGAATCGAAACCCTCTTCTCTGTCTCCATCGGCTTCATCTTTTACATGAAGTCAATGGGTCTTCATCTTCTCTTCGAACCCAAGAGCCACGAACCCACAAACCCATGAACCAGAGCCACGAATGACTACGATGCCAGTGATGAGTGATTTCTGAATTCCTGGACATTTCAAACCTAGAAGTTAAATTTTCAGTTGAGAAGTAAATTAGAAATCATCACTGGAAGGGCAACTCACCCTAATGGAAAAAGATGATACTAGCAACTGCATCTATCACTGCTATAATTTTCAACTCTTGCAGTAACCTTCAGTTACAAGAAGACACTTGATAAGATATTAAAATACTTCATCAATTTGCAAAGATGATGCTGCGAAATTTTTGAATAAAAGTATAAACATACAGAAATCATCACTTTAAGGGAAACTCACCCTAATGGCAAAGAGGAAATTTTTAAAATGAGATCTGAAAAAATACCAAGAAATGTGTAAAGAAAGAACAATAGAAAAGAAGAGGAAAAAAAAAATCACATCTGAAGAACCGAATCACGGTGGAAGAAGCAGACCGATATTTGTCCAACCCACGACAACGACTGCGACTCAGATCTGGAAGTGTCTCTGGTTCAGCTTGAGCAACACCGAAGAATGCTATTTTGATTTCTTTCTTTCTTTTTTCTTTTTACCTATTTTGATTGTTTTCTGTTTTCTTTTATTTTAATATCGGTGACGTGGCAAGCCGATGACGCGCCGGTTTCACACCGCGGTTGTCTATAGAAGAATTGTTAAAGCTTTCAAAGATTCGGCATCTTATGATAGAGACGTGTTATCAGCCAAAACCCACTGCCAGCGACAAATAGAGATGGTGGCTCGGTTTACCTGATTTATCTTTTATGTCTAAGTCAATAATATGTAGAATAAGTCATCACTAATATATTGATCAAAATGATTTGTCATTATAAGAAATTCAGTCTTTTTTAGCGCTACAAATTCACTGTTAAAAGTTTAAAAAATACTGTAAAAAGTTTTTTCCACCAAATTTATAATCGCTGCAAATTGGTTGCCAAAAATCGGTAGCGATATTTTTTTTATCAATGATTTGCAATATTCGTTGGAAATAAACATATTTCCAGTGAGTTGAAATCGTCACAAATAGTGAATACAAATATCAGGAAAAATTCCTACTGTTGCTGATATCATCGTTAGGAAACATTATTTTTGGAGATTAATTTTTGCCGAAAAAGGTCATAAATTTGTTGCAAAAGTCTGTTAAACTATGGTTAAGGGTCACTGCAAGGATTTTTGCAGCGATATATTTAGTTAGAAATAACTATTTTTGTTGATTTGTATCGCCGATCTATATCATTGGAAATAACTATTTCCGATGATTAAAAATCGCCAAAAATGACCCTTATCAAAAAAAAAAAAAAACATTAAACAGGAAACATTCATAACTTTCAAATGCCCAGCATTAACAAATCTACCTCCAAAAGCAGGCCACCTGTCTATTAAAGTATGCACAAGAACTGCATCAACACTAATCCTAGACTTGTTGAAAGGAAAAAAATAGTGTTGAGCAAGACCATTGAAGTTAACAACAAAGTACTCTACAAAATCTCCTGTTCGAATGTTATGAAATTTCTTTTCTTGGTTTGTAAGCTTAAAAAGGTGATTTCTCAAGAGGATCAGTCAACATTAAAAAGCAATAAGATGCTATTATATATTATTTTGAGCTTCCATATTATCAATTACTGTATACTGCTACCAAGGGAAATAGGTCATATAAAACTAAGCTTCAAATTATCACAAGCATTTTAGTGTAGTGACTACCTCTGAATCAACAAGGTCTAAAACATTTGACCACCAACAAGAAAATAACTGTAAGAGAATGAAATAGCATTGACTGAAAGAGAACAAAAGACTCACAAAATCCAACAAATGCTATAATAATAAGCCATATGATGAAATATTCTTCTTCTAGTTCAAGAGAACAAAAGGCTCACAAAATCCAAGAAATGCCAAAAAGAGCATGAGAGCCGCAACAATGATTAGAGCCAGTCTTCTGCATGGTAGAACAATAGATAAATGTTACCTAAAAGAATTTTGAGCACCAGAAAAAGTTGTAGGAGCTTATACTTACACACTATCCAGGCCATCTTGTATATCCTTTGAATTATTTGAAGTCTTCTGAGAAAGAATGGAAGTAGAAGACTCGATCTTTATTTCAATAATGTCAATGCTCTGCTGCACCTTTGATGGCAGAAATATAGAATCCACTATGATTCCCTTGGCTGCAGCAAGATAACCTGACACATTTATGAGGTTTTCAACAATGGTATCTGCCTGATTCACAACATAATCTAGTGTGTTGGTTGTACTATTGTGAAACTTGCCATTACTAGTGTACAGAACTATGCATCCAACATTGTAAGAGCATTAGTAGTGGGTTCAGTAAAGTTAAATTTTAGCAAAAGAATAGCTAAGGTGCAAATTAAAGTGCAACAATAGGCTTAACAAATGAACAGTGATTTTAACTTCAGTCATTCGTTAAAATAAATAAAAAAAATTATACAACTATGTGCTAGTACTAGTACGTAAAAATTTGGCATTTCCCAAAATTTTTGGCTCAGATATATACAAAATCATATCGGCATGATACAGTAGAACAATTCACTTAAAATGCCACGAGAATAAGATATATCAAACTCAGGAAATAAAAAGATCCCATTCATGTACTGGAGAAGTAAAGTAGCATTAGTATATTCTTTATGAACTAAAACAAGAATAACTTGATTCAAAATTACACAGAAATTACCTCAACCTCATCACCAGTCACTTTCAGTATTTCCTGGATAAGAGGAATAGCGGCTGCATCTCCACAAAGGTGAAGCTCATCAACGAAGATTCCTAATAGAGCACGAGTAAATGAAAAACCCCTTGTCCTACACCCTAACATTTGTAGTACTGCCAATGAATTCATGAAAGGGGGATAACAACAATATGCATATAATGAAAACAAAACAATCAATCACATGCAGGAATATAAGAACTTCATAGCTTACAAAAATAATATAAAGTACCCACCTTAGAAAAGAAGTCTGTTGCATAAAGAAATGCCATAAACTCGGGAATATAAAACATCGATAAATACAATCATCCAACAGCTTGGGGTTGTATGAACCAATATCATTTCACCAATAAGCTCCATCTAGGTCTTGTATTCAAGCATGTAATTGACAATCATGATATTCAAGGAATATATCTCAACATATTTAGGGAAAAAAACATTTACATCACAATTCTCAACTAGAGCACGGAATCAGTTTTGTACTCTATCATAGGTCATAAAAAATTAATACTCGCCCGATTCAATTCCAACAAAATTGACCACGTACAACACGAAAACAACCAAAGAATGAAAATTATTCATATTTTCTTGTAAATTAATTCACACTTTGTTCATTATCATTGGATAAAGAACAAACACTATAATCACTACAATAAACACTATAATCCCAAAAACAAAACAAGCAAATCAGACCAATGAAACAAATAAGTGAAGGAGGAAATAAACAAGCACAAGCTTTGCCACATTAACCTAAACCAAACTGAAATAAATAAAAAAAATATCAAATCTAGGGTCCAAATTCTAAGAGCACCTATCCCTTTTATGTCAAATCTTTAAATCATGAGTAAGCACAAAAACATAGCCGATATATGATAAGAAGAAATGTTGACCTCATTTTTTTTTTCTATCACGGGTGTTTGGGGGCAAGACTGTGAAGGGAAGAAGAGGAGTTGAAGAAGAGAAGTGAAGAAGGGAATAACAAGAATAACTGAAATAACAGAAGGGAAAGGAGGTAGTTAGCAATATGGGGAGTTTTGTAAATAGAAAGTTTGAGTTAGTGATACAACGCATTTTATGTGTATCAGTAGTTGGTAGAAACCATTTAATGTAACAGTGAGTTTTGCTGTTAAGAATTTTAGATTGTGTTTTATATTGTACGTGTAGCTTTTAGTTTTCTTCATCATTCTGCAAGTATAAAAGCAATTGATGGTTGCATGTAAATCATCTTGACGAATACAGTTATGAAATTGGGAGGTTGGGAATTCCTCAAAAATTCCTTGTCAAGATTCATCATGGAATCTGGCATTTGATCATCATTCTTTGTCGTGATTCTTACCTTCGTTTTGTTCTTGCTTGTTGATGTGAGATCAGAATTACGTGAGTGGAAAAGGAAAGGAAAGTAGTGTTCTTGATTAATCAAGAGCATTACAAGTGGTATCAGTTGTAGTCGATCGTGGGGAACTCTGATGGCAGAGGGTACATGTGCAGCCTTGAAGGGTCAGCAAGATGGGTCCCAAAGATAGCTAGAAGCGGTTCAGAAATAGTTGGAGCATCATCAACAAGCCATTAATGGGATGACAAAAAGGTTAGATCAAGTCTCTAATATGTTACGTTCTTTGTGTGAAGCTGTAAATAGTAATTCTTATAGAGATAGAGAGGTGTCTAATGAGCCTAGAAGTCATGAAGAGAGGGGTGTTGTTCAGAGAGGTTTTCGATTGGATTGTCCACGATTTAGTGGTATTGATCCTGTTGGTTGGGTCTTTAAGGCCAATCAGTACTTTGATTTTTATCAAGTACCATTTCATCAGAAGTTAATGGTGGCATCGCACCATATGGATGGAAAGGTATTGGTATGGTACCAAAATGCTTTGGATTATGGACAGTTCAATTCATAGGAGAGCCCTTAGTTGTGGCAATGCAAGGAAGATTTGGGCCATCAGCATTTGATGACCCAATGGAGGCTTTGACCAAGTTGAAACAAACTACTTCTATTGGTTTGTATAGATCACAATTTGAGGCCTTGTCGAATAGGTTCAAAGGCTTGTCTGAGAAGTTGCTTTATCAGTGGATTAAAAGATGAAATTTGAATACCTGTGAAAATGTTTAATCCACTGAATCTTGGGTTTGCTTTTGGCTTGGAAAAGTTGCAAGAAGAACATGTGTTGTCTTCAAGAAAATCTTGGAGGCAAAATGGCCATTATGCTAATAATGACCTGCTGAAAATGTGGTAGATTTAGCTAATAAAGGGCAAAGGAGTTTGCCTCCTATGAGGAAGGTTACTTATTTCAGATGGATGAGAAGAGGAAGAAGGGCTTGTGTTTTCACTGTAATGAAAAGTGGAATCCCAATCACACCTATAAAAATCCTAAGGTGTATATTTTGCAAGGTGATAATGAAGAAAATGTGGAAGATAGTGCTGTGTTGAGAGAAGAATCTGTAACAGGAACTCAAGGCGAAATTACAAGATTCTAAAGTTCTTGAGGTATCTATACATGCTATCTTGGGCTATGTCAATAGCAATGCCATGAAACTATTGGGTAGAATTGGGTCTTTTATTGTGGAAATTCTGGTGGATTCTAGTAGCACTCATAATTTCTTGGATCCATTGGTGGTTGAGGCAGCTATATTGAAGGTGGATAAGGATGTGGGATTGCAAGTTCAAGTTGCAAATGGAGCAAAGATTGTCAGTCAAGGAAGATGTGTGGAAGCTGTTAACATTCAGGGTTCTAAGTTCATAATTCCATTTCATGTCCTTACCTTAGGAGGATGTGACATTGTTCTTGGATTCCAATGGCTTAAGACATTAGGTTCCATTAAATGGGACTTTACTAACTTGTCTATGGAGTTTCAAGTAGGTGACAAGAAGTTGTTGTTACAAGGTCTTATTTCTGTGAGAGTTGAGGTGGAAGCTGGGATGAATCTGTTAAAATCTTCTTTTGAGAGGAAACATGGGTGGCTTTTACAATTAGTAGCAGTGCAGGAAGGGGAAGAGAAGGGGGAGATACAAGCTGAAGTTGAGAAGATTTTGCAACAGTTTAAGACTATTTTTGAAGAACCAGTGGGGTTACCTCCACCTCGGGCTTTTGATCATCAAATTGTTCTGAAGAATGGATCTACTCCAGTGTCAGTGAGGCCTTATAGGTTTCCTCATTATAAAAAATTAGAGATTGAAAAGATTGTACAAGATTTGTTGAGTAATGATGTGATTAGACCTAGTCAAAGCCCATTTTCTTCACCTGTTCTCCTTGTTAAAAAAGCTGATGGAACATGGAGAATGTGTATGGATTATAGAGCTCTAAACCAAGAAACCATCAAAGATAAATTCTCAATTCCTGTCATTGATGAAATTATTGATGAGTTGTGTGGAGCAAAGTATTTTTCAAAGCTTGATTTTAGATCAGACTATCATCAAATTAGGGTGAAAGAGGAAGATCTCCCTAAAACAATATTTAGAACTCATAAAGGCCACTATGAGTTCTTGGTAATGTTATTTAGGCTTACTAATGCACCTGTAACTTTTCAAGGATTAATGAACCATGTCTTTAAACCATATCTTAGAAAATTTGTATTAGTTTTCTTTGATGATATTCTGGTTTATAACAAAGACTTGGGAGAACACCTTGCGCATTTAACAACAGTATTATCTGTTCTACAGCAGCATACTCTCTTCACCAAGAAGTCTAAGTGTCATTTTGGGGTCACTGAGGTAGATTATCTTGGCCATATTATTTTTGTAGAAGGGGGTTAAAGCTGATCCTACAAAAATATTTGCTATGATAGAGTGGCCAGTCCCTAAAAATGTAAAAGCATTGAGAGGTTTCTTGGGCCTTACTGGCTATTATAGGAAGTTTATAAAGAGCTATGGTTCTATAGCTGCTCCTTTAACATTGTTGTTGAAGAATAATTCCTTTGTGTGGTTTAAGGAAGCTGAAGAAGTCTTTCATAGTTTGAAGAATGCAATAGCTCAGCCTCAAATTTTAAAACTGCCAGACTTTACAAAAGAATTCACTATTGAGTATGATGCATCTGGTGTGAGATTGGGAGCTGTCTTAATGCAAGAAGGGCATCCAATAGCCTTCTTTAGCAAGGCTTTGAAAGGAAAAACTTTACTATTGTCTTCTTATGAAAAAAAAGAGTTCTTGGCCTTGGTGTGTGTGCAGTGGGCAAGCGGAGGCCTTACCTGCTTGGTCAGACATTTAGAATTAAAATTGACAACATGCTTTGAAATTTTTATTAGAACAAAAAGTGGCTACTGCGGCTCAGTAGAAGTGGATATCAAAGCTTATGGGCTATGATTTTCAAGTAGAATACAAGAAGGGCAAGGAGAATAAAGTGGTTGATGCACTTTCAAGAAAAATGGAAGAGGAGTCAGCTGCATTGGCTTTAATTTCATTTCCTACACCTTTGTGGTTAGATGATTTGAAACAAAGCTACACTCTTTCTGTTGAACTTATTGACTTGGTTAATGCTTTGCAACAGGGAAAACAAGTTTCCAAGGGATTTTTTTTTACAGAAAGGCCTGCTTCTCATGAAGGGTAAGCTTGTAATAGTACCCGGGTCACCATTTCAGAAAAGGGTGCTAAAACACATTCATCATAGTCCAAAGGTTGGTCATGTAGGGTATCACAAGACCTTTCAAGAAGCAAAGTTGGTTTTTTATTGGCAAGGTATGAGGCGAGACATTAGAAAATTGGTGAAAGAATGTTAGATTTGTCAAGTTAACAAAAATGAGAATGTCTGTCCAGCTGGGTTGCTTCAACCCATACCCATTCCTCAAAATCCTTAGCTTGATATTGCCATGGATTTCATTGAAAGACTTCCAAGTTCGAATGGAATGACAGTTATCCTAACTGTAGTGGACAGACTAACCAAAATGGGTCATTTCTTTCCATTGGCACATCCTTACACAGCTAGCAAGGTAGTAGTGGACAGACTAAGCAAAATGAGTCATTTCTTTCCATTGGCACATCCTTACACAGCTAGCAAGGTAGCTGAGATTTTCTTTTCTGGGGTGTTTAAGCTTCATGGCCTTCCCAAGACCATAGTGTCTAACAGAGATGTGATATTCACTAGCCTATTTTGGAAGGAGCTGGTCAAGATGCAAGGAACTACACTAGCTTTCACTTCAGCTTACCATCCTTAATCTGATGGTCAAGCTAAAGCTTTAAACAAGTGTGTGGAGGTGTATTTAAGGGCATACATTGGTTCTAAACCAAGGAGTTGGTGCAGTTGGCTACCCATGGCTGAGTGGTGCTACAATACCACTGTTTACTCTTCCACAGGTGTTTCACCCTTTCAAGCTTTGTATGGGATTCCACCCCCAAAAGTTGCTTACCTATGTGCCTGGTACCACTGCCAATGCAGTAGTGGATCAACACTTGAAGTCTCGAGAGGAAGTGCTATGTCTTTTGAAGGAGAATTTGAAGAAAGCACATGACAGAATGAAGCTTTATGCAAATAGAAGAAGGACTGAAAGAAGTTTCAAAGTTGGGGATTGGGTTTTTCTTAAGCTACAACCTTATAGGCAGGAAACTGTGGCCATGAGGCACAACATGAAATTATCCCTTAGGTATTTTGGACCTTTCTAGGTTTTTCATGTCTCTTGTTCAAAGAAGAAATTGGGTGATAAAAATTTCTCCTTTGCCTACCTTGCTGCCAGTTGACAGTGAAGGAGTTGTTTAGCCTGAGCTTGAGAAGATTCTTGAGAGGAGGATAAAAAGGGTTGGTGATAGAGTTTGCACTGAGGTGTTAGTTAAGTGGGTTGGGGTTGCCATAGAGGACAATTCTTGGGAGTTACTTTGGAATCTCAGAAACTCATACCCTCACTTAGTAAGGACAATTTTGTTAAATTGTCACGAGTGCCTTGGGGACAAGGCCTTTAAGAGGTGGGGATTGTCAAGGGTGTTTGGGGGCAAGGCTGTGAAGGGAAGAAGAGGAGTTGAAGAAGAGAAGTGAAGAAGGGAATGACAAGAATAACGAAAATAACAGAAGGGAAATGAGGTAGTTAGCAATACAGGGAGTTTTGTAAATAGAAAGTTTGAGTTAGTGATACGATGCAGTTTTATGTGTATCAGTAGTTGGTAGAAACCGTTTAATGAAACGGTGAGTTTTGCTGTTAAGAATTTTGAATTGCATTTTATGTTGTATGTGTAGCATTTTAGTTTTTTTCATCATTCTGCAAGTATAAAAGCAGTTGATGGTTGCATGTAAATCATCTTGACGAATACAGTTATGAAATTGGGAGGTTGGGAATTCCTCAAAAATTCCTTGTCAAGATTCATCATGGAATTTGGCATTTGATCATCATTCTTTATCGTGATTCTTACCTTTATTTTGTTCTTGCTTGTTTATGTGAGTGGAAAAGGGAAGGAAAGTAGTGTTCTTGATTAATCAAGAATGCTACATTTTTATTTTCTATCAATTTGTCGACTAAGTGAGAGCCGATGAATCTAGCTCCATTGGCTATGGCATGTCTTCCTACCACCCCGATAGCTAGATTGAATCAGAGAGAAAGGAACAATATGTAAGAGAACCTGAGAGAGAGTGAGAGAAATAGATAGGGAGATAGAGACAAAGACTTATTAGAACCATAAAAAGAGTGGCGTGGAGGGCGGAGGCGCTGTCCAACCAAGAGAACAAGAGCATTGTAGGTGGCAACCGTAACAAAGAAATACATAGTGAAGCTAGAGAAAGAAATAGCGAGAGAGAGGGTACGGTAACTCTTGGGTGTAGAGGGAAGAGTTTGGGTTGGGAAGGGGAGGGTGGGGCGACACTAGGTGTTGGGAAAATAAGTTTTGTTTTAGGGCTTGGGGGTATGCGTTGTTTTTGAATTTACGAAACAGACTTTTTTCAGCATTTTTTTCTAGCCACAAATAATCATTAATTGGATGCCAATAAACAGATTTTTCCCAATGAATATGTTTATTCAAAAAATATATACAATTTTACCATAAAAAGGGGTTTTGCTTATTTTCGATGAGTTCAAAAATGGTTGGAACTACTCATTTTCGGCGACTAAAATTCGCAGGAAATAGTCTTGTACAGTTTTTAATGAATTTTGTAAAAGGCTATTTCTGGCACTTTTGTCTCGCTGTAAATAAGCGTTAATTGGTCGCAAATTAGTCGACAATTCTTTTGTGGTGACAATATGACTTTTTCGAAGATAATGTTCACCGCAAAGAGTATGTATTGTGGTAATTTTCCTATTCAAAGAAAAAAAATGCCGCTACAGTAAAAATATTTTGTTGCGACAATAAAATCGCTGCAATAGGCATAAAAGTTGCTGCAAAAAAGTGAACAGTGAATTTTTCATCAGCATTTCCCAACTTCGCGTTGGAATTTATCGATGAAATAAAAAGTGTCGCAATCAAGGTGCATTTGCAGCGATTTCTTTTGCGGCGAATATTAAATCATTGGAAATGTGTGATTTTCTTGTAGTGTGTGTTACCTAAATATGCTGCCTACTTCTTGTATATATAGGCGTAGGTGGTTGTTTATAAACACTAACAATGATCATCCCATTGGGTCTTATCTTCATGTTCTTTCGACTTGATGCTCATCCCAAGAATGTTGGATTCATAGAAACTTCCTGGGTCAGTTATCCATTCCACCTTATTTAGAGGTTACAAGATGGGGTCGTATGAGTCTTTAAGACTCCATTGACTTGATCCTTATCATATGTTGGGTTGGACCTCTAAATTGGGCCCACTCCTTATTAAGATCTAAATGAGTCCCTCCAGTTACCCCGCTAATTTCCTTTGTGTGGACATAAGGGAATTAAATTGTTGACGATGCTACCTCGCTTGTCGATTGAGCTAACCTTAGACATGGGCTATAACGGCTAAATCTAGACAAATGCGGTGATCATTTAGTGGGCACCTGACTGATGCCCTTTCTGGGTGGGGATTTAGCAGTGATTCATTTTCCTGGGCATTGGAGATTTCAAACATCAGTGATTTTTTAGTGACACATGTCACTCTTACTTAGCCAACCTCTCCTATATTTTATATCACTAGATCATGCAATGATGATGTTGTCAACCCCCTCTGATTTCATTTACCCAATTGTGCAACTGTCACCCCTACTCATTCATAACCTTCCTTTCCTTTCTTCCTGTTACTTGCATTAGCATTCTTTCCCCTCTCCCTTTATCCCTGCTATCTTTGCACTTTATCTTGTGTTTCTTCTTTCCCCCTCGTTGCAAAACCATAGCTTTCATCAACTCACAATGGCCCAACGAAGCTCTTCATAACCTCCCACTCAGGACACCCCTTTGTCAGCCCTGAAAGTGTCCATCCAGAGGGATGTTCCTTACTTCGAGGGTGTTGATTGGCACTCCGTCCTCACTCCCAAGGACCATCCCAAGTTGCGGAGCTCTTACAAGATCCTTGAATTTGTGACTCTTGAACTCCCCCGTCGGGGTGCCGTCAACAGAGAAGGTTTTGTCGAGAAAGTAGCCTTACCAGTTTGTGCTTTTATGCATGGCCTGAGAATTCCCTTCATATTCCCCTTACGCAACATTCTTGACCTCCTGAAGTTGGCGCTTGCCTAACTTCATTCTCATGCTTGCTAAGTTCTTCTGTGTAGATGCATTGTTTGGCGGATGATCTTGGAACCTACCAAGAAAGAGTACCTTGATTTGACTTCTCGAGAATTCTTGGCCATTTCTTCAATCAGTGGTTCGGTGGGAGACATCTGCAGTTTCCACATGCGCTCTAGGCACCTAGCGCAATTTGAATCTGGCCACTCTAATGCCAAACAATGGCAAAAGAATTTTGTCTTCATTTTGGGCCAAGGCTTGGAATTTCTTAGTAATGAAGCCCTAAGGGGCAAATTCCCTGTTCGCGCCAACTGGTGTAGAGCAACAGATGGCAAATCGATGGTTGTTGACTTGTTGAAACGAGAGCAGGCTCACATTCAAATGGTCCTGACTTGGGTTCAGGAGAACAAGGATGCCATCTAGACCGAAGCCCTCTTGACCCCTATGAACATCGTCCGCTTCCTAGTCATGCCTTCTCACTCACCGTTCATTTTTTACCAAAGCGATGGCGCCTCCTAAGAAGAGGCTTGCCCCTTGCCCCTTAAGAAAATGCACAAACGCTCCTGCTCAGAGTGTGCCACTGGTCAAGAGGAGGAAGACACCCATCGTTCTGAGGACAGTAACACTCCCATGCCACCCTTGCCATAAGGTCAAAGTGGCCCCAAGGCTTACACCTGTGTTCAGGAGCCGGCTTCATCCATGCCACTTTTGGTTGCTAGAACCCCAACGCCACGCGGGACTTCTCCTGGCCTTAAAAACCTTGACAATTTGATGGGCCAAGCGCTTAGTGACTTGGCTACTACTTTCGATTTTGATCTCCCTTCTTGAGAATTTGGCGACTTGGCTTAGTTGTCCACTTTTGAGCTCTCCTCAATCTCTCCCACTAGCTTGGGGGAAGGCGGAGAAAATAAAGAAATAGACATCTGTGCTGCCTTCGCGTTGGGCATCAGAGCCCTCAGATACTACGTCGCCGCCATCTGGCGAGGATCAAGGTGAAAATCAGGGTGAAGATCAGAGTGAAGATTAGGGCGAAGATCAAGGAGAGTTAGCTGCCCCTTGCCCTCAGAGGGATCATGGTGAGGGAGAAGACGCCCCAGGCTCCCTGCCTACGAGTGTCTATCCTTTCTCCTTTAGACCCAACCTTTGGAGGTGAAGAAGAATCTTCCCCTCGTGAAAGGATTTTTCCTTCTAAGGGTGATGGGGGTGAGGGGGAGCTTGTTCTCTTGTCTGTGGTAGAGTAGCTCGTTCATTCTGTTGAGGAGATTGGCTATTCCCCCAAGGGTGGGACCCAAGCTGAATTTGGTTCCCTAGGCTCTTATTCCCTTGGATCCCAACATGGCCCGACGCTAGGGCCTCGAGTGGAAGGGCGCGCAGGTTCTTCTCACCCCCTTATGAACGAGTCTGTCAAGGACATGGTTAGCAAACTGCTAGGTTTTCTTTCACCAGTATGACAAGCCACTTGCCAGCCTCTCTCTCTCTCTTCTTCTCTTTTTTCTTTTTATGTGTATGTACATTGGTTGTTTTAGGGTGTAGATGATCTGGCCGACTAGATCATTGTAGGTTGAGCTAAGCTTGAACAAGAGGTTCGGTCGAGACACATTTTCTTAGTCTGGGCAAAAGAGAGTTTGATCGATGGAAAGCCGAGAAGGCCAAACTAGATATCCTCCTTGAGCATGCAGATGGTTATGCCCACTCACTGGTGGACGAAGTAGAAATTCTCTGCAATGAGGTATTTAGCATTCAAAATGAGCATATGCGGGAGCGTGAGGCTTACTCCCAAAATGGTTTGGAGTTGACATTGTTGAAGTTAGAGGGGGAATCTGCTCGAGCCCAATTTTCTGGTCTTCGGGAGGACTTGGCTTTCACCTAAAGGGAATTGGTGACTACCAAACAATGTTGCTCAGAGCTTTCTGAAGCTATGGCAACTGTCGAAGATGGTCGACGCCGTGTTGGCCTTGAGCTTTTTGAAGCACTAGGGGCTTTAGAAGAGCTCTCCTAGAGGCATGCTGCAATGAAGAAAGACTGGGAGTGGGCAGAGGAGAAATGACATAAACTAAACGACGCCCTGTTGCATCTCAATGCTAAGGTCAAGAAGCGGGACCAACAGGTGTTGGAGTTGGATTCAACGCTAGCCACCTCTCAGGAAGAGCTTGTTCATTTGTTCCCCCAGCTCATGACAACTAGGTTTGTCCGCGATCATGCCTTTGGAAATGTCTATAGGGCTAGCATGGCATGGCTCATGCCCTTCTTACTCCTATATATACAAGAAGTAGGCAACGTGGTCAGGTGACATAAATCATCTTGATCACTATCCTGGTGATAAGTTGTTCTACATATCGCTGACTTAGGCATTAGATGTGCAACAAGCACACCGAGCCACCATCTTAATTTTTTGCAGGTAGTGGATTCTGGCAGATTGTGGAACATGTCCTTAACAATAGGACAAATCGTACTATTGATGGCTAGGCCTATTAGAAACAACAAGCTGTTTATGCGACTAATTCCCTATGATTTTTTTAGGGGTGGACAAAACTGCCGCCGCTTTGACTTTGGTCAACATCTGCTCTAACTCCAAAAAAAGTTGAGTTTGGAGTCGAAGTCGTTTCAACTATGTGGGCTACGACTTTCGAACTCCAATTCCGATATGTATTTTTAAACATAAAATGTTGTTTTGTAATATATTTTATAATGTAATTTAAGTGATAGTAAGATGTGTTTTTATTTTTAAGACTTTTAAAATGATGCCTTTTAAATATTCCTATATATTCATCTTTTTCCTTTACGCTAATCCTAACCCTACTCATTTCGTTGTCTTGTCTCTTCCTTTTCTTTCTTCTTCTCGATACCACCGAATCTAGACTAGTCAGAATATACGAGCTAGGATTAATTTCGGCTGATATATATATGTTGGATTTTCTACGTTGAAGACTACATGAAATCAAGGCACAAAGGGTTTTGGCTTGGATCTTGAGTGACATGAGACTTGCTAGGGAAAGAAACAATTGCCTAGGTCTCTCCGTTCGGTTACTTTTGGAGCCTAAAAGAAATTAAGATCAATGGGAAATCTGAACTCATGTATTTCTACTTGGGTGTGATTGGTTCTTTCTTCTTAATGTTGCTAATGTTTCACCTTTTATATTTTTTTTCTCATTTAAATTGTGATAAGATTGTTATAAGTTGTGAAATGGAATTTCAGTTTTTGTGGTTTTGCAAATTAGGATGAAGAAGAAGAGCATATCAATAGTTGCAGCGAAAGCCAATGGTTTATATGAAAGGCCACAACACAACAAATCATGATCATGAAGGAATAAAGATAGTTTAGGTGGATAATCTATGCAATTTCTCAAGCAGTGCAGATCTCTACATTTACATCTTTCTGCCAGAGCCCAACTCTGACTAGAGCTCTGACCATCGACTTTGACGTTGACTCCAAAACTTCGATCGGAGTCACAATCCGCTCTTGATTTGAGTCGAAGCGCAACTTCGACTCTGACTTTTAAAGACTCCTGATCAAAGTAGGCTAAGTTATATGCAGTATTTTTGTAACACTCTATACCCGAAGGTCCATGGAGTTAGTTTCTGTCACCTAAAATCATCTCTCCTAATACAAATATATATACTCCAAAGGCTCGATAAAATATAAATTCATTTGTTTAAACCAAATATATATGTTCATCTACAAGGACACTAAAGAAAAATCTCAACATAACAAATTAATGTCTTCATAAAGACTCAATAAAGTATCCATGTCTCAAAATACTGAAATCAAAAGAAAGTAATAAATCCACTGAATAGGACTCTCCAATGACTTCTTGTACCCTTTGACATTTATTCTCCTACGATCATCTAATCTTGTTCGTTCTTCCTACCCTTGATTTCCAGCTGAACCATCAAAATTCTCTGAAAATATTGTGGAGATAAGGGGTGAGTCATCAACAACTCAGTAAGTAGTGAACATATACCAGCGTGTAAATATGAGCCAGTAATAGAATGCAGAACAAACATGTTATAAAAAGATCAAAGCAACAATTCAGAATATTCATATTCAAAAGTCCTTTGTCATAGCATAATTGAAACATCACATTAGAACGGTCCATGTTTAACCCACATGGTAGGGTTGTGTAATAACCCTTGGTGGCCAACCGAGCAGAAATAGAATGTGAAATCTTTTCCATATTATTTTTGGAACTTCGAGTGTGCACATAAAAAAGACCAAGCACAAAACTATTTTATTTCCAAAGTGGGTGCACCAGAAATAGAGAAGTTGGTACCAACCCAAACAGAGGCCACAATTTTGCCCTCGTGGTAAGGTGAGAACAGAACAAAAACAAAATGTCATGCTAGAGGTTTTTAGATGTCACATCATATCATAACAGAGTACTAAACAGATTCAGATCATAATAGATTCATGTCATCTTCATATAATCATGCACACATTTTCATATTTGTTGTTTTTATACAACTGAGAACAAGATACCAAAAATAGCTCATGTCTTCCCTAGTCATGACAAAAACTATTTTTCTCTTGTTAAATGGATTTTTTGAGTAATGAACAAAAGATGACCAAGGTTGTAGAAACAATGAGTAATGCATAACAAAATAATCAAGGCATTTTCCAATTTGTAACAAAAACATGCACATTTAAAAAAAAAAAAACCTCAGTCCATTCTATTTAATCTAGCACAGGAGCACTGCTTATCTCACCCTTGTAGTGTATTCTTTACCTTTTGGGGTTGTATTCTAGCCGGGTCACAATAACCTAAATCACAAAATATTTTCTCACACGTTAAAAACACCCACACCAGCACAAAAACCTAACTAACAGAAACTCCACCACTTTAACGATAGAATACTACGAACCCATAACTAGTTAAGTCCATTAACAACCCACAAACAGACATCCAAAAATTAATCAACCCACAATGCTACAACATCCCTCCCCACATGTCATACATGACACAAAAAGCAACACAAAAACCTGAACAGTCACATATTGATCCAAGCCGAAAACAATTCAAATTACAACCGCATACATTAAGTCTCCTCCGCCGACCACCACAAACTCACGACTTTCAACATGTCAACAACAATTCAACTTTAAACAACACAACTTATAGAGTTTATCATTCTAACATACTTCATTAAATCCAACAACCCACAACAACATGTATATCCCCAAACCACGACATCTCAATCTCGAACAACCACACATCAACCCACACAGCTACACCACTCAACTCACACAAGCACACATCAACCTAACCATGCATTCACAATGTCTACAATTTCCATCACACGAACATAAATCATAAAACCTTCTAGTAGACACCAACAAACAATTCACATAATAATGGTGTGATTATAGGGGTGTAACTTACCCAAATCGCATTGTGATGACCTGTCAAACATGAGGATGAACGCGTTGTTGACGCTTTATGTACAACAAAGAAAATCACCTCTCAGGCAAGGGATAATAAGACAAAAAGAAAGGAAGAGAGGGATGCTTACTGGTGTGGTAGCGTGTGGTGGTGTACGGTGACTCACCTCACTATGGCACAAATCGCTAAGGAAAATTATAACAATTTGAAAACAGAGAATCAGCACAGAGAGAGAGAGAGAGAGAGAGAGAGAGAGAGAGTAATTGAGATATATGAGGGAGAGGAAGTCGAAAGAGGCTTACCGTTTTCAACGTCAAAAGGAGAGTAATGGTGGCTGATCAAGCTTAGGTTGCAGTGAAATCCGAGAGAGAGGAAGAGATTATTGCAAGGAGAGGGAATGTTTTTAATTGTGGCAAACCGTGACGCTTGGCTCATAGTGCTAGCCGTGAAGAGCTAGATGACGACGACACAAAAGGGGCAACAAACCTCGATCTGAACAGATATCGAGAGAGAGATCGACTGAGGAAGAGAGAGAGAGAGAGAGAGAGAGTAATTGAGATATATGAGGGACAGGAAGTCGAAAGAGGCTTACCATTTTCAATGTCAAAAGGAGAGTAATGCTGGCCGATCAAGCTTAGGTTGCAGTGAAATCCAAGAGAGAGGAAGAGATTATTGCACGGAGAGGGAATGTTTTTAATTGTGGCAAACCATGATGCTTGGCTCATAGTGCTAGCCGTGAAGTCTGGCGATGAAGAGCTAGATGACGACAGCAAAAAAGGAGCAACAAACCTCGATCTGAACAGATATCGAGAGAGAGAGAGAAAGATGGATGAGTGAGGCTAACTAGCTGACGAGACATAGGCTGATGGCTTGGCATAGAGGAGGTTTTGAAGTTTAAATAAAACCAGGAGGATTTATAGCCTACATGATATTTGAATTGCAATAACATTATATTGTTTGTCATTTGTAATAGGGGTGGGGGCCAGGTATCCTCACCTGACCAAGTGCCTGGGGCTTGCCTTGGGTGGGAGGCCAATCCCATTGGAAAAAGCTAGGGCGGGTGCCGAGAGGGGCACTGTTCTCCTAGGTATTATATATATATTTATTATATTAAATATGTTTAAAAAATTAAATGAAACAATGTTGTTTTGTATAAGGTAAAACATTCCCTTCTGACGAAGCCCACTCCTCTCACCTCTCTCTCTCTCTCGCTCTCTCTCTCTTCTTGTCGTCTCACTGCCTCAACGTCATTGCCGCCACACTCTTTGCATTGTTGTTGCCATTACTGCAATCTCTCGATCTCTCTTGCCTCTCTAACTCACTCTCTCTCGTTGCATGTAGTGACCAAAAGGACTGGCTGACTGGGTTGAAAACCTGGCCCTAACCCAGGCATGTGTGAGGGTTGGGAAAGGTCAACTACCCACCCTTATAGGGCGGGTATCGGCCGTAATTATTTGTAAAGGTTTTGGATATTGTTGATTAAAATTTATGGGTTTTCATGTCTGTTAATATAGATGATTGTATATAGGGTCGTGATATATCTTACCATTCAATTACAAAGGTTCTTTTGTGTTTTCTTTGATGTGTAGACTCATTTCAAGGAATATCCTGTTTCATATGTTCTGCTTTTAATTGTTTTTTCCTTTGTTGGAAGCATTTTCTTCTTTGGGAGCAATGAAACAATGTATTTTCTATTATAACCAGAAATTGTCATTAGTAGTTATTTTGTTCATTGTTATATTAAAAATTAATAATAATGGCTTTTTCTAATAGATATGCAGCTTTAAGATTATATCTTACTACATACAAATGCACTAATACTTTGAACAGTGTGATCGTACCTTGCATGCACGTAGATTCCTACCTAGTGCTTTGTAAAAAACTTGTGTAGTAATTTTCTATATTTATTTAAATATAGATATAAGAACACTCGCTTAGAACAGTCACTTTGATTTTTAAGTACAATCGGCAAATAGAGCAACTACTTGATAAGATGTTTAAATCCTGACTGAATTTGTTCATTAGATCGATTGCTTTTAAATACTTAGATATTATAATTATAAAAAATTCTTTTTTTTTTTATGGAAACAGACTCACTTTATTAATGAAGCGAAATTACAAATGTGACTTATCAATACATGAAAAATCCAGACTATAAGTCAACTACACAGTAGCTCTGGGGCTTCCCACACACAAATTGCTTTGAGGCGGACATTGTCTTAACTTCTAAACAAACTCTCTCCTAAACAGAAAAAGCGCTCTGTAAAAACATAACTAAAAGGCCCCCTAGTCCTCCCAGAGATGATGACTATGGGACACTACAACGGATATCAAATCCAATAGCCTATTTCTATTTTATTACTAACTAAAATAACAAAACTACACCTAAATACAATAACAACTACAGGACCCCAAGCACTGGTGAGACTCCGGATGTCATGCCCACCGCAAGCATCGACATCTCGAGCCCTGACTGGATGAGCACCTAGCTCACGCACGGACCACAATGACCCGATCGTATGACCACTGGTGTAACATCGCCCACCACTCTCAAACAGCTTTTGCCCCGGATTACGTCCGATCCAAAGGCTCAACACCTCACTCGGGTCAACAAAATTAACAACAAAACAGAAAAATAAAATAACTACAAACACTGAAACTGAAAAGATTACAAAACAGAAAAATAAAACAGAACAAACAAAACAGATGAACAGTGCATATAGGTTCGGCAGTGGCGCGTGCAGGACACTGTTCACTCTAGGAGGAACGCCGACGGTCCAGCTTGGAAGTCCTGGAGTCAGAGGTTCCACTAAGGCCAAGCGTGGCATCGACAAAGAACCCTTTGATGGCCCGTGATGGCCACGCGCCAACAAGATTCGAAACTTCGTCCCGCTCGTGCGGGCTACGCTCCACTCCGTTGGACGCCGGGTTTAGTGGTCTTGATGATTGGTGGCTGGGCATCATGCCGGTGTGGTGCGTGTAGAAGGTTGACGGGTGGAGAGACTCGAATGGCGATCCTCCCTTATTTGGCTTGAAAAAACACAGAAAACTACTACACGAAATTAAAGGAACAGAAAGGGTGGGGGGAGGAGCCGAAGCTCCCACCCCCTTTTGTTAGATCTGGAGTTGGGAGGGTTTAGAGAGAAGGGAGAGGGTTTGATTGACTGATATAAATTGAAATAAAATAAAATAGCTTTGTATTATTTATATAATATTTTTTTTATCTGCAGGCATACTCAATCTAGGCATGACCATCCCAAGGTTGAAAGATTGATTGAGCTGCATTATTGCACATTTTATACATGTAAAACCAATACATTTTTAATTGTTTTATTATTTTATCATTGGTTTTAGATGAAAAAATTGATTAAGAGGCATAAATCCAAGTTGTGATTTAAATTGATTAAAAGCATAGCTTATGCTTAATTTTATAACTTGCGATTTAATTTTGTAATATTTTCTCCATGCACAACACATTTTTTATTTAGTCTAGTTTTATTTTATTTATAATTATTTATTTATTTTATTTTATTTTTCTAATTTTATTAATTTATTTTTTGTTTCTTTGATTATATATTATTTATTATTTGTTTTTTTTATTATTTTTATTTATTTTATTTTATTTTGTTTATTTTATTTTTTTTATAGGTCCTAAACGACATGTCGTTTTTGTCAAACGACATGTCGTTTTCCAGAGAAGGATAGAATAGCTATTGCCTAAACGACATGTCGTTTGATAAAAACGACATGTCGTTCACGTTGTCTTCAACCTTCGGTTGCAGCACTCCTCCACGTCCAGTAGCACCATGCGCACGTCCGACAGCCCACAACCATCTCCACCAGCAGCAGCACCGCCTCTCCACCAGCAGCAGCACAACCATCTCCACCTACGACAGCAACCTTCTCCTGCGCAGCCCCAACATCACGTCGTCTGCGTGCATGCGTTCGGCAGCACTCCTCCACACCACCATGAACTACCTGCTGCAGCGCCTAGCCTCAAGCAACCGCCACTGCATCCAGCTGTGCTCAGCCACCCACACGCAGCAACCTCATCTCCGAAGTCATCTCTGTTTTTCCTTCAAAAAACAGAGCACCATTTCAGATTCTCCACACCCCATGCTCCTCCATCAAGCATGCCTAGCGCTCCTCTGCACCTCTGCTCGGCCTCCTCCAGCGGCAGCACCAGCCATGCCCACGTCGTCACCATCTGAAGCTCCATGCACGTTGCAGCAGCACTTACACATTTTGGTTAGTATACATGCAGGAATCACGTACGCACGGAAGAGAAGAAATAACGAAAATGATGAAAAGCTTCAGACAGCATACACACAGAGAAAGCAAGAAGAAAAGAAAAGAAGGAGAGAGAAGGAGTGGAACTGAGAATAAAACGGAAGAGGAAAGAAGAAAAAAAAGAAAAGAAAGAAAAGAAAGAGAGACGGAGTGGCATGTAGACGCAAAGCAAGGAAACGGACGAAACAATTAGTCTGTTGCTTCCTTTTCAGTCTGGATGTGGGAACAAATTTCTCTGCATGTGGGGAACAGCAGCACACGGGATGTAAAGCAAGAAGCTTTCGGATTGAAAAAAATTGAGTGGGGAACATGGCAGCTAAGTAGTGTTTATTGGTGTCTTTTTTGATGCCTATATAAGAGTTGTATGCGGACTGAAGAAGGGTGTCAGAGGTTAGAGTCAGTGAGGAGTTAGAGAGATTTTAGTGTGAAATTAGAGTTAGAGTTCAGAAAAAAATAGTGAGTGAGTTTTTGTAGTCAGTTTTTATTTTTTTTTTAGTCTAGTTTTTAATTTCGTGTAATCTATTCATCAGTCAGTTTCAATTTATGGCTCAGTAAATTTTATTTTTGTAAATCTTTATTTCCAGTTTTGAGTTTGTTTAGTGAGTAAATTTTCAGTCCTCTTTGATAAATGTTGAAAGTCCATTTTATTTTTGAGAGTTTACTTTAATTGGAAGTTCAGATTTTTGGGTTGGAGAACGCAGTCTCCATTTCCAAACATCAAGTTTATTCCTTACAATTCCTGTTTTTATTTAATTTCGAATTACTGCAATTTAATTTCCTCGCACTTTTAATTTCTTGCAATTTAAATTTATGTCATTTAATTCTCTCGCACTTTTAATTTCTTGCAATTTAAATTACTGTCATTTAATTTTCTCGCACTTTTTATTTCCTGCAATTTAAATTACTGTCATTTAATTTTCTTGCAATTTTAATTTCTTACAATTTAAATTACTGCCATTTAATTTCCTTACACTTTTAATTTCTTGCAATTTAAATTTATGTCATTTAATTTTCTTGCACTTTTAATTTCCTGCAATTTAAATTACTGTCATTTAATTTTCCTGCACATTTAATTTTGCAATTTACTTTTATGTCATTTAAATTTTATTGTCCCTTTATATTTCAGTTATTTAATTTCCAACAATTTTAATTTACTGTCTTGCATTTTAATTTCTTACTTTTCATCATCCACTCAAAACCAACAAACATGAATCTAGTCCATGACTAGTAAATTTTCATTTCCATTGCACTCCCACATTCATTGTACATATCATCACTTTTATTTTTATTCTCTCATTGTAACTATTTCCACCATTTTACACGAGTTTGATTTTTAAGCACTTTCCCTGTGGAGACGATTTATGAATTTATTCCTAATTACTACACGACACGCTCCTGCACTTGGGATAGCCTTTGGGCTGCTCAATTTTGAGTGAGTCAAGTTTTTGGCGCCGTTGCTGGGGAAAGATGCTTGTCGTAAATTTAAACTCGTGATTTTCATCTTTATCTTTATTTTTTTATTTTTTATTTTCTAAAAAAAAAAAAAAAGCATTCTCAGCTACTATAAAGTTGCTTGGATCTTCTCTTTTCTATTTTGGACTGATGTTTCATGTATTGGGAGAGATGAAAAAGACCTTCATCATGCTACAATTGGCTGATAGATTAGTTAAGGTGCCAAAGGGTATTGTTGAAGATGTGTTGGTTCAGGTAGACAAATTTTACTACCCAGTAGATTTTGTAGTACTTGATATGCAGCAACCAACCTCCACCATTTACCATGCACCTGTCATCCTTGGGCGTCCATTTCTTGCTACCTCCAATGCATTGATTAATTATCGAAGTGGAGTACTGAAGCTCACATTCGGCAATATGACATTGGAAATGAATGTGTTCAACGCCTGCAAAATGCCTAGTGGATGCGATGATTCAGAAGTACATGCAGTTGATATGGTATATGATTTCGATATTTCAGAACTGTTATCAGCATTTGATTCTGAGAATATATTTGGAGATGACCCACAAGAGCAATCTGAGACTCTTGAGACAATTCCTTTGTCATTAGAGTTGGCAAATTCAGAGGAACGATTAACAGAAGCAGACAGGTCTTCTCAGTTATCAAATATGAGTTACATGAACAGTTGGCGTAGGCTAGTCTTTGAGGCTCTTAATCTACCAGAAGTCATGAAGACATCAAAAGAAGAAGTCCCCACATTGGAGTTGAAACCACTACCCAAGGACTTGAAATACACTTTTTTGGGCCCAGCTGAGGGCACATTTCCGGTAGTCATTTCTTCTCAACTCACTTCAAAGCAGGAAGCCGAATTACTGGTAGTACTGAGACAACATCGAGGAATAGGGTGGGCTATCGCAGACATCAAGGGCATTGATCCTTCAATATGCACCCATAACATTTTTCTAGAAGAAGATGCGAGACCAACTCGTGATGCATAACGGAGGTTGAATCCCACCATGAAGGAGGTGGTGAAGCAAGAGGTACTAAAATTGCTAGCTGTGGGCATCATCTATCCTATCTCTGATAGCAAGTGAGTAAGTCCAACACAGGTAGTCCAAAAAAAATCTGGTTTAACTGTTATTGAAAATGCCAATGGTGAATTGATTCCAACTAGGAAGGTAACAGGATGGAGAATGTGTATCGAAAAAAAATGCTCCTTCTAATCCTGGCATGTCTGCTCGTAATCATCATCAGTTATTCTTATAGCTATAATATTTTTATTATTATTTTATTTATTATTATTATTATTATTATTATTATTATTATTATTATTATTATTATTATTATTATTATTATTATTATTATTATTTATAGTTAATAGTTTTAAAAATTATTAGTATTATTAAACATCAGATTTTTTTTCATTGTTGTGTTAATAAAACTATTATCATTTTCTATTTCTTCCATGATCCGAACTGTGAATATTTTTTTTGTTAGAATCCTTCAGTATTTTTCTCCTCCCATCTTCACCCGTAGACCCGAGCTGCTTATCCCCTATCTAGTCGATTAAAATCCTAGTGGGAAACCAACTCCCAACTTCAAACTAAGCCAGCCCCAGCCACGTTCGGTTTCCCCACACCGCACGTCTCACACTCACTTGCATGCACATCACGTACACCTCTTGTACCGATCGACTTAGTGTTTGTATCCTCTTAGGTTTGGGTCTTCTATATGCAGCCAGCTTCCTCCTCTCCCTTGCCTATAAAAACAAACCAAAACCTCCTGTAACACACACAAAATTCATCACAACACCACACCAAAACAACCACAGCAGAGAACCCACCTCTCTCGTCATCTCGGTTTCTCCCTCTCTCAAGCTTTCGGTCTCTCTCCCCAGCCCAAGCAACACCATAGAAACAAGAGAAAACTCCAAGCCGAACTCCTTTGAAGCCCAACCACCCCATGCACGCTGCCCTCCACTCGATGCACTATGCACACTGCTCCTCAAACCCGCAACATACTTCCAGGAAAAACAACTTCTGAAGCCTCCCTCCCTGTAACCAGCAGCCACCCACACGAAAACCACCCCAAACTCCTCCACGTCGCCTCCCCAGCACCAACCATCACTCATCGGCATCACTGCTGCCCAGCACCAGAAAGCCAAGCTCCACGCACGGCAGCCCCTGTTTTTCACATCGAAAAACAGAGCAGTCATGTCCCTTCCACCCGAGCCACTTGCTTCGCCAGATTCCACCATAGATGACGTCGGAATGCCACCACCAGCCACCACAGAAGACTTCAGACCATCCTCAACCGCCAAGGCACACCGCACCAGCCACGGACGTGAAGCCGAAGCCTCTGTCTCTCCCTCACGCCGTGTTTTCTTTTCCCGTAATCTCTCTCCCTCATCACGTTGTCTCTCTCTCATCACTCTCAGTTGCACAGTGATCGCCCAGCTCGCCGTGAAGCACCACCACGCCTCTCCCACTTCCAGTCGCTGCTCAGCCCCACTAGTTGTTCTTGGTTAAAAACTGCACATTTTCGCCCCTCACGTAAGTTCCATCTCAAATGCATGCAGGCCGTAGATTGAGTTTTAGGGGTTGCTTAAAATTACAAAAATAACCCTGCCTTTTAAAGATTTCTAAGTCATAATATTTTAGTGTTAAGAAGCTTATAGGAAATATAGGCTATTTTAGTATTATAGGTTTTAATTGAAGTCATTGGTTTAATTAGAAATTTAGGCTTCGGAAATATAGATTATTTTATTAGTTTAGGTTTTAAATAAATTCATATGATTAATTAGAAATTTATGCAAATTCGTATTTATTTTTATAGGCGTCGAAAATAGTGGATTACGCGTCGAAAATAGTGGATTAGCGCTGCAAGGTAAGTAACATGATAATACCCTTACACGTATGTACGGTAAACGACATGTCTTTTATAAAAATATTATGCATGTATACCCTTCATTGGAAGCCCCTTTTTACGTACCCAAGACATGATAAAAATATGGAAATCTATGATTTTATGTAAATAATTATGCATCAAGATATTTATGAAAACTCATGATTTTATGAAAGAAATTATGCATCAAAAGATTTATAAAAAGTCATGATTTTATGTGAGAGTTATGCATTAAAATAATTTATGAAAAGCCATGCATGATTTTATGTGAAGATTTAAGCATTAAAGTATTCATGAAAAATCATAATTTTATGTGAGAAGTCATGCATCACGACATATCATGAAAGAATGTGATTTCATTTAAAATCTATGATATGATATGACAAGTATGAATGTGATTTTTTTGGAAATCTATGATATGACAAGTATGCAAGTATGATTATGATGAAATATAAATGATAAGATACGTAACGGCCTATGTTATGATATAAAAACGGTACCTATGTTATGGGCATATTGCATTGCCAGGTCGTATATGCTGGTAGTGCACCCAGTATGTCTTCCTTATGTATGGATTCCACAACCCGCGGCCACGGACGGAATCAGAATCTAATTAGATTCGCTAACCCTAACTCACGGGGGTCAACAGTGGGTAACGGCCTATGACAAGTGAAAGATAAGCTCATGTTCATGTTCATGTTATTTACGTATGTATTTATAAGTAAGCACGTTTTTGAAGAAACCTTATGTTTATTATGTTTACTGTATGATGTGTGCTTATTGAGTATTCGACTCATTTTAGTTTGTTTTCATGTTTTTAAACCACCCCAGGTGATGAAATTTATAAAGATGAGACTGCAGGATAGGACTTGACCCCGGGAGGCGAGACAGATTATGATATGATTAGCTTTTATGGTTTAAGATTTCAGTAGATTATTTTGATAAGCACATGAGACTTCCGTATTATTTTTTTTAAATAAGTGCTTCCGCAAACTCTATGTTGGATTTTAAGTATTAATTAAATTTTATTTTAATTATGGAATCTTTTGCATCTGGCTCGTTATTTAAAAGAAAAAGTTTTAGTTAAGTTCAGTAGTAGCACACTGGCTCCCCAAAAATTCTAAAATGTTTTTATTGGGGAGCGGGGTGTTACAATTTTCCATTACCCTTCCTAGATCAAATTTTAGAAAAAGTGGCTGGTAATTCTTTTTATTGCTTTCTGGATGGATTTTCTGGCTATTATCAAATTGCCATAGCACCAAAGGATCAAGAGAAGACAACCTTCACTTGCCCCTTTGGTACTTTTGCCTTTAGAAGAATGCCATTTGGTTTATGCAATGCACCTGCTACTTTTCAACGCTGTATGATGAGCATTTTTTCTGACATGCTTGATGAAATGTGTGAAGTTTTCATGGATGATTTTTCTGTGTTTGGAAAATATTTTGATGTCTGTTTAAAAAATCTTGCTGCTATTTTAAAAAGATGTGAGGAAAAAAATCTGTTGTTAAATTGGGAGAAATGTCAGTTTATGGTAACTAGTGGTTTGGTACTCGGACATTTGGTTTCTAAACACGACATAGAAGTCGACAAAGCCAAGATAGAATTGATATCTCAACTGCCTATTCCTAAGACAGTGAAGGACATTCGTTCTTTTCTTGGCCACGCTGGCTTCTATCGGCGTTTCATTCAGGGCTTTAGTACCATTGCAAAACCACTATGTACTTTATTGCAAAATGATACTGCTTTTGTTTGGACTAAAGAGTGCCAACAAGCCTTTGAGACTTTGAATGAACACTTAACAGTTGCCCCAATCATGCAATCTCCTCGGTGGGACTTGCCATTTGAAATTATGACCAACGCTAGTGACTTTGCTCTTGGTGCCGTTCTTGGCCAAAGAGTAGACAACAAGCCTTCGGTCATATATTATGCAAGTCATACTTTAAATGATGCACAAAAAAATTATACCACCATAGAGAAGGAGTTGCTAGCTGTTGTGTTTGCCTTAGATAAATTCCGTTCTTACATTATTGGGTCTCCTGTTGTCATTTTTACTGACCATTCTGCTCTTAAGTATTTGTTGGCGAAGAAGGATGCCAAGCCCAGGTTAATTCGTTGGATTCTTTTGCTCTAAGAGTTCAACATCACCATAAAAGACAAGAAAGGAGTCGAAAATGTGGTGACTGACCACCTCTCCAGATTACCACCATCCTCTACCTCAAAAGTCATCATTCCTCTTGATGATAGTTTCCCGGATGAGCAGTTATTTGCAATTCAAAAAGCTCCCTGGTTTGCTGACATAGTCAACTATTTGGTGACTGAACAAATGCCTTTTGAATGGTCTATCCAAGATAAGCGCCGATTCCTCTCAGAGGTAAGACATTTTTATTTTGATGACCCATACCTTTTTAAATATTGTTCAGACCAACTGATTCGAAGATGCATTCCTGACAATGAGTTTTCTTCTATACTGAGATTTTGTCATATGGGTGCATGTGGTGGTCATTTTTCAGCAAAGAAAACTGTTGCTAAAATTTTGCAAAGTGGTTTCTACTGGCCTTCCATGTTTAAAGATGCTTACAATTTTTGTAAGGCTTGTGAGCCTTGTCAAAAATTGGGATCCATTAGTAAAAGAAATATGATGTCTCTTTCCCCTATTCTCACTTTAGAAATTTTTGATTGTTGGGGAATAGACTTCATGGGACCTTTGCCGGTTTCCTTTGGAAACACATATATTTTATTGGCTGTGGATTATGTTTCAAAATGGGTAGAAGCTGTCGCTTGCAAAACTAATGACCATCGTGTTGTCCTAAAATTTTTGCAATCTCTATTTGCTCGCTTTGGTATGCCCAAAGTTATCATTAGTGATGGGGGTTCTCATTTTTGCAACAAACCATTTTCTACACTCAAGAAAAAATATGGTATCACACATCGAGTTTCTACCCCTTATCACCCTCAAACAAATGGGCAAGCTGAATTGGCAAACAGAGAAATCAAAATAATTTTGGAGAAAACTGTCAATCCTAACAGGAAAGACTGGTCAGTTAAGCTTCTTGATGCTTTGTGGGCTTATAGGACAGCTTTTAAAACTAATCTAGGGATGTCCCCTTATCGATTAGTCTATGATAAAGCTTGTCATTTACCTGTTGATATTCAGCATCGAGCTCTTTGGGCAATAAAACATGTTAACATGTCACTTGATGAAGCTTCAGGGTTGAGAAAATTGCAGATCAGCGAATTGGATGAAGCTCGTCGAGATGCTTATGATAATGCCCAACTAGCAAAAGAAAGAATGAAAAATTTGCATGATAAGAAAATTCATTCCAAACAATTCACAATCGGCCAGGAAGTACTTCTTTACAACTCTCGTTTACATATTTTTCCTGGTAAATTGAAATCTCGTTGGAATGGTCCCTATGTTGTAACAAAAATTCATTCTTATGGAGCGGTGGACATTCAAAATCCTAATAATGAAGGTACCCCTTTCACTGTGAATGGTCAGGGCCTTAAACCTTTTATTCCAATGTATGATCCAGGTGAAACTCTTCTTGTCCAGACACCTTGTGATTTTTTAGTGTTGTTTATTTATTTATTTATGTTTATTTCTTGTGTTGTATGGTTGTTTATTTATTCATATTTTTTCTTTTCCGTTTTGCATTATTTTTCTTTTACATTGATTTTCTTCTTCGTTAAACAGTGAGGACACTGCATTGTTCAGTTGGGGGAGGGAATTGCATTCTATAAAAATGAACTTACATTTGTCTCCCCACTTTGCGGCTCAAAAAAAAAAAAAAACCATGTCAGCGTCCAGGATTTCCTGGCATGATGAAGTGATACCGACACGTGATAGTACAATGATCGCAAGTGTCCGCTTTGGCAGAGTAGTTATCTTGCCGGTTATCCCATTTGTTTGACGGTATTTCTTTAGGGATATTGAGTCTTAGAAAACTCGTTTGTGAATGAGTCTTTTCTTTTTTTGATTTTGTTTCATAAATAATAATAATAATAATAATAATAATAATAATAATAATAATAATAATAATAATAATAATAATAATAATAATAATAATAATAATAAGAATAATAATAATAATTTGGCTTTAATGCTCAAGACTAATTTTATAGAGTTGGAAATAAAGAACAAAACAAGCTTTATAATAAGCAAGCAAAGATTAAACAGCAGACTGACTCTCTGTTTCTTGTAAACGCTGGACCTCTGCTATTAATTGCTAATGTTGGCTGAGTATTTGTTCCTTCTCTTGTTCCAGCTCCGTTATTCGTGGTTGCAGGTTTTGGGCATACCAGTTCTCACATTTTTTTAATTGCTTATTTTCTTGTTTTAATATTTTATTTTTTCTGCAATTTAGAAATTTGAGATTTAAGTTGATTAGTTTCACTCACTCGTAACAGTAACCTCCGAGATATGGTTGTAATAGAAGTAGCATATTGGACACCGAGCATTCTCGATCCTGAAACAACTTCGGCATCGGACCGGGTAGAGAAATATATCTCTGCCCCAACCATGGTGTTGACGGCATCAGGACAGAAGTTTAATTGTTGAGGCGTAATTGGTACCTGATTCAAATCAGGGATATTATTGACAGAATGCTGTTCAGCCATTTGAAGAGAATGAGAGAAGCTCTGAGAAGTAAGAGAAAAGAAAAAAAAAATACGAGAGATGCAGAGATTGTTATGTGTTCCGAGAGGGTGGAGATGGTCCCTTATATAGAGGCCCGAAGCATTCAAAGGCTTAGCAAAGATCGATTCAGGCAGGACCCGGAGCAAAGCTCGAGGCCATAAAGCAATTGCCCGTTTGCAATTTACAGCATGATCTGGACCCAGGACGGAGCTCGAGGCTTAAAGTGTTTGTCATATCGGTTCCATTGCACGAGATCCAGGGCTCCGTGACTTACGGCAGCTGTCGGACCCCTGGATTTATGACACTTGTTAAATTCCAAGTTTTACTGCAATTGGATGAACGCTCGTTTGACTCTCGCTCAGTTGGCAGATCATCTCTGTTTCAAACTTGATCCAACTTGAGTGTTCCATTGCTGAGAACACTTAAACACTTGGCTGGAATGGAGTGTATAAAAATTTTTGCAAGAAAAGTTTTCACCCCAAGCATTTCCCACTGATCCAGGAAGTTTTCTCTACTCTCATACTTACTTAAATACTGTTTCTGTTACTGCGTCTTGTTGTTTATTTTGTGTTATTTCTTTTATTGCCTCTCTTTGTTTAGTTTCTATGTTGTTGTTCGTTTAATTTTACGTGTGTATGATGGATTACATAATTGCTTATTTTCTAAGTTGTTGTTTGTTGATTGTTTCTCTTTCTTTATTTTCTGTGTTAATTTTTCTTTTATTGCTCATCTTTTTTTTGTTAGTATGTGTGCATTGGATTACACAATTTTTGCCTCAATGTGATATGCACTTTTATACATATCATTGACACACTCCATTTCTATCAACCAAAAATAAAATATAATATATATAAAAAATAAATAAAATAAAATTTTGAGCATTTTGGTGGAGTAGTTGTACAGAATTAATTTTGTAAAAATTTATTTTCAAACTTGAGCATAGAACATAATTCCCGATGCATCATATTTTGCTTGATGTATGACTTGAAACACCAGGATGCTATATTTATTGAGATAGACTTGGCATGATTTATATATAATGAAGGGAAAATCTTGAATGACATTCTGCACATGCTTACACTTGTAGTGTTCTTCATTACTGTTCATTAATTTAACACTGGAGAAGTAAACTGCAGGACTACTGAGCCTTTTGGAAAAAAAAAAAAAAAAAAGAAGAAGAAGCATGGATCTGTCTCAGTGGTAAGGGCGAACTTGGGAATGTGTGGGTTAGGCGCACGGTCCTGGGTTCGATTCCCCACTGATCGAATCCGTTTGAAAAAAAATATATAATAATAATAAAATAAAAAATTAAAGGATGAAGCTGTGAGCTTTTCTAAGTAAAGGGCTAGAAACAGTTACCCAAACTTTGGGGGTTGAGTGTTCAACCTTTAAATAGAGTTTGCGTGAAAACTGGTAGTCTCTTAGACTTTGAGATAGTTAGAATCAGAAATGATTAATCTTAAGGTTGAAAAATCCTATGACGAATCATGGCTAGTAATGAAGAGCAATTTAGCTACACACACATCTGAGTTCTGAGATTTTTTCCCCAATTCTTAATGAAAGATTGTTGAGACAGTCTTGGTGAATATAGCTCCTGGGAGTTGATAGTCACGTGTCGCATTTTGTGAGAATTCATTATTGTGTTTGATTGCTTTTGTTTGGATTTCGAACTTTATGCAATATTTATCTCAATTAATTTTCACTATTTTGCTCAGAGACTAGCAAAATGCTAGTTGGGGGGTGTGATTGAGCTGCATTATGGCACATTTTATACATGTAAAACCAATACATTTTTAATTGTTTTATTATTTTATCATTGGTTTTAGATGAAAAAATTGATTAAGAGGCATAAATCCAAGTTGTGATTTAAATTGATTAAAAGTATAGCTTATGCTTAATTTTATAACTTGTGATTTAATTTTGTAATATTTTCTCCATGCACAACACATTTTTTATTTAGTCTAGTTTTATTTTATTTATAATTATTTATTTATTTTATTTTATTTGTCTAATTTTATTTATTTTTTGTTTCTTTGATTATATATTATATATTATTTATTTTGTTTTTTATTTTATTTTATTTATTTATTTATTGTTTGATTTTATTTTTTTTACAGGTCCTAAACGACATGTCGTTTGACAAAAACGACATGTCGTTCACGTTGTCTTCAACTTTCGGCTGCAGCACTCCTCCACGTCCAGCAGCACCATGCGCATGTCCGACAACCCACAACCATCTCCACCAGCAGCAGCACTGCCTCTCCACCACTAGCAGCACAACCATTTCCACCTACGGCAGCAACCTTCTCCTGCGCAGCCCCGGCATCACCTCGTCTCCGTGCATGCGTTCGGTAGCACTCCTCCACGCCACCATGAACTACCTGCTGCAGCGCTTAGCATTAAGCAACCGCCACTGCATCCAGTTGTGCTCAGCCACCCACACACAACAACCTCATCTCCGAAGTCATCTCTGTTTTTCTTTGAAAAAACAGAGCACCATTTCAGATTCTCCACACCCTGTGCTCCTCCATCAAGCATGCCCAACGCTCCTTTGCACCTCTGCTCGGCCTCCTCCAGCGGCAACATTAGCCATGCCCACGTCGTCACCATCTGAAGCTCCATGCACGCTGCAGCATCACTTACACATTTCGGTTAGTATACATGAAGGAATCACGTACGCACGGAAGAGAAGAAATAACGAAAATGATGAAAAGCTTCAGACAGTATACACACGGAGAAAGCAAGAAGAAAAGAAAAGAAAGAGAGAGAAGGAGTGGAACTGAGAATAAAACGGAAGAGGAAAGAAGAAAAGAAAGAGAGACGGAGTGGCATGCAGACGCAAAGCAAGGAAACGGACGAAACAAATAGTCTGTTGCTTCCTTTTCGGTCTGGATGTGGGAACAAATTTCTCTGCATGTGGGGAACAGCAGCACACGGGATGTAAAGCAAGAAGCTTTCGGATTGAAAAAAATTAAGTGGGGAACATGGCAGCTAAGTAGTGTTTATTGGTGTCTTTTTTGATGCCTATATAAGAGTTGTATGCGGACTGAAGAAGGGAGTCAGAGGTTAGAGTCAGTGAGGAGTTAGAGAGATTTTAGTGTGAAATTAGAGTTAGAGTTCAGAAAAAAATAGTGAGTGAGTTTTTGTAGTCATTTTTTTTTTTAGTCCAGTTTTTAATTTCGTGTAATCTATTCATCAGTCAGTTTCAATTTATGGCTCAGTAAATTTTATTTTTGTAAGTCTTTATTTCCAGTTTTGAGTTTGTTTAGTGAGTAAATTTTCAGTCCTCTTTGCTAAATGTTGAAAGTCCATTTTATTTTTGAGAATTTACTTTAATTGGAAGTTTAGATTTTTGGGTTGGAGAACGCAGTCTCCATTTCCAAACATCAAGTTTATTCCTTACAATTCCTATTTTTATTTAATTTCGAATTACTGCCATTTAATTTCCTCACACTTTTAATTTCTTGCAATTTAAATTTATGTCATTTAATTTTCTCGCACTTTTAATTTCTTGCAATTTAAATTACTGTCATTTAATTTTCTCGCAATTTTCATTTCTTGCAATTTAAATTACTGCCATTTAATTTTCTCGCACTTTTAATTTCTTGCAATTTAAATTTATGCCATTTAATTTTCTCGCACTTTTAATTTCCTGCAATTTAAATTACTGTCATTTAATTTCCCTGCACCTTTAATTTTTGCAATTTACTTTTATGTCATTTAAATTTTATTGTCCCTTTACATTTCAATTATTTAATTTTCAGCAATTTTAATTTACTGTCTTGGATTTTAATTTCTTACTTTTCATCATCCACTCAAAACCAACAAATATGAATCTAGTCCATGACTAGTAAATTTTCATTTCCATTGCACTCCCACATTCATTGTACATATCATCACTTTTATTTTTATTCTCTCATTGTAACTATTTCCACCATTTTACACGAGTTTGATTTTTAAGCACTTTCCTTGTGGAGACGATCTAGGAATTTATTCCTAATTACTACGCGACACGCTCCTGCACTTGGGATAGCTTTTGGGCTGCTCAATTTTGAGTGAGTCAAAGATCAAGCTTAAGTGTTGCATGTTCTTCACATGCATAGCTTTCTGTTCAGATGTATAAGGCTAGGGTCCAAGCTAAATAGGATTCTTTTTTAAATAGGAATCTTTTTCTAATTCGTTTATTACTTGCCCCCTAACTTGTATTATATTATGCCAATTTATGTTTATTTGTACTTTCTTTAGTTTATGCAATAATTAAGTTAGCTTATAATTGCAATTTCAATACATGCTACATGAGCGTATATAAATCTCCTTTACTTAAAGAGGCTATAGATATATAAACAGTAATGAATAGTATTTTATGTTTGACACTTTTGTTCCCACCAATGCTGTAACATCCCGGATTTTAGTGTATTTTTTAATGAAGGTTTATTTTAATTATTTATTGTGTAATTCTCTTGTTTTAATATTTTAGAGGTTTTATTTTATTATTTTATTGGACTTTCCTATTTTTATTAATTATTATTTTTGGAATTTTAGAATATTATTTTAGAATATTTTAAACTGTAAAAAATTATTTATTGGGCTTTGTTATTGTTAATTATTGTTTTAGATTTAAATTGATATTTAATTTAAATTGGTTTGTTTGTAGGTTTTAAAATTACTATTGTTTTATTAAATCATTTCACTGCGTTTGATTAATTTTAATTAGTGATCTGCAATTTAATTCGTCTTTATTTTAAAGGATGTTTTTGTCAGAGTTTAATATTTTATGTTAGTTAATTTTGAGTTAAATTGATTTATTTATTTTAACTGTTTTAAAAATAGTTATTGTTTTATTTGAATATTTTACTGCGTTTGGATTATTTTATTTATTTAGTGGTTTTAAAATCGTTTTCATTGGATCACTTTCGAAACCCAAGTTGAAAAGTCTGGATCTCACTTTTTCCCTCCTCTTTTTCTTTTTCTCTTCTTTTTCTTTTTCTTTCTTTTTTTTTCTTCTTCCTCTCTCTCTCCCCGCACGCGACCAGCCCCTCTCTCTCTCTTCTCTCTCTATCGTCGTTCAGCCTATCACCGTGCAGCGCCGCCTCCGGCCGGCGGTGGTCGACACCGCTGGTACCACCGGCTTCCCCGTGCGCCGGCGAGCCACCCCTCCAAATTCCAGCCGACGCCGCGCCGCCGTTAGCCTCCAGAAGCCGTGCGAAGCCGCGGCGTTCCTTCACCCATTCCGCCGCCGTCCGGCCACCTCCGGCCACCAGCTCCTAGCCACATCACCACCGGCCCATTTCCGTCCTAACCGACCCAACCCCAACTTCGATCCGTCGCCGGAGCTGCCCCATCGAACACCCTCTCCGATTTTCACTTCGTGGCTTTCCACCACCATTTCGGCCGACACCCACGGCCAACCACCATCACCATTAGATTCACCACCTTCCAAAGGCCCTACCCTATCAATTTCAAATCTCCGTTTGAACCCGTGTAAAATTTGAAATTCACTGCATTTCGGTCAGTGTTTTTACACTGTGTGGTTTTGCTGTTTTGGCAATTCCTTGTGCTTCGGATCCTCCGTAAAATACTTTTAAAGCATTGTAAGTATTTCTCCAAAAGACTTTTAAGATTTAAATATATTTTTGCGATGACCTGTTTTATAAACTGTGAATTGGTTATCTGATAGACTGTGTTGGTTATTGGAAAATGGTTGGTAATTGTTGGTTATTGGTTTTTAGTCATTTTCATGGCATTGTGCACGCATGCTTGGGTGTGTATATTTTTGGAAACTGTGTTTTGTAAAAAGGCTTTCCAGGTGTGTGTGTATCACCCCCAAGTCGAGATGGGTTATTATCTTGGTGGAGCTCTTCTGGGTACTCGGGAGTGGAATATACTGAGTGTCGTCCCCTGGAGCTGTTGCTCGGGACTTGGACGGGATGGTAGCGCTCTCGATCCGACTCCGTGATCTCTCGTGCTGGCGGAGATCAGAGGATGCTTGGCTATGTACGCGGTGGGCGCGGAACTGGGCATCACTCGTGTTGTATCACTCGCATAGTCGCTACCTGTGGAGTGACGAAGGGAGCCAGGGTATGTGGATGGTCCTTAGGGGAGGCCATGGTGCATACGGATTAAAATTGGAATAAAAGTAACTATTCCTGGTTAATAATTGTGCCAAATGGTGATTTTTGGCGTGCGTGGGAAAAACTTGTGATTTTCGAGAAATGGTGTTCTTCTCGGGTTTTGCACTTGGGTCATCATGTGCATGCATAGTGGTTGTTGTATTTTTATATTTGTTATCTTGGAGTATTTTTGGGTTTTACTTACCTGTGGTACCATTTATTGGTACTGCAGATTTTAATGCAGGCTTTGTAGAGGCTGAGCCCGAGGATGCGGCTCCGCCTGAGGAGTAGGGACATTTGACTATATTTTTATTTGGTATTTGTATTTTTATTTGATGTCGTTTTATAAACAAGAAAATTGTATTATGTTGACTTATGGATTTCTGTATTATTTTTGTATTGTATTAAATTCTGGTACTTAGTTATCTGACTTAACCTTTCCGCTGCGTTTTACTTTGTACACGTGTTGCATTTCACACACTTGGCACGTGTCGTTGGGGTGCGTGACCGTGTTGTCATCATCCCAGGTGTCTCGATTTTCATGTTGTCCGTACATGAAAGTCGGGGGCGCCACAAATGCCCCTGGTAGTCTTTGTTTTTGGTGTCCCTCGTACCTTTGCCTGATTTCTTTTGTTCTTTCAGTCACGATTTTGGTTATTCTTTGTTAGGTCTCAAGCATCTGGTTGGTGCTACTATTTTGTGGTGTGACAGCCGAGGGGATGTTTGGCCTGTTGATAGGAGGGATGGACTATGGAGGGCAGAGTCATGTTGTGGTTTTCCAGCATTTGTATAGCATTTCATTCTCAGGTGCTGAAGAGGAAGAAAGAAATTTTGCATTGCTGTTTGAGGGTTGTTCTTCAAAATTGGTATGCTTTTATGAATCTTCTTGTAGTTTTACTTCTGTATCTATTTTTTTTTTTTAAATTTCGGCATGTTTATTTTCTTTCTACATCTTCAACAACAAAAATATATTTTTGCATTTCTGTTTCAATTTTCCCCCTTTATGAATGCAGAAACAAACCCAATGCTAACCCAGTGGATTTAAGATTTTTTTGCTTCCTTTCCTTTGTTTAAAGACTTTATTTGGTTGTGGGTTTTTGGTTTGGAGAGAGAGAGAGAGAGAGAGAGAGAGTTGTCGTGAGAGATGGGTTTGTGCGTGAGGGAAGGGGGAGGAGCTATGGGTGCCTGGAAGAGCATGGGGTAGTCGTCAGAGGAAGGGGAGTTTGGTGGTGGTGGTGCGGTGGCGTGGGGACTGCTTACGGCGGTGGAATGGTGGAGAAACCATGTGAGACCCATTCGGGAGAGGGAGTTGTGGGGAGAAAAGGCTACCATGGGGGCTTCGACAGTGGCTTGGGTCCATGGGGGTGGTCGCTGGAGGAAGAGGAACTTGGTTGGAGTCTTGGAGATGGAGGTTGCAAGCAGAGGAGGAAGGCTGGGCAGCGGTAGTTGGGCTCTTCAAGGCTCTACAACGGCGCACTCTACTTTTTTTTCCCCTCATGCATTCTCCAACTCGAAAAACTCTAAAACAAAGACTCAAAAAAGACTAGCTCATAAAGTAAACTACTCACATTCCATAGAGGAACCCAAAAACTTCGAAAAAAATTCTCCTTGTTTGTTTGTCCAATAGCCCTTTCATATTCTTTGTCTCCCCCACTTTCATAAGATTTTTAACTATTTAATTACAAATCACGGGGCTAGCCATTACACGCTGAAAAGCAAACTGTTGTTTTTCTTTTTTTCCTTTTCTTTCCCGCATTTTGCTTTCGTCTGTTGGCCATTTCTTTCTTTCTCCCAGCTTGAGTGCGTCCTAGCATGCCTTCTTATTTTTTCTTTCCCTTGAGTTTGGTTTCGTGCCAGTACCGCACTTCTTTTTTTATTGGATCCCCACATCCCATGTCCCCCACTCAGTCAGCGGAAAAAAATTCGCATGCGCGTGTCTTCCGTAGACCCAAAAGCCCCTGGGCAAAACTCTACCTTTTTCAAGTAAAGCTGCTGCCTTCTTATTTTTATTTTTTGCCAAGCCACTCTCTCTTTTACTTTATATTTTGCAACCCATGTGCTTCATCTATTTGAGCCTCTCTTGAATTATATTGCAAAATATTTATTGGTAGGCATCTAGAAATGCCGAATGGGTAAAACGTGCACAGTGGGATTGAAGGGGTCCTTCATTTGTTTATAAAGGCGTTGTTTTTTCATTTTTGGTATGCTAATGTTGTGTATTTATTGGCCTAAAAAAATAGAAACTAGAAAAAAAAAATGAAGAATTGAATATGAAAGATGTGTTGTGCATGTGAAGAAATATTGCCCAATTAAATCACAAGTTATAAAATTAAGCATATATCATACTATTAACCAATTTAATTCACAACTCAAATTTATATCTCTTAACCATTTTTTCTATCTAAAACCAATAATAATGTCATGAAATAATTAAAATATATTGATTCTAGATGTATAAAATATGCAATAATTTAGCTCAATCAATATTTCATGAGAGAGAAGCTCTCGCATCTCTCTAGAAAAAAACTTCCGAATCTAGTTCCAGTGGGGCGTGGGGGAGCCTCGACTCCTCCCTCCCCTCCTACTTCTTTGTCTGGTCTTTCTCCATTATACTTCCAAATCTAGGTCCAGCGGGGCATGGGGGAGCCTTGACTCCTCCCTCCCCTCCTACTTCTTTGTATGGTCTTTCTCCATTTCTTCTTAGTTTTTTTTTTCATTCAGAATAAGGGGGAGAAGTCAGATCCGAGCTTCTCTGGTGGCTATCTTCCTACACGCACCCCATTGGGGGAATCCTCACCCGCCGATCTCGCAGGCGACTGGATTGGTCGCCAATCGGAGCGGCACGTTGCACCCATGCGGGGGTCAAAGGGAGTGCATGGCGCCCACGCGCCACCACAAATTTTCTTTCATCGATGCCACGTGCAACATGGGTGGTGCGTCACCACAATTTCAGTTTTTTCTCTGCTTTTTAGGTCTATGTTTGTGTGTTTTTGTGTCTGTATTTTGGTGTTTGGGTGTGTTAGTTAATAATTGAAATAAGCTATTGGACTTTTGTCCATAGCGGTGGTTGGTTCCTCCCTCCTCCAGTTAGGAGGATGGGTGTGTTGTTCACTTCTCCTCCTTTAGAGGATGGAGCTTTGATGCGAGTTGTTCTTTCCTTTATTTTATACAGAGAATAATGCTCTCTTTTTGAGAGTTTCTTGAAGTTTAGACAATGTCTGTCATAAAGTTTGTGTACGGGGGAGCTTACAACAGATGTTTAGTTTGACTTGTAACTTGAGTCATAAATATAACTTCATTTATGGAAAGTCTATTTCTCATAAGAAAAAAAAATATTTCGTGAGATTGTAGGTTTTGGGTTTGAATCATTGGTTGGTTAAACTTATTGCTGTTTGAATTAGTAGTTTCTAACTGGAATAAACTATATTATCCTCGTAGACCTTATCATTAAATTTTTTTCTTCTATACTAGATGTTTATATTTTAAGCAATTTATTTTATAGTGATATAGGGCAAACGTGCCTCGCACTTAACCCCATTGCTAGTATATATATATATATATATATATATATATATCAATTATATACATGTATGTATATTTGAATTATATCAATATACGTATATGTGTATATATAAATTTAAATTCAACATGTATATATAGTAGAGACTGTTGATAGCTTTCCAACCACTAGATCACTGCACTACTATTGTAACAGCCGGCCCAATTCTTGACGCAACCTTTTAGAGAAGTCCAGCGAGCCTAAAGGAAACGAGTCGGTAGCCTTTTTCCTTCCTCTTTCTTTTCTTCCCTTTCTTCCCCATGTTTTTTTTCCTATTTTTCTCCCCTCCCCAGACGATATCTTTCTTCCCCTCCAGTTTTTCTCTCCTTTCTGTTCACCCTCACCCATTTTGGTTTTCACTCAAATTCTCTCTCTCGCAGTTCGCTGCCTCCTTTCTCCCCGATGTCCATTGTCCCTGTCAAGCCGTCGTCGTCGGTTACCTCTCTTCACGCCGATAAGTCTCCATCCGTCCCTCTATCTCTCTATCACCTCTTTGCCCAACTGCATCTCATCCTCTCCATAACCGCTCTCTCTCAAGTTCTCTATTTCAAAACGATTCCTATTGCCGACAATCTCCCTCGCCGAATTTCTTTTGTTGAACAACAGTAAGATTCTTTCTTTCACACTCTCTCTTCACTCCCTCTCTCTTTCAAATCTCTCGACTGCAGTCTCCCCTTACACACCAAATGGCCACATGTCACCGTCGTTGCTCAACCGCCACTATAAGTCCTCCATCTATTTCTTTGTTTTGCTCTTGATTTCTCACCCTACATCTATGCCTCGCACTCTCACTCAGTGTCACTCTCTCTATCTGAAAAAATTTTAGCCGACACTCATCACCGGACTGCCGCCAACAACGTCGCCCACGCCATTTCCATCCCTCGGTCTCTACCTCGCCGCTACCACCGTTTATGCCTCATACTCCATTAGGCCAGCACATGTCAATGCCAATCATGTCGTACCTGACACTTGTAAGTTTCTTCCACCTCTTTGTTGACTCTTTGTTTATCTGTCTGTCCCTCTCTATCTCTAGTCCCCTGTTTGTTGTGAAAAACGATGACAATAATGTAAAAAACAAACACACACAAGAAGTAATCACACACGACACAATGATTTATGTGGTTTGGCAAATTGCCTATGTCCACAGGAGCTGTAGAGGATTTTATTTCTTGAGGAATCACAATAAAATAGTTTGGGCGACTACTATTCACTCACTGTACGGCCACAAGTCAGAAAACAACACATTTATATGTCATGCAAGGGAAACCCTAATATTTTCAGAATTAGCGATGTTCGCTTGAGCGGCGTGTCAAGCGCGCGTCGAGCTAACCTATTTCCCGCAATAGCTAAAGCCATGAGTCGAGTGGACCAATCTGCCTGACTTCGCTTGAGCTGTCTGTCGAGCAGTCTGTCGAGCGTACCTCACTGACTTGCCTTCGCTCGAGGTATCTGTCGAGTGGTGTTCGAGTAGATCACTCTGCCAATTTCGCTCGAGCGGCTAGAGACTCCACTCGAGCGATGGACCAGTTTCCACAATACTCAACAATTCTCTCACTTGGAGACTGGTACACCTATAGTATCGTCCTCTGCCTCAAACATGATATCATCCACCTCTACAACTCACTGCCCCTATCTTTATACTAGAAGACCAACTGAAGTTGCGCACAAGTTCAGTTTCTCAAGTGTAACACCCTTTGTCAACATATCAGCAGGGTTCTTACTTCCACAAATTTTATCAAGCAACAACTGTCTGTCATCCAATAATGATCGTATAAAGTGATACCTAATTTGAATGTGCTTAGTCCTAGAATGAAATGCTGGGTTCTTGGCAAGGAATATGGCACTCTGACTGTCAATGTATAGAGTGCCCTTCTGATTCTTTTTACCCAATTCCTCTAAGAAGCCCTGTAGCCAAATCATCTCCTTTGCAGCTTCTGAAACTGCAATGTACTCAGCTTCTGTCGTCGACAAAGAAACTGTCTTCTGTAGCTTAGAACCCCATGAAACTGCAGTACCACCCAGGGTGTAAACAAACCCTGTGGTACTCTTTCTGCTATCAACATCTCCAACTAAATCAGCATCAACATAGCCCTGCACCTCTATGCCCTCTCCTGAGAAACACAAGCACGTTTCTAACGAGCCTTTTAGGTACCTCAAAATCCACTTCACTGCTTCCCAATGTTGTCTTTCCGGGTTACTCATGTATCTACTCACAACTCCCACTGCATGGGCAATATCTAGTCTAGTGCAAACCATAGCATACATAAGTGAACCAATAGCTGAGGCATAAGGAACCTTACTCATGTAGTCTTGTTCTTCTTCTGACTTTGGTGACTAATCCTTACTGAGTCTGAAGTGACTACCCAAGAGTGTGCCAACTGGTTTGGCCTTGTCTATATTGAACCTGCTGAGTACATTTTTCACATACTCAGCTTGAGAGAGTCTCAATGTGCCTTTGACTCTGTCTCTGACAATTCTCATGCTAAGGATTTGCTTTGCAGCTCCCAAATCCTTCATTGCAAAGTGCTTTGACATCTGTTTCTTCAGATTATTGATCTCATCAATACTAGCCCCTGCAATAAGCATCTCATCCACATATAGCAACAAGATAATATAAGAATTGTCAAACTGCCTGACATAGCAGCAGTGATCTGCCTGACATCTGATGTACCCAGCACTGCACATAAAACTGTCAAACTTCTTGTACCACTGTCTAGGAGCTTGCTTCAGGCCATACAAGCTCTTCTTCAGTCTGCAAACCGAATCTTCCTTTCCCTGTACTACAAACTCTTCAGGTTGGTGCATGTAGATGTCTTCCCCAAGGTCTCCATGAAGAAAAGCTGTCTTCACATCTAGCTACTCAAGAAATAGATCTTCAGTAGCAACCATAGCTAACACCAATCTGATGGTTGTGATCTTTACCATAGGAGAAAAAATTTCAAAATCATCAATACCCTGCTTCTGCTGAAAGCTTTTTACAACAAGTCTGGCCTTGTACCTCTTACTGCCATCATGCTCAGTCTTCACTCGGTACACCCACTTGTTGTGCAATGCCTTCTTCCCGAATGGAAATTTTGTCAACTCCCATGTCTGATTCCCTAACAAGGAATCCATCTCATCTTTCATGGCCAGCTCCCACTTGCTAGAATGTTCATCTTGCAAAATTTCCTGATAGCTCTACGGTTCTCCACCATCTGTCAACAGAATATAATTCAAAGTGGGTGAGAAATGCTGTGGAGGATGAATAGTCCTAACTGACCTGCGAACTGCAGTTGTAGGAGTGGACGGCCTTGGATCTAACTGCGAAATAATAGGAGTGGGTGTATTGGATCCACTCTCCCCGTTCACTCACATCTCTGCACTGCAGTGTGACCTCTGGTAGGTCATCTAGTCTCACAAAATCAGACTCCTGAGGAACTTCTTCGGCAACTGTACTAGTCTTGTTCTTGTACACAATCTTTTTATCGAAAATCACATTCCTGCTTCTTATAATCCTCCAACCCTAATCATCCCATAAATGATAGTCAAATGCCTCGTCTCCATAGCCAATGAAATAACATTTCATTGACTTAGCCTCAAGTTTACTACGAGCATAAGAATCAATAAGAACATAAGAAAGACAGTCAAAAGTTTTAAAGTAAGAAAATTTGACCTCTTTTCCTCTCCAAGCCTCCTCAGGCAATCCACAATCTAACGGGACTGACTGTCCTCTGTTTATCAAGTAGACGGTAGTGCTGACTGCATCTGCCCAGAAAGTAGGTGGTAATCCAGCATGCAGCCTCATGCTTCTAGCACGCTCATTAATGGTTCTGTTGATGCGTTCAGCAACTCCATTTTGTTGTGGTGTCTCAGGAATGGTCTTCTCCATTCTGATACCTTGAGTCACACAATACTCCTTGAACCCACCATCAATGTACTCACCGCCATTATCAGACCTCAAGCATTTCAACTTCAAGTCTATATTTGTCTCAACCATGGCCTTCCAAATTTTGAACACATTAAATACCTCAGATTTATGTTTCAAAAAATAAACCCATACCTTCCTGCTGTGGTCATTAATGAACGTGACATAGTAACGAGAACCTCCAAGGGATGCCACTGGGGAAGGTCCCCCTACACATCTGTGTGCACAAGATCCAGTTTTCCTGTCTTCAGTGCTCTACCACTTTTCAAGAAACTGACATTCTTCTGTTTCCCCATAATGCAACTCTCATACATACTGAGACCAACTGACTTCAGTTCTGGTAGCTTGCCTCTAGACAGAAGTTCTTTCATGCCCTTCTGACTCATATGGCCAAGCCTACAATGCCACAAATCTACTGTGCTCTCTGCAACGTTAGTAGCAATAGTGTTATCCAAACCAGTAGTCATACAGAGTGTACCAGTTTTCTTACCCCTAACCAGTACCAATGCCCCTTTGGTGACCTTCCAGGTGCCATTTGAGAACAGCATTGAATGGCCACAATCATCAAGCTGTCCAACAGATATGAGGTTCTTCTTCAACTCAGGAATGTGCCTGGCCTTCTGTAAGGTCCATTTGTTCTTGTTAGGGAGTGCAATGTCCACATCTCCCATCCCCACCACGTTCAAAGCCTCCCCATCAGCTAGGTACACCTTCCCAAAATCACCTGCAACATAGTTTTACTCCCAATAGGAAGATGTATGGAAAGAAGTCCCTGAATCCAGTATCAGTCTTCAACTGGGCTATGAACTGCAAGCAATAGTGCATCGTATACTTCTTCAGTTATCACATTAGCACTATCATTCTCGATCTTCTTGGATTTTTTGCAGTTCCTATTTATGTGGCCAGCCTTGCCACAATTCCAGCAAGTTGCTTGCTGACCAGGTCTTGACTTGCTCTTATCCCGTAATTTTGATCTGCCTCTGTTTGAGTTCCTATTTTGTGCTCTTCCCCGAGATTCAACATTCAATGCTGAACTCGAACCGAGGTCTCACCTGAATCTCTCCTGTGCACCTCCTCAGCCAAAATCAAATCACGAATATCATCATAATTCAACTTTGATTTACCGGCAGAATTACTAACAGCCATTCTTATGGCTTCCCAACTATTTGGCAGTGATGGCAAAAGTATCAATGCATGTATCTCATCATCAAATTCAATTTCAACAGGCGACAATTGATTTGTGATAGTATTAAAATCATTCAGATATTGTGCAACAGACGTATCATCTATCATCCTTAAATTGAATAACTTTTTCATCAATTGTACCTTGTTATTCGCTGACGGCTTTTCATACATACTTGACAAAGCCGCCATGAGATCCGCAGTCATCTTCTCCTTGATGACGTTGTGAGCAACGGATCTCGACAGAGGGTTAGTCGAATAACTCCCAGAACCTGTCGATCCAACAGGTTCCAATCAGCAACTGAAATGCTGTCCGGCTTCGTCCCCAACAATGGAAGATGAAGTTTCTTCCCATAGAGGTAATCTTCTATCTGCATCCTCCAGTATCCAAAATCCGTGCCATCGAACTTCTCAATCCTTGATGCTTTCACTTCTGCTCCAGCCATCGTTTTTCCTCAGACCCAAACCGTGGCTATTGATACCAACTGTTGTGAAAAATGATGACAATAACGTAAAAAACAAACACACACAAGAAGCAATCACACACGACACAATGATTTACGTGGTTCAAAAAATTGCCTACGTCCATGGGAGCTGTAGAGGATTTTATTTCTTGAGGAATCATAATACAATAGTTTGGGTGACTACTATTCACTCACTGTACGACCACAAGTCAGAAAACAACACATTTATATGTCATGCGGCGGAAACCCTAATATTTTCAGAATTAGCGATGTTCTCTCGAGCGGCGTGTCGAGTGTGCGTTGAGCGAACCTATTTCCCGCAATAGCTCGAGCCATGAGTCGAGCGGATCTTTGAGCGGACCAATCTACCTGACTTCGCTCGAGCTGTCTGTCAAGCGTACCACACTGACTTACCTCCGCTCAAGCTGTCTATCGATTGATGTTCGAGTAGATCACTCTGCTTGATTTCGCTCGAGCAGCTAGTGACTCCTCTCGAGCGGTGGACTAGTTTCCACAATACTCAACAATGTTTGCCCCACTGCCGATACCACAACTCTGTTGTGCCAATCCCAATCCCAACCACACAACACCATTCCATTTTTGGCCGTTCCATCTCTGAGTCCAGTCAAACATCGCTCTGCCCGTGTAAATGTCATTTCATCTGTGGTTAGATTGGGGCTGTTGATTAATTAGACTATTCTTGGAGTGTCTGCTTGAGTTGAATCATGTGTTGTTAGTTTGGTTAGTATTGATGGTTCTTTAGTGGTAAGGAGGTCAGTTTTAAGTTTATCTCGACAAGAGGGAAAATGAATTCGTTGGAATGTTGATATTTGGCAAAAGTTTAAGCATGTTGAGAGGGATTTCAGGTGATTGAATGTGTAGTGGCAACTGTGGACTTGTGTAGTTGGACCATTTTTATGTTGATGTTTTGGTTAGGCAAGGGTTGGTGATTTTAGTAGTTGTTTGATAGGGTTAAAAATGGTATATGGTGTTGTATGAGTGGTTGTGATTTTTCTTCATGGAGGTGGTGTTGAGTGAATTTCGAACATGGAGGATGAGTTATGATTGGATATTTGTCATGGGTTTGTTGAGTTGAAAGGAGAATTTAGGTGTGAATGCTCAAATGGGTAAGGTTCGGGGACTTATTTTTGTGGTTTGGATTTGAGTTGTAACCGGTTTAGAAGAATTGGAACCATGGGATTATCGTCTTATTTTAGATATACTAGTTCAATTCTATTAATTTATAACTTGTATTAACTATGTTTAGGTGATGATCAATATTTTCTGGCATTGTTGTGATAAAATTCAAAGATGTTAAAAAGTTCAAGTAAGCAGTGCACCTATGCTAGACTTTGCCTAAAACTGGATTGAGATTGATTTATGAGAAACTCGCATATTTTGTTATGAAACATTGTAAACAACATCGGTCATTTTTCTGCATAACTCTTTGTACCTAAATAATAAAATAAAAATTTCATGACTAGTGTAGACATGAGTATTTTTAGCACTCTATTCTCAACTGTATATGAAGAGTGAATATGAAATCTAAAATTTTGTATACGATTATGTGATCTATATCTGTTCAGTACTTTGTTATGATATGCTGTTGCATCTAGAAAACCCTCTGGCATGACATTGTGTTTCTGCTTCCGTCCTGACCCTACCATGGCTGAAAATCTGTGGCCTTTGTTATTGTGTTGGTACCATCTCTATTTCTACATGTACCCACTTTGAAAATAAAGTGATTTTTTGAGTGATCTTTTTCGAGTTTCTGCTACATTGGCCATCAGGGTTTGCACAACCCTACCACGGGGGTTAAATATAGAATACTTTCGGTTATGAAGTGGCTCAATTATGCTTATGCCAAAGGACTTGTATATTTTATTATTGAAAATATATGTTTATGAAGTTCACTTTGATATTTTGATAGTATGTTTTATTCTGAGTTTTGTAACTGGCTCTTGTTTACATACTAGTAAATATTTACTGCTTATTAAGTTGTTGATAACTCACCTAATTACCTTCAATATTTCAAATGATTTTGATGGTTGAGTTGAAGATCAAGAATATGAAGCGTGGGCGAGATTATTGAACGTAGTGGGATAAGTACCATAGGAGTATTGGAGAGTCTTACTTGGAAAACTTTATCATTTCTTTGAATTGGTATTTTGAAACCTTGGTGATTTTATTAGAGCTTGTGGAGTTCTTTATAATTATTATGTGTTAGAGGATTTCATTGATGTTATTTTTGTGGAAGTATGTATATTTTTATTAAAAGAGTTTTATGAGTTGTAGAGTTGTTTTCCTTGTGATATTTGGAATCTATAAATGTACTATTTGGATGTGATTTTAGGTAACATGAACTAACTCCCTGACCCTCTGGGCATGAGGTGTTACAACTATCCCAATTTGTAATATGGTCCTCTCCATCACCCTTAGATCATCTTTTGTTTTTCTTTGTTTTTTTCTTACAAAAGAGAGTCAAGGATGGATAGGTAATGCCACCTTATTATAACAAGATAAGATTGGGATGACCCTATGACATGTAGAATTTTCCTATATGTATTTACTTATTGTTAATGCCAAAAAATTGCACAACATGCCGGAATATGAGAAAGAATCATTTCCGACCCTCGATCGGTGTGATTTAGAGCCCCCAACGGTAGTCTGGTGCTGTTGTACGACGTTGGCATGTACTTCCATAGCGGTGAATGGAAAATAAATGCAAGAAAAATAAAAGAGAGGAAGACACACAGATTTACGTGATTCGACACTGAGCTTATGTCCACGGGTCATTTGGGAAGGTGAATCCACTCTAATATGAGTATTTTATAGTCTCTCATAGTCTCTTATTTCTCACTATACAATAGAAGTTAGTGATCAATCTGCTGGAGGAGACAATTCTTGCTAAAGCTCTCGTCATGAGGTTGAAGAAGCTGAAGAAGTCCCTTTCTCGTCTGGTCTGATCCCTTTTTATCCCTGCCTTTGGGAATGGTGAGGAATGACAGCTTTATTCCACTCATTGTTAGCGTGCCTCACTTGCTTTCCCTCATTTCTCATTTTTCTCTTCTTTTCCGTCCCCTTATTCTTTTCTCTCTCACATCCTCTTCTTCCTTGTCCCTTCCTTGTTTCTTCTTTCTCTCTCCTTCTATTGTCCTCTAGTGGGGGCTTTTTGATGGGCTAGGCCTCGTTTATCTAGGCTTGAGATATTTTATCTCCTTCAGTTGCCCACAATTCTTAAGGTCAATTTGCTTTAAAAGAAGGCTTTGAGAATCTTTAAGATAAAATATGTGGCAAAGATAGTCCATTGAGATCCGTAAAGAAATAAATTTTGGGAGGTGCACTGGACCGCCTAAGGTGTGAGTGCAAATTTTGGCTTCTGGCAAGAGATGTACTTGACCATGTTAGACGTGAGCATAGAGCTTGGCTTGGGTGGGAGATAGGCTTGACCGCCTAGAGTGCGAGCACGGAGCTAGGCTTCAGTGGGAGATCGGCTCAATCACTTAAAGTGCGAGTGAAGCTCGGCTTTGGCAGGCGATAGGCTTCACTGCGGAGAGTGCGAGCTCAAAGCTCAACTTGGGGCATGAGGGCCAGGCAGTCAAGTGACTTGCTTGCCCATTAGGCACCTTGGAGGCCAAGCGATCCCTGACCTTACCTTTCTCAGCCTTGAGTTCCTCACGAGGGAAGTCAAGCAGTCGAGTGACTTGACCTGTCTATTGACTCTTGGCGAGGAGCTGTTAGGATCGAGTGGTCCTTAACCTTTTCCACCCGTGAGTTCATTGGTATAGACGTTTGCCTAATAGGTTGCATGAGGTCGTTTTTGTTTTCGATGGTGTTGGCGGGTTTTTCACCCTTGATGTGAATCATCGTTGTTGTTCTTGTCTCGTTGTTGGTATTTATTGGTAGTAACCTGCTCAAAGTGGCTAGGGAGCCCATTGGCCCCCTAGGTCCATCTTAGACAGTTGCCGAGCCATCGACTCATTCCCTAAGGCAACCTACGCGAGATGGTTGTGGAGTTTGGAGGCTCATTCCCAGATGTAACCTACCGGCGGTGGTTGTGGCACAAGTGTAACACTTGACATTTGTTGGAGAAGATGTTGTGCTGGTATTGATGTCCAGGAACGAGTCTAGTGACTCAACTTTATTTGTGCGAGAGTCGGCAAGTCAAGAGATTTGTATTCGACTGGTACATCGCAGCAAGTCGAGGGACTCAGCTTTGTCAGCCTGAAGGTCGGCAAGTTAAGAAACTTGTGTCCGACTGGTAGGAAAGTCAAGGGGCTTGACTTTGACTTCTATATCACGACGAGTCAAGCGACCCTGTCTGTTTGCATGAGGGTCTGTAAGTCAAGGGACTTGTGTCTGATTTTTGCATCACTGCGAGTCGAGGGACTTGGCTTCTTTTGCACAAGAGTCTACAAGTCAAGGGACTCTGACTTTTGCATTACGGCGAGTCATGGAACTCAACTTTGTTCCCATGAGGATTGGTAAGTCAAGGGACTTGTGTTCGAATTTTGCATCGTAATGAGTCAAAGGACTTACATCTAAATTTTGCATACGGCGAGTCGAGGGACTCGACTTTGTTGGCACCAGGGTCGGTAAGTCAAAAGACTTGTATCCAACTTCTGCATCACGGTAAGTCAATGGACTTGACTTTGTTGAAGAAGACGCTTGTACTTGCTAAAAAGTCAACTCGGTTATCGTAAACAACCCAAATCACAAATGTGAGATTGGCAAACCTGAATTGCTTTTCTAGAGCATGGCGTAGGTTGGAGGCATGCCGACTAGGCCCGTGGGCTGCCATGTTTCAACGATGATGAAAATCCTGGTGCTCACGATGCTAAGCAATTTATTTTGATGGAGGCATATTAAGACACCCGAGTGGGACTATGTAGTCGGTGTTTAATGCCATAAGAACCAATTTTGTTAGTAAGAAATGAAATTCATACAAATTTTGGGAGAGACAAATCAGGGCGCTTTAACCATTGTAGCCGATTTTTGCTTGACTGAAATTGTTTGCTATTGTGGTTGTTGTTTCTTCTTCTTCTCTCTATTTTTTTAACCGAGTTTGTTTACTACTCGAGAAGTCGTCCGTCTTCAAGTATCTTCGAAGTGATGTGGACTTAACAATCTCTTAGAAAATTTCTTGTTCAATTTCTCCCGAGTCTTGTACTGTGGGCGAGTCAAGGACTGGGTGGTTCCTTGTGCTCCATCACGTGTACCGTGCATGGCTCATGCATGGTGCACGTTACACATGCACAGCACCCGCATAAATGCTGGCTGTTAACTGTCGAGAAGTTGTCCATCGAGTGAGGTGGCAGGCATCGTGCCCGCCATGCATGTGACCGAGGAAGATGTTTGAGATGAGGTGCTTAGGCAAGTAGTTGGTCAGGCTTGCCTTTGGCGGGTTTTTACTTGCTTGTATGGCCAGGTAACCAGCGGCCAAGACACTCATGGCCGAGAAGAGTGGTGGCTTAGCTCCTTGCATATGGCCGGGCAATTGAGTCCGTGATATGGGTTGGCTGGGACATTTTTGTTCGTGTTGTTTGTGGTCGGGCAACCTATGGGGTGGTTAAGCGGAGTGGTGGCCAAGATGTTCATGTCCATCTGTGATGTTTGTGACCGAGGTGCTCTTGTGACTCAATTGCGTGCATGTGGCCGAGCAGTTGAGTTTGTGATGTGTTGGCCGAGATGTTTTTGTTCGTGTTGTCTATGGTCGGGATACCTGTGAGATGGCTAAGCAGAGTGGTGGCTGAGCAACTCCAAGCTTAGGCCGAGACGCCTCTGTCCGTGATGCTAGTGACCAGGACGCATGGCCGAGATGCAGGTTTGCTCGCCCATGCATTACCTGCCAACTCACGGTAGCTACTAGAAGGGAGGGGCTCGCCTTGGGTGTGTTAGGCCACTTAATGGGATGAGGTTGGACGTGGAAGACGTTTCATACTGCATGCAAGCAACGTGGTGCAGCATGAAGACTGGGTCATTAGCAGTTAGTTGTTTTCTGCATATTTATTCCGTTAGTCGTGTACTCTGTTTTCTGCATGTTATTTTCATGTGCTCTGTTTCTATTGTTACGTGTCTTTGTGTTTGTGATGGGTTTCGGTTACTATCTACTAGCAGTTGCATGTTGTCATTTATTTTGGCATTCTTGTACGTGGCCTTGCTTATTTAAGTAGCCAAAGAATTATCAATGAAGGCATCGAAAATAAATCAATTGTTATCCAAACCGTGCGGTACTTTCTCACCTGAAGAGAAAACAAGTTGCGTTGTCATCTGTAATAGTTGTTGGGACCTATCATTGGCATCAGAGCAATGTTATTTATGGGAACCAATAAGGAACGTATTGAACAGTTGGATGCAAGGCTCGGTGGAGTGCAAGATGGGCAACACAAGATGGAGCTCAGCTGGCTCCATCCTGTGTTGGAAGAAACTCTTACCCGTCTCTTTGATGTATTGCTGGGCAAACCAGGAGCCTCCAAACCACGTTAATTAATACCGTGAAGGCCACGATGGGGGACGACATGTTGTATCCTCCAAAACAACAAAACTTGAACTTCCTCGATTCTCAGGAGATGATCCAACAGAGTGGTTCAATCGTGTGAACCAATTTTTTGAGTTCTAGAATACTCTCAAAGCCAAAAAAGTTTATATGGCCTCCTACCACTTGGAAGGAGAGGCCAACCAGTGGTGGCAATGGATCAAATTTTGAAGAAGGACGCATTCTCTCGTAGTCAAATTTTGAAGATGAACTCTGGGCTAGCTTTGGGCCTTCAGAGTGCGAAGATTTTGATGAAACTCTTTCAAGGATAAGGCAGGATGGTTCTCTGTGTGGTTACCAGCGAAAATTTGAGCGCTTGGGCAATCAGGTACGAGGCTGGACACAGATTTCTTGTGGAAACATTTATGGGTGGCTTAAAAATGGGCATCTCTGATGGTATCCGAATGTTTAAACCTCAGACATTAAAGGAGGCTATCAGTTTCGCGCGAATGAAAGATGATCAACTATCGAGACAAGGGACGTGTGTACATCCTCCACCACCAGTGAGAGCCCCGTTAGCTCTTCCGCCAGCAACTCGGGCTGCACCAGCCGTACCTGCAACTCCTGTTCGGTGACTGACTTGGGATGAAATGCAGCGGAGGCGAGCTCAAGGTCTATGTTTTAATTGTAATGAGCATTTTACTGCAGGTCACCAGTGTCAAGGGTCACGGCTACTCATGCTGGAAGGACACGATGCCAGCGGCAACATTATCTGTGAAGTTGCACCCATACTAGCAGCAAACGACCTTCAAACGGGTCCCGGTCCACTAGAAAATGGCTAGACAAAAAAGCTACTGCAATTGTTCCCAACTATGGACCTTGAAGACAAGGATCCACTTAATGGGGGGAGTATTGTTAGGCCACTTAATGAGATCAGGTTGGACGTGGAAGACGTTGCATACTGTATGCAGGCAACGTGGTGCAACGTGAAGACTGGGTCATTAGCAATTAGTTGTTTTTTGCATATTTATTCCGTTAGTTGTGTACTCTATTTTCTGCATGTTATTTTCGTGTGCTCTATTTCTATTGTTACGTATCTTTGTGTTTGTGATGGGTTTCGGTTACTAGCTACTAGTAGTTGCATGTTGTCATTTATTTCAGCATTCTTGTATGTGGCCTTGTTTATTTAAGCAGCCAAAGAATTATCAATGAAGGAATCGAAAAGAAATCAATTGTTATCCAAATCATGCAGTACTTTCTCACTCGAAGAGAAAACAAGTTACGTTATCGTCTGTAATAGTTGTTGGGACCTATCAAGGTGCATGGGGCAACGTTCACCCGTTGCCCACTGTGCACGACCTTCATCACCGTGGACCACCACGGTCGCGACATAGAATGCCGGCAGGACTTGCACAACATTGTGCACTTAAGTGCACATTGCCATGCCTGACACGTGTAGTGCGTGTGCATAGTGCGCTTGAGTGTGTTTGAGTTCACACTCACCCATGTTCTCGCCTATCTTTTCACGAGGTGTATTTGTAGCTCAAGTAGTTGGTAATTCATATGCCCAGCCTGTTGGGTGTTTGTTATACACCTGCACTAAAGTGCATAGTAATAACCCACGTAACTCCCCCCTCTTTCTGCACAGTGCACTCAAAGGGCATTGAGCATTTGCAACTTAAATGGCGAATAGCTTGGGTTCCTGCCTGAGCGAGAAAAGGTTCACTCGCCCCTTTTTTGCAGCAGTGTTGTTCATCAAAACTAAAGTTGAAAGGCCAAGAGTACTTTTCTGGGAAACTTTTATCTACTTCTTCAGAGATTATTTAATGCATTGGAAAATCGTCATTCTCCTGCTTCAGATATAGAGAATCAGTCGAATCCAATAGGCGGCGCCAAATATTGATGCAGAAAAATTGCAAAACATGCCAAAATAGGAAAAGAATCATTCCCAGCCCATGGTTGCATTTAGGGCCTCGATCGATGTGCTTTGGAGCCCTCGATTTTAGTCTGGTTTAGCTATACGACGTCGTCAGTACATGCATGTCGGTGAATGAAAAATAAATGCAAGAAAAATAAAAGAAAGGGAGACACACATATTTACGTGGTTCAGCACTGGGGCTATGTCCATAGGTCTTTTGGGAAGATGAATCCACTATCATATTAGTATTTTACAGTCTCTCATAATCTTTTATTGGCTACTGTATAGTGAAAGTCGGAGATCTCTCTGCTAGAGGAGACATTCTCGTTGAAGCTCTCGTCGTGAGGATGAGAAGCTCAAGAAGCCCTTTCTTATCCTGTGTGATCCCTTTTTATCCTTGCCCTTGGGAGTGGTGAGGGATGACAATTTTATTTCACTCTTGGTTGGCATGCCTTACTTTCCCTCCTTTCCCCTTTTTCTCTTCTTATCTGTCCCCTAATTCTTTTACCTTTGACATCCTCTTTGTCCTTGTCCTCTTTTTGTCTATTTTTCCTCTCTTCTGTTGTTGTCCTCTAGTGGCAGTCCTTTGATGAGCTAGACCTAATTTATCTATGCTTGAGCTATTTTATACCCTTCACTTATATATTTCAGGTTTAGTCATTTATAAAAGCATCCTAATATATAAATATTTACTTTATGTTTTCTCTGTTCTTAATCTTTGCATGTTTTGATTCATCACTTGTAAGTATCGCAATATGAATAGCTAGCAAATCCCAAAGTGGGGAATACTTATTTTTTTGAAGAAAATTGGTTTAGTAACTTAAGGCCCTATTTAGATACTATCTTATCTGATTATTACAATTTTTTCATATTTCGACACAAAATATAATAAACAATTCAATTTTTTCAAATTTTAAAATAATAATAATATTAAAAATAATATTCTAACAATATTTTATTCAACTTTTAACTTTCATCTCAACTCATCTTATCTCAATTCACTATCCAAACTGATTAATTTCCAAGAAGGGTTGTAAAACATTTTGGTAAGACTCGAATTAATTTATTCTGTGTCAACATATATTATCACTATATATTGTACGTGTTAGGCGTAGGCCGGCTAAATCTATTATTGGCACACGAATAAATTATTGTAATGGAAGTGCATCCATATTTAAAAGAACGAATATTGATGTTTTGCATGAAATGATTTATTTCGGAAAACCTATGCTGAAATGAGTTATGGTTGGTTGATGAGATTTCCTGAGTAACATATATTACACTATGTATTGTATTGTATTTAGCTTACTAGTCTTAATTGTGGCTAAATTATGCATGCATATGGAGAGTTATCACAAAATGAACACTCTTGTGAGACTACCATATGAAAAACTCTTTTCCCTTTATTCCAAATAGTAAGATAAAATGCTAAACTATAGTAATGTTTTTTAAAAGTAAAAAGGGATGTCTTCCCTCCCCATTGGAGCACCATCACATGGCGGCCGACCATGGTTTAGCCATCATGGGGTGGCCAGTGGCTGAACCACCAAGTTGGGCCGGTTCTTCCATTGGGCAAGTTAGGCAATTGCCTAAGGTCCCTAATGGAAGAAGGCCCCCCAAAATAAATATAAAGTAGATTTAAAAAAAAAAAATATATATATATATATATATATATATGAGCACTGCTACATACAGGCGCGGTTTTTGCCTGTATGCGCAGACCTCTTGACGTGGCAAACATTTATATTATATATAAAAAAAAAATTGAATTACATTTTCGTGCATCAGTTTTTCATTTCAACGAAAACCTCTCCCGCCTTTCGTCTCTCTATCAAATCGATTCTCAACTGCTACACTCCTTCCGTCGAACCAGTTTTTCTTTTGTTCATCTGTACTAGTGTTTAACAATGTTTGGCTTGGAAAATTCGTCAAACCATGGGGTGGGGACTGCAGAAATCTGTGATGAGAAAAAAAGTGGAGAAATCTATGTGAGTTGTAAAATCTGAAACTGTATTGCGGAATCTGTGAAAAGAAGAATTGTGTTTTTTTTTTCTTTTTTTCTGGTTCAATAGCAGCAGCCATAAACAAGGGAAGGATTGTGTTTTTTTTTTTTTTTTTTCTGGTTCAGTAAATCTAAAGCATCAGCCATAAACAAGTTTAGAACTATAAAGAATGCACAGATGTCTGTTTTTCGTTGTCCCTTCAGTAGGATGTTGTGATATGGTGGCAAATTGGTTTTTTCACTTCAGGAAATTGATACGAGAGAGGAGGATACAGGTTTCGTGCATTTGTCCCGAGCAGATGGAGAAGAAGAGGGGGAAATAAAAAACGCACCGTTTAGTCATTTGGCTATTCACTTTAGAAATCTGTCAAATGCAACACATTCATCACTTAATCTAAACGGCGCGTTTTAATCCACGTAGAAGACCGTCCACGGCAGGCCCCGCCCGTGCCTGCATTTAGACTTTTCCTATATATATATATATATATATATATATATATATATATATATATACGCAATAAAAAACTTTAATTAACTCAATAAGAATGAAAATATAAACAAAATCAAATAGATGTTATATCATTATTAGTTTTTAAAAGTATCACATATAATAATTATTTTACCTATTCTCCTTCTAAGAATACACTACTTCTCTTTTGTCATTATTAGTTTAGTATATAATTAATGTGAAAATTATAAATAGCAAAATTTAATTTTCCAGTGTTCATAAAAGGTTTTTGTATAATCCTTTGAAGAGGCAATGACCCACTTTTTTTTTAAATGTGTAAGTTGTTTATAGAACTTTATTGACAATAATGATTATAATTGTGTCTAAGAGTCTAAAGTACTTGTAAAACTAGGTTTGATAAAATTCTCTCTAAATCAAAAAAATTTCTAATAAAGATTAACTCAGTTATTAATTGAAAATGTAGTATAAAATCTTAATCAATAATTTTACTTTACAAAACTATAGGAATTATTTTTAAATAAAAATATAATATAAAAATAAAAATAAATTTATTTAATTTTACTTTAAAAAAAAATTCCTTATTCAAAATTTTAGCCTTAGGCCTAAGAATGTATTGAGCCGGCCCTGCTACCAAGGGATGATCAAATATGCCGGCCAATATCCCATGGTCACCTAAGCTTGGCATACAGCATGTTAACATGACCGAATGCACACGTTAAAATTAGAAAATATATAAAATGTTCATCAAGTCCATTATATATATGGTGGCCGGGTGCTTAAAACACTTACATTGGCTATTCAATTGATATTTTCAATCCTTTAATTGTACAATTAGAATTGAGCAGCCTACAACATCACCAAAAACCAACAATCTAAGTATACTAACCCTAATTTCTGACTTAATTCTTACCCCATGTCTAGACGTCTTGGAGGCATTTGTGCATTGATTTTGGCAACACCTGTAGAGGGAAATGGGTTAGGAGGCACAATTAATTTATCTTCTACTCCTTCCAGCATTTGAATCACAACTTTCATGGAAGGACGATCCATTGGGTGCCATTGGATACACCAGAGCCCCACAATCGCAAGTTTCTTCACAATTTGAGCTTCTCCATAATCCTCAATAAAGACTTGTAGGTCTTCTTTTTGTTCTATAAGGTTATAGATCCATGCTGGAAAGTAGTTTTTGCTAGTTCTGCTTTCCACTATATCTTCAAAATTTTTGCTACCTCCAACTATTTCTAGCAATAACATTCCAAAACTATAAACGTCTGCTTTATAAGACACGATGCCAAAATTCCTAGAGAACACTTCCGGTGCAATATAACCCATGGTCCCTCTTGCTGTTGTCATTGATACTATACTTTGGTCCTTAGAACATAATTTGGCAAGACCAAAATCAGATATCTTTGGATTGAAGTTCTGATCTAGCAAAACATTATGCGGTTTGATATCAAAATGGAGGATTCGTTGGTCACACCCTTGGTGAAGGTATTCAATTCCTTTCGCTATGCCGAGAGCAATATCTTGCAGCTTCTCCCAACCAAGGAAACGGTTTTTGGCATCTACTGAGGATATGACCTTATCTAGTGAATCATTTGGCAAGAACTCATAAACTAGCGCCCGTCTGAATCCATCGGCACAAAAGCCAACCAAGCGTACCACATTAACATGGTGGATTCTACCAATTGTTCCCACTTCATTTATGAAGTCTTCTCCATTTCCCTTGAAACTATATTTTAGGATCTTCACAGCAACATGGATTTCATTGAAAAGCTTTCCTTTAAATACTGTTCCATAGGCTCCTTCGCCTATCTTCTCACTAAATTGATTTGTAATCCTTTTAATATCAGTATACATGTATCTGGCGGGCTTGAAATTTCTATAATCCTCCAAGAATGTTTCGATCCTCGCTTGATATTCCTTTTCTACTTTGTCATTGCTATAGAAACGATAGACTACAAAGACCACTAGTAGTAAGACAAATGAACCTAAGATTGCACCTGCATATCAAACATTAAGTAGTGAATCAAGAACTCTCATCTCCCCACAACAACAAAAAATTTCAAATTTCCAAGAGACATGAGCATGACTTACCAGCAACCACTATCTTTTTTCTAGCACCTACACCTGAAATGTTTTAACATAGTTAGCTTCTCATTACACCTATAATTCGTAAACAAAATATGATCTTCTGCACGAAAAATTTGGGTACATAAGTACAAAGGAGGAAACTCCATGTATAGAAGACAATACCTGGAGTGTCTAATTTGGACGAGCACTTTATTTCTGATGTAGTGCTGCTATTCTTCAATCCACACATCATGCCTTTCGCTTCACAGTATCTGCACTCTGGTTCCTTCCACTCCAAGGGAAGGATCTTATCATGACCCCTCCATATCGTATCACCTGGGATGTATAGATCATTATATATCCTTGTACAAGATGTAGTTATCATCAAGAGGTTGGAGTCACCCGAATTAGATGAAAAGGCATAAACTTGGTATCCAGGGCCGCTAAGACAAGAGATGGGATCAATGTATTCAGGTAGTACTTGTCTTGAGGAACAATTGAACAAGGCATAGCCATAAGTGCTTCCTTCTTTGTATTGGAAATGCGAGGAAGATAGATTAAGTCCCAGAAGTTGCCTGAGAAGGCAATCGTCTTGATCATATAGTTGAATAACCTGAGATTTGTAGTCAATCCTTTTAATAGAGAGCTTTACTGAAATGGGTAGCTCAAGCACTGTATCATTTGCATGAGTGCAGAATAAATCAAACCCAGGAAAGCCACAGCGGTGTGGCTGCATGTCTTTAAGTCGGAAAGGAAATCGAATGGCTGGGCCTTTATCTCCACACCGCAATTCAGGACACTGCTCATTTTGGCACTCCCCGAGGTGGTATATCATGATGATGAAGAGTGAAATCAAAAAGAGGAAGTGATAGATTTCCATTTCAGCCTCTTAAATTGCTGAAAGGAAATGATCAAATTATCTGTAGTGGAACACCAAGATAAGAGATCAAGTAGGGTCAAATCTAAAAGAAGCAAGAATTCTCAAACTTCTACCCAATTAATTCTCAAATCCGTATAAATCCAATTTAATTTGGACCACAAAAATTTAATTCTCAAACTTCATGCTGCCGCTAACTTCTCTACTTGTCGCAGGTGCTTACGCAGTTTATACCCTCTCTCTCTCTCTCTCTCTCTCTCTCTCATGCGCACACAAACAATGGGTAATGCTTGTGCTGTGTGTGGATGTCAGATTAAAATTGATTCTATTAATTAAAATTAAACAAAAACTTGATCATGAGGTATGTGACTCAAACTATATATTCACAAGTAAAAGCTTCAGCATGCATATATTATATGTTTGTATCGTATAAGGTAAATGTAATGTTTATAGAAACCATGTTAATTTGATTTTCACAGCAATTGATATTTCCGTTGTAATTAAACGAACTCTTCATAAGGAAATCATGCCAGGGCTTGTTGCCACATATATAGAGTACAGCAAGTTTGGAAGCTAACCTACCTATCTGCTTCATGAGGTGTGATGCAAACGAGGCCAATGATCATCCCCAAGCTGATTGAAGCAATTACAAAGCTTTTGATCTTGCTCGTAGATGAGCATGTCTAGGGAAATTATCCAGACCAAGAAGTCGGTGGCAGTTTAGATCTTGATGGGTGTTGGCAATGGCAAGATCGATGACGACGTTGAAACCCTTTCAGCTCAACTCCAGAAAACCAGAACCTGCCAACACGTGAATTATGTTGTTTTGGTAAGGAAGCTCTGCCTGTAGTGCGAGTGAACAGGTCCTCAACTAACAGTCAAACTCTACCTAATTATCAGTCCACATAAATTTAGTCTAATTTGGCACCTCCCACACGCATGTCAACATTGACAAAACTCTGGACGACAGATAAAGTCAACATCTTTGCTAGAGACTTTAGATAAATTCGTTCCAAAACTGACTTTTGTTGTAGTGCCATCTACGTCTTATGTTCGCCGAAAGCTTTGCTTGCCTTGGAAACTATACCCTCTCTCTCTCTCTCTCTCTCTCTCTCTCTCTCTCTCATATCCCAATGGGAAGAGGAATTCCATTCCCATTCCCTGCAGGGCGCACGCTCCTCGTTGCTCTACTCCTACTCCATCAAATTTGCAGCGCCAAGGATACTCGTCACTGCGCTCGGCCTTCCTCCTGCGGCGATATTCGCAACATAAGTTATCCATTTCGATTGAAAGACGATCCACCAAACTGCGGTGACTTTAGGTACAATCTCTCATGTGAGAACAATCGTACGGTGTTGAATTTCTTCGCCGGATCAGAATACTATGTGAAGGAAATCGATTACGAAAACTTCACCATCCGAGTCGTAGACGGTGGAGTTGGAGATCATCAGGATAATCACTCCTCTGAGATCCCTCGTTATCTTCTAACCCGTGAAAATTTCAGTGATGGGGGTCCCTATGACACACTTTTTCCATTTAGCCCAAGTTCATCTTCCTTTCTATCAGATAGCGTGGTTTTCATGCACTGTGAAAAGCCAGTGAAATCACTGGGGTATTTGAACATTACTGCTTGTTTTGAAACTAATGGGGTATATTCTTCCAACAATTCGTTGTCCAATTCCAAGAAGTATAGATATGTTTTTTTCGATAGCCTGTCATATGGGGATGTGAGGGAATCATGCCAAGTGGAGCAAATGTCTCTATCACCACGGCCAGGTCGATACGATCGGTACTCAAGAAATATCTCCTGTACAGATTTGGAACAAGTAGTAGCATTTGGATTTATAGTTTCATGGTACCGAGTTTATTGCGGCAGCTGTGGAAGGCGTGACAGAGGCTATGTCGATGAGGAGAAAAATTATCATTGTCTTCGATCAAATGGTGCGTATAAGACCTATAAAAAAATTTGAATTGTACTTCCAATTCCGAATTTACTATCTTGCATGTATATAATATATATATATATATATATATATATATATATCAATGAAATTTATGAAATGAATTTATTTATTAGTCTAATTTCTAGTTATGTTTCTAAGGGATGATCTTATTATTTTCTTTGTCAATGCAGGATTTATTGATTTCCTATATAAAATGTACTACAAAGGTAAGGTTTCAATCTCAAAATCTAGGCTACGTACGTGCCTGATGATGACACAAGTAGGAGAATAAGTACTATAACCGTACATGTGCTTGGATATTGATTGATATCAAGTTTTTAGGCTTATTTTTTTGGGATTTTAGAAACAATTAGGAAAATGCAAGAAAGGAAAATTATCAAATTTTTGAAGTAATAAAAATTTCTTTTCCATGATAAAGGAAGGGCTACAGGCAGTATTATTGAATGCAAATATATTTGAAAAGATGAATGCTATGCATTAGTCACTATTCATTCTCACACTCCACACCTATAACTTTTTGTGTGAGGTGGTGAATAGTAGTTGATGAGAAAAATTTTTTATTTAAAAATAGCCTAACCAATCACTTGTTTACTGACATCAAATGTAATAATTTTTTGTTTTGATTTGTAAGCAAGAACATTTATTGATGATAGCAAATATGAATAACCGATCGATGTGCACAGTCGGGTCGTATACATAAGAAATACCTATGCCTAATTGGATCATATACAAGAGAAACACCTATATATATTATATGCATGATTAACAAAAGCGCAAGTCACAATTTACATGAATTGATGACTGATATTAAATATAAATTGCAGCTTATGCTTTCAATTTTGAGGGTTAAGTACTACTACTGCATGCATGATACCACACTTTTCCACTTTCAAAAATATTTCAGTAACCTATAATTGACAATTTGTTTTGGTTTTGTTTTGATATTGTAGCAACGGACAAACTAGAAGATACGATCCTTAGTAAGAACCTATATCTCTCCTTTGTATTTCTTCATTTATTATTTTTTCGTTGCATTATATCAAATATATATATATATATATTCAATACGTAAATCACAAGATGATATATTAACATTGATCAATTACATGAAGAATACAAAAAACAAAAAAAGCAAAACTCATGATTATAAATTGCTAGGAGTATGAAGGTAATCAATTGTAAGTTGTAGGAATATGTATCGATTTGAAAACAAGCCTGAGTTTGCAAAAGCTGATGCTATTATTAATTTTGTTGGTACAAGCAGGATCTATATTAACCGATCGTACAATGCAACACCTCTTATATTACAAAGGTGAGGTTTCTAACTCACAGAAGTTGTTGTTTCTTGTTTGTCGTTCTCCCTTTGCCATTATTTTTTATTAAACAAGTTGTTTTATAGGGTTGTGGCATATTTGTGGGCGAAAAATGATAAACACAATATTTTTCACAAAATAATTCACAATCTATCATGTTTTAAAATGAGCGGTATTATTGTAAAATACCATATAAAAGTAACACTACTTTACAAAAATACCCTCATTATACATCATATATATATTGTGAAAAGTGTTGTGTATGTATCATTACTCTTAGTTATTCTTTTAGTCGTTTTTTGTGTTGTGTTAATAAAATAATGTCTTGGAATGTATTAGATAGCTAAGCGATAGCATGGTTGACTTCAATTTGTTTTCTTTAAATACATATTTTTGGGTGAAAGTTAAGTTAAATCTGAATCATTTGGCATTGTAGAGCACAAAGCTGCGTGGGGAATTTTTTTTTATCTAAAATATTTCTATTTAACTTAGTTAATCTGGGAAAATTCTTGGATATTGCTTTCTAATTAATATCCCCTTTGCGCAATTTCTTTCTTGGTGATATGGCTTCAAAAGAGTATAGTCGATGACTTAAATAAATAGAAAAACTGGATGAAGAGAATTACAACACATGGTATCCTAAAATGCAATGTGTTACATGAGCACTTTGACTCAGTCCCCTAATAGGGTCGGGGCTTAAACTATGGTTTAAACCTGATTTCAGGGAGCACTTGTGGATTTCGCCGTCTAGGCCCCTCTTGTGTGGATTGTAGTAGGTAGGGGGTTATTTTAGTTATGTTTAATTGAGCAGCGTATACAACATTATGATGAGTGAACTTAAAATTCGTAGAATCTCTCTTTAAAAATGTCATGTTCTGCTTTGAGACTCTGAATTACCATTGGGAACAGAATCTTGTAAATAAATTGGAATAACCCCATAAGATACTTGAATTCAGGGAGAAAAGGTACATACTTTATTTTATTTTATTTATAAGAGAATACTTTCATTAATAAATGATCAACTCCACTTACATCAAAGACTTGGACCAAATGATTTGTAAGATACAATATGGATAAGAATCCCATGCACCAAACTGTCAAGTCTTCTAGATGCCAGGCAAATTTTGCCAAAGTATGAGCTGCTACATTAGCCTTTCTTCCTTTATGAAGGATTAAACATCTTGGAAAAAACTTCATCAATGCCTTGATTTCATAGACTAAGTTGCCCCATGAAGACCTCAAATCCTCTACTGCCTGAACTTCATTCACCACCAATAGTGAATCACTCTCAATCACTAGATCAAAGATTCCCAGTGGAAGACAGATTTGAAGACCCCGAAAGATAGCCAACAATTCAATATTCATTGGATCATTCACAGCATTTTCCTTCTTACTAGCAGCAAGAACCACCTCTCCTATGGCATTTCTTAAGATCATGTCCACACCTGCCTTGCATTGATCACTAAACATTACCCCATCAACATTTAACTTCAAAACCCCATTTAGTGGAGGCTGCCAGCTGCAAGCTTTGATCTGTTTGGAAGGAGGAAGGCCTTTAACTTCTTTAAACTCAAGAGCTAAAGATAGAGCATGTTCAATAACTTGAGCAGTAGTCATTACTCTATCCTAAAAAATTTTCTGATTTCTTCTATACCAGAATCTCCAAGCTATCAGAAAAAATTTCTCCAAATCTCCTTTGTGTCCTCGGGTCATGACATGCCAAACAATCTACAGAAAGTCTTGATTCTCATAAAAAACCAGAAGATCATGTAAATGGACTTTCCATGAATCTCTCAACACAGGGCAGTAGCATAAAGCATGTCTCACATCCTCCTCACCCTCAGAACACCATGTACATTGAGCTTCCTGGATGATCTTCTTCTCTTTTAGTTTCTGTAAAGTTGGAAGGCCATCTTTACATGCTCTCCAAGCAAATACTTTAATTCTGTTGGGGATTTGCAGCTTCCATAACTTCCTCCACACCTTCTTCTGGTTTTCAGCATCTGAACATTCACCCACTAGTCTAGCCTGATCAAGGGATTGAAAGAACTTCTAAGCACTTTTAACAGAAAATATTCCATTCCTTTCATGTTCCCAAAACAAGCAATCTGGTCTATTCTCTGCACTGGGCAAAAATTTTAACACTTCACCAGCTTCACGAGGAGAGAACATGCTCCTGACTTTATCAACATTCCACCATCTGGTTTCTGCATCAATAAGGCACTCAACCTTTTGGAATGCAGCTTCATCTATTAGAATTGGTTTGGGAATCAACCTGTGTCCTAGTAGCCAATAGTTAGACCATATATTAATAGATTTTCCATCTCCCACTCTCCACCTGCAGCCATTCAGAAGATTCTTCTTTGATTCCCATATCCTTCTCCATACATAAGAGGGTGAGGGTCGTCCAAGCTTTGCTTCACTGAATCTGGTTTGAGAAAAATATTTTGCTTTGAATCTGTCATAATCCTCCAACCCTGTTTTGCAAGTAGTGCCTCATTAAAAACCTTTAGCTCCGGGAAACCCAATCCTCCATTGGCATTAGTTTCACACATTTTTCTCCAACTAACCCATCTAACCTTTTGTTCATCCTGCCTTTGACCCCACTAGAACTTTGCCAACATGTTTTCAAGTTCTGTACAGGAAGTTGCAGGAAGTTTGAAGCAACTCATTGTATAAGTTGGGATGGCAAGTGCTACAACTTTAATCAATACCTCTTTTCCACCCTGAGATAGCATTTTTTCCTTCCATCCAGCAAGCTTGTTCCAGAGTTTTGAGTTCTAAGAAAGCTTTTTTCTTATTCCTGCCCACAATTGATGGAAGACCAAGATACTTTTCATACTAATGATGATGTTGGACTCCCCAAAAAGCCATAATCTCTTCTTGTTAACTGATAGGAACATTCTTGCTAAAAACCATCGAGGTCTTGTCTCTATTTACACTCTGACCAAAAGCTTTCTCATATATCTTGAGTAAATGTTGGATATTGAGACTTGTTTGTAAATGAGCTCTGCAAAACAGCACACTATCATCTGCAAATAAAAGATGATTTATCTTAGGGGCCTATTTGCAAATTCGTATGCCTTCCACTTGTTTACTGTCTCTAGCCTTCTTCAGTAGAGAACTTAGGCCTTCAATACATAAGAGAAAAAGGTAAGGGGAGATAGGATCCCCTTGCCTCAGCCCTCGAGTAGGGTAAATTGGACCCTTTGGCTCTCCATTCACCAAAATTGAGAAAGACACTGACCTCACACAAACCATGATAAGGTTGATCCATTTGTCATCAAAACCCATCTTCTTCATCACAATCTCTAGAAACCCCCATTCCACTCTATCATAAGTCTTGCTCATATCAAGCTTTAAAGACATAAAGCCATTCTTACCTTCTCTTTTCTGTCTCAAGAAATGCACAAGCTCATAAGCCACCAAAATGTTATCTGTTATTAATCTATCAGGAACAAATGCACTTTGGGACAATGAGAAAGTCTATTGGCCAAGATTTTTTTATATAAACTTGTACATCACATTGCAAAGGCTTATAGGCCTGAAATCAGTAATCAACTCAGGCTGTTTCTTCTTGAGAATTAGAGAAATGTATGTGTGATTGACCTCAGCAGCAAACTGACCACTATTGAGAGCCTTCAACATTGCCTTAGTAAACATCTTTTCCAACAACATGCGAGAAGTTTTGAAAGAATATGGGAGCCATTCCATCAGGCCCTGGTGTCTTGGTTGGATGCATTTGTTTCAAATTCTCAGTAACTTCCTCTTCACTAAAAGCCTTCAGCAAAGCCTCATTCATATCATTAGTTATTCTTCCTTGCAGCCCTTCCAAAAAATCCACCTGACCAGATTCTGCAGAAGCTTTAAAAAGAGTGCTAAAATACTCTAAGATAAGCTTATCTCTATCTTCATTCAGCTGCCAAGCACCTTGCATCTTGAAGGTCTTTAATAGGATTCTTCTTCTTCCTTTGTGAGGGTTTATGATGAAAAAATCTAGCATTAGTATCCCCTTCCTTTAACCATAGAGCCTTGGACTTTTGTCTCCACATGAATTCCTCTCTCTCAAGCCAATTTTGCATATTAGCTCAAGCCTCCTTATATTCTGATTTGTTTTGGCATAAAGGATCTTTGCTCTGCAGGAGATTTATTCTAGTTCTGGCCTGCTCAATACCCTTCTTTACATGACCAAACTAGTGCCGGTTCCAAACTGAAAATTTTTCCCCACATCTCTCAATCCTTTTGATAACAGTATGCATCTCAGTCCCCCCTGCCAACCGTCTCCAAGCCTCCTCAATAACCTTGGTACATTCTAGTGCTTCCACCCACATAGCCTCAAATCTAAAGAGTTTATGGCCTCTCTGGTCCATCTCAGGAATCATATTCAGCAAGATTGGAACATGGTCTGAGTAGGCAGCAGTACAATGTTTCACTCGAGCATTAGGAAATAGTGAGTACCACTTTAGATTAGCAAGGCCCCTATCTAGTCTTTCAAGAATACATTGAGTTGAGCCTCTATTATTACACCAAGTAAACTGATTCCCTGAATAGCCTAGATCTTTTAAAGCACACTCATCAACAACTTCTCTAAAAGCCATCAATTGTCTTTCTGACCTTGGTTCACCCCCCCCCCCCCAAAACCCCATTTCTCATTACCCACGATCTCATTAAAATCTTCCAATAACAACCAAGCTTGGTTCTGAGACCCCTAAAAAATCTAATCAGGTCCCATGTTTTATGTCTTTTGGAAGCATCTGGGTTGCCATAAACCCCAGTAAACAACTAGGAATCAGACACTTCCTCAACATCAATCTGAGCATGAATGTGTGACTTCGAATAATTCAAGATAGAAAGCCTCACACCTTCTTTCCGGAACAAAGCAAGTCCCCCACTTCTACCCTCACAACTTACAGCCAAACAATTTTCGAAACCCAACTTCACTTTCTGTCGTACCATGATCTTATTAACAAGCCTTGTCTCTTGCAGAAAACAAGACCTCAGGAGCTTCCCTTCTGACTAGGTCACGAAGGACACGAAATCCCTGTGGGTTCCCAAGCCCACGGGAATTCCAACTTAGAAGAATCATGACTCCCGAAGGGCTATTTAGGTTTCGTTTGGATACCAAACTCATCCCAACTCATCTCAACTCATCATTACAACTTTTTCAAATTCCAATACAAAATATAATAAATAATTCAAATTTTTCAAATCCCAAAATAACTTTAATATTTAAAAATAATATTTTAACAATATTTTATCATCTCAACTCAACTCATCTCAACATTCAAACGCACCCTTAACAGCCGCTACCGATCTCTTCATAGGTGAATTGCTACCATTCCCTTCCACTTCACTCAATGTTTCATCATCTGGATTACTGAGTTTTTGTTTTTTCAAAGTAAAACTCCTAGTAGCCCCACTTCCTCTACCCTCAGGCTATCTCTTCTTACCACTTAGAACTGGAACAGGTTCAAGAGATGTACCTGTTAAACGAGCTCTCTTCTTCCACGTACGAGTTCTGATATTACCATGCATATTTTCTTGAGCAGGTTGGTGGGCTTGTAAACTTATTGGGCTTGGATCACCCAACTTCGGCTCATCTAGTTGATGGCTCAAGCCCTCACATTCTCCTACCAAAATCAAATTAGCTTCCTGATTAGGTAACTCAACATCACCCAAAGCTCGAGTAGCCAAATCAGCCTCCTTAGACAATGTTACCATTGCATTCAAAACAAAGTCTCCCTGATTGTTTCCTTTTACTAGAGCCGTATATCCCTCACTCTCCATAACTTCCTCCCCAACAGCATCATTCCCAGCCGTTACTCCTTTAATTCCTCCTGAATTATCGCAACTTCCATCTGCATCATTTGAATCAGAATTTGAATGCCTCATCGGAAAGCCATTGCCACCCATCAGACTATCATCCCCAACCACTCCTTTGTTCTGCCTTTTCATCTTGGTTGGATCTCCCTTCTACAGTCTAAACAGCTTCCTTCCATCAGTAGACGCACGTAACCACGTCCCAAATTGCTGAGAATCATCCGGTAGTGGAACAGATTCTGAACAAGCACCACCTGCATGTAATCTCCTGCCACACTTGAAACAAAAACATGGGAGTTTTTCATATTGCATTGGGATCCAATTTTTCAAACCATACAACATTATGGTTCTGCCCCTTACTAATGGCTTATACAGATCCAATAAAATTTTAACTCTAAAAAAACTGCCCCATCCCACATCATCAGCCTCAACCTCCACCTCTCCCATTGAAAGGTAAATTATGGAATTGCACCCAAAACGCTGCCTTATCAAAACGCATCTTACTTGGTTGCGTCAAACCATCAAATTGTTTAATCACAAACAGATGATGATCAAACAACCAAGGCCTTCCTTCAAGTACACGATTTTTGTCTGCATTGGTGGCAAACATGATGACAAACATGTTCTCTCCAACCTCTTGAAAGGTAGTAGGCTGGCTTAACCTCCAAATCTTAGCCACTCTGTCGTTCCAAATCTTCCCTATCAAACATCTTTCCCCTTTGTCTTCTACTTCACTTGTTTTCTCCCCCTCTAGTTCAATAACTTCATCCTCCGATTCACTCAATTTAAATTTCCCCCACAACTCTTGTATCTACTCCATTCTTTCTAACCAAACACAAAACACTCCCACTACTTGCTCTACCAAACTACTCCAGCGATTGTAGACCCTTCCACCTCTATTCTCCCAAAGAGAGAAAATAGAGAGGAAGAAATTATATATTTTCACTTTTTTAACACTTTCTTAAAGATGAGGATTATGACTTAAATAGGTGATTGAGTATTCCAACTTTAATTATATTACATTATCACTTCCTGTGGTTACTTGCTTTTTAGCTTTTTCTTAACATCTTTGGATATGATTACTGTACTCTAGTTCTTAGAGTTGTCTCCTTGGTTTGGAATTACTTATATATAATGTGCATTAATTTAGACTTTCTATGTTTAATGTTTTATGCTCTGATGTTTTTTTTTTTAAGGAAAACGGTCATCATGCATTCATAAAAAAAACTTACATTCAAAACCGGATACATTCTGGAATGTCCTCATATCAAACATGACATCATAAACTAAAATAATGCATTTGGAGCTCCACCAATATACTATTTCTTTTTGTAACTGGTTTGGTCTTCACTATTGTGTCTACTCTCTATAGAAAAACGTCCAAGAGATAACACTCTCTGCCTAAACAAAAACCTCACCCTTCATAGAAAGAGAGGACTCAACCTCTACAGACAAGCATCAAGAGATAAACTCTTTTTTTATTTTAATTAACAATAAGGAAACGAAAAAGGAAATCAATAATATATAGATGCGAAAAAGAATGAATTACAGTTTGGACCAACTCTGTTAGATTTTGAAATCTGTGACAGTTCCTGAATATAACACGCTTGTCTATTTTCAGCCACAAAGGTCAGATCTTAAAGGTCTGATGGTGGCAAGTTTCGTGATCTGGTGCGTGTGTTGAGAAGAGCCACCAAAAGGGGTGGCACATGAGAACCACGTGCGGTGATTTTCGCAAAATCATCACTTTCCTCTGAACGATTTTACATCCCTTTAGGACTTGATGCATCTAAAGCTTGGATTGGGTGTTATTGTATATATATCTTTGACTTATGAAGAATTAATCTAACAAAAAACATGCATAATAAAATAATTGGAACCACGTGTATACGTCTCGATAGGAAAATAGTTCACCTCTAGCCAAATAATTCAACTGGTGGAGAGCTTTTTTTAATGAAATTTTATCACGTCCTAATTTTTTATAGCATTTAATTCTATTTCCTTTTTAATTAATTAATCTTTCATGTTTTGTAGATCCTCCAACCGAACTTCTGATGTTAATGATCATCAACTATGGTAAGAGCACCTAGTCCCTCCTCTAATGTTACTCCTAAATATTTTTTCCCTTTTTGTTATATCATTTTTTAAACCGTGAAGAATGAAAATAGTTTAGATATACATCCAATATTTAAAAAAAAATAATTGGATTTAGTCCAAAAAGATAACGAATTATACTATGCTTATTTTCTAGTACCTAGTAGACAATCAATTGAGCTATATATAGCCATGCTTAAGAAAATGGCAGAACTACATCAACTGGTTTTGTTTTTCTTATGATTCAATTTTATTGATATTCGTAGGACAATTCCTAGCTGCAAAATGTATATTTGGAACTCCATTTGTGATTGCCTTCTTGATATATAAATGGCGAAGGAGACATTTATCAATGTATGATGGTATTGAAGAATTTTTGACAAGCCACAACAACCTTATGCCAATAAGGTACTCTTACTCAGAAATTAGAAAAATGACCAAAAGTTTCAAGGATAAACTTGGAGAAGGTGGCTATGGCACTGTCTTTAAAGGAACACTTCGAAGTGGCCGACTCGTAGCTATAAAGATGTTAGGTAAATCCAAAGCTAATGGACAAGATTTCATCAGTGAAGTTGCAACTATTGGAAGGATTCACCATGTTAATATAGTGCAACTTATTGGTTTTTGTGTTGAAGGATCAAAGCGCGCTCTTGTATATGAGTTCATGTCTAATGGGTCTCTAAATGAACACATTTTCTTACAAGAAGGAAGTATCCTTTTAAGCTATGAGAAAATATTTGACATTGCTCTCGGAGTTGCTTGTGGGATTGAATATTTACATCAGGGTTGTGACATGCAAATTTTGCATTTTGATATCAAGCCTCATAACATTCTTCTTGATGAAAGTTTTAGTCCAAAGGTTTCTGACTTTGGGTTGGCAAAATTGTATTCACTAGATGAAAATAATCTTTCTTTAACTGCTGCAAGAGGGACATTAGGATACATGGCTCCTGAGTTGTTCTATAAAAGCATTGGAAATATCTCATACAAAGCTGACGTCTATAGTTTTGGAATGCTATTAATGGAAATGGCTGGTAGAAGAAAGAATTGGAATTCCTTAACAGACAATTCCAACCATGTTTACTTCCCAACATGGGTTTTTGACCAATTGCACAATGGAGAGCCCGTAGAATTGGAAGATACCACAGAGAAAGAAAAGGAATTAGCTAAAAAGATGCTCATGGTCGCATTATGGTGCATACAAATGAAGCCCAATGATCGTCCTTCAATGAGTAGAGTTATCGAAATGCTTGAAGGGGAAGTTGACTGCTTGCAATTGCCTCCGAGACCATTTTTAACATCAATGGAGAGATCAACGGACGATATCTTGGATATTTCAACTCAAAGTTTGTCTTCAACTAAATGGGGTGAATCAAGCCAATCTACATGTAATCATTGTTTAGAGATTAAATGATATGTTTATCTCTAAATTCAGACTCGAAAACCAGCATCCCTACCCAAAGAGTACACCAAGTCTTCTCAATATTTGATAGCACAAAGATGTTTTGTACTTATATGTAACAAGTGTTCTTTTAGATAGTGATAGCTGTTCTCATTCACATGCTCTTTGCATACATGAAACTAATTAATGACTTAAGCTTCAGTTTCAAAGTATACGTGCTTTTGTTCAATCTACCTAAGTCATCTCCTGCCATGCGTCTTGAATTTGGCATATTGGATGGAACCAATATATGGGCAAGGTGGAGATATTCTAGACCATAAAAACTTTATGTTTAATACAGTAGAGAAATGAAGAAGAGAAATGTTAGATATATACATTTATAGGGTATGTAAGTTGTGTACACTCCCTTTGAAAAAATGTGAGGTCTACTATTAAAAAAAAAAATTGTTATATGGGTCTTAAATTTACCAACTTTCTTCAAAGAGAGTGTGCAAGCCTTGCATACTCTAAGACTGCAAATATCATTTCTCAATGAAGAAATCAATAACTATGTTATGAATTTTAATGGTAGAGTAAAGTAATGATTAAATAGCTAAAGTTTTTCTTTTCCTATATATGAACTTATCGAAGCATGAACTATCCAAAATGAAGGGGGAATATTAAAACTCATTTAGTTTATTTTTGGAGTTTAGCAATTGAATCGAAATGCAGATTAAGTTATTTAGTATGAACCATCCAAAAGGGTTAGGGCAGGAAATAAGCTTAATATACAATACAAAAAATGCTTTCATTAAAGAAAAATACAAAACCGATATGCAAAATGACATGAGAATTTTGCTACAAAAGCACATAAAACACCACATATTCAAATAAATGGATTTGTTAGTTGACCTATTCTAGAGGTTCATAATTAGCAAGACTTTTTTGCCAATATTTTGTTTTACATTACTATATGATGAGTGATTGAGATCTGTTGGAAATTGGTGAGTTCAAAAGTTGAAAGTAATAAATAATTCTTCAAGAATCTTCATTGTTTGTCTTTAAGCCAATGTCTAAGTAAAGTGTGATGCCTCCAACCTCCGCTTGGAATTGGATGGAGACTTAGAGTATCGGGACATGCAACATAAGGTTATATACTGATGCTCATAACAGTTAATATGTAATACATCATAATAGGAAACTAACAGTATGCAATAATCACAGCGGAATAAGAGTGACTTATAAGAATTTTATGTCAAAATAAACTAAATATCCCAATAGATTAATTAACCATCAATAGATATTGCCTTACTTAAGAAGCCTACATAGTAAGGCATAAGTTCAGACATGAAGTGGGGAGATTGATAGAATTTCCTTATTACAAAGCCTCCCAGTCAAAAAAACACTCATCTACTCTATGGTGTATAGAGCCATCGCTATAAACACTAAAATCAAATCCAACCTCCGCTCAGGATCGGGCTCATCCTCATGCCATTAGTAGCCAAGAGCTCATCATGCTCATCATATGCCAGTCTTGACACAATTTCTACCAATTCTGGGAGAATGGTAGTAGAATTACCACAGTGAGATTCTTTGAAATCTCAGTAAGTTAAACAATCAACTTGCACAGAAATAAGATATGCATGATTAATTATAAACATGAGATGCATGCGATGCAAAAAAATTTGTATTTATCTCCATCTAGATTCCCTAACATTTCTCAGAAAAAATTTAATGCACATTCTCTTTCAGAAAACATTTTTCCATTTTCTCATTCAAAAAATATGACATTTCGAAAGAGAACATTTCATACCTCATTGCTTTAAAAAGCATAACATTTCATTTTTATTAAAATCATCATTAACATAACATAACATATGGCATCATCACGGCTCCCCATTATGCCTTATGAGTACCAGCCGGTGGCCGTAGTACAACTCATGTTGACACTACGTCTTTGTTTGTAAACATTGTAACCCAATTCATTGGTCATAACATAACATCATAACGTATGCATCCGCCAACATTAGGTTCCATAAATGACTTCTCTCCGGCATTCTTTAAAAAGAATCCATTCAAACCCCGTTGAAGCGGGTTCTTTGTCAACCCCAGGGGTTACCACTCAATTTTTACTCACTTCAGAGTGAACAAATGAGTTCCACTAGAATAATTCTCCATCCTAACCTTTGGGACCATGACAAAATTTATTTTCATGCAATGTTTTGAAAAGTATAATTCATGACATGTGCATATGTAATAAGTTTCATGCGAAAATGAAATTTAAATACAATATGCTAAATTGTTGAGAATTTCACATGTCATGTATGCAAGTAATCAAATGCTCAATGATGTATCCTATGATGTTCCATGCTCAAAATGACATTGAATATGAATGAGGTGTTTATACAAGAATCATAAATATATTATCTAAGAGTAAGTTAGAAACTAAATTACAAACTTTCCGTATGTTAGGAAATTGGTGAGGTTGTAATAAGAGTTATTCTAGTTAGGAATTGCATAACTAAGGAAGATGTTCATAATCAAAATGGCACATACAATATTTACAAAATTGCCCCTATAATTTTCCAAATTTGCACTAAAGTCCTAAACTTTCACTATCTACAATTTGGCCCTAAAATTCACCAAATTTCACAAATATCATATTTTTTATGTTATAAATCCATATATGACCTTAGAATTTCAAAAATCAAACAACTACTATGTCAAAATCATCCAATCCATGGCATGCAATTTGGTGACCATTTTATGATTTCAAACCTAGGCATGTAGGTGTGATCCAGTTCCATTAAACATATATCAATAAAACTGATCTTGGAACATGTTTAAACTTAGAATAATGCCACACGATTCCATCCCAACATTTAGGCATTGAATAACAGCAAATCATCCAAAAACCTTCAAATCATGTGTATGCATGATGTTTCTAGCTTCTCTTTGTCAATGCAAGTTTTAAAGCCTAAAGAAATTATGAATTTCAATACCTAACACGATGATAATTGGTTCCTAAATGTTCATAAGGCCATCCTTGAGGAAATAGAACATGATATGCCAAGATCATTCTCATACAAGTGCAAACCGAATACTTAGATGATCAACACAACATATGGATTTATAAACCTATCATGACATGCTATTTTCCTCAAATTTAAACCTTCAATAAATCTCCCAAGACATTAGTAAAACATATAAAACCATATCATGACATATCATGGCTAAAATTTCATCTCAAAACAATATATTCAAGAAAAACTCAAAATTTGACTGATATGCATCTCTTCAAGTTAAACCTGATGTAACTCAATCAAAACTTCATTCTCATGTCATGATTCAAAACCCAACATGTTAATCTAACACCCAACAAGAGATAAGGCAAGAATACTTACAAGTCGTTCCCTTGAGAACTCAAAACTCAACTCACTCCAAGACCTCACTCAAGCTACGCGATTTCACCCCTTTCTCATACTTTGAATGATTTACTCTCAAGAACACCAAGGAAAATAATTTTGGACTCCTTAAAATATTTAGAATGTTTTAAAACAATTGGCTCAATTAAAAATCATCTGTTAAATTTAAAAACAAAGATTTACGATTTAAGATGTAAAGGCAAGACTCGTGACCAATCAAGAGGAAAGTGAGCGGTTGGTCACAGTCTCCCCTCCTTAGGAAAATTCCGTCCCTGAAATTTGGTTATACTTGATTCAAATCAGCTTATACTCGTCCTCGCATCATTTTCATGCATTCATACATGTTCATTGCTTCCACCACTCCTTGCATAGCACCTTGCATCCTCGTATCTTGTCAATCCTCTGTTGACATGCTAAAGTCGTCTTGAATTACTTAATATAATCCATCGTGTGGCACTAATATCTTCATACTACAATTCTTACTAAAAGAGCTTGAAGTTGTGGTCTCATCCTCCATCTCAATTCCAACTTAACTAGTGGTCATCCATGCACTTTATGACTATAGTAGTCTATCTATCATTTCTAATCCATTCTTTGCATAAACTCATAACTACTATATATTTCTAGCATTTCATAGTCATTTCTTCTCTTTGTAAAATTAAAAATAATAAAATAATAAAATTTTAAAAAATCTCTTTTATTTTGGAAAGTTCACAGAATCTTTCACAACCTGGGTTTTACTCTAATACCATCCTGCAACACCCGTCTTCGTGGTAAGGCTTTAGAAAATAGTTTTAAAAAAATGAGACTTGAATTACTGAACCTTTTAGAACTTTTCCGTTTCCTTCCCATGATATAAAAGATTCTATATTTAAAATTAAAACATGTTCTATAAATTAAAAGAGAGTTTACAACGGAAATCATTAAATTAAATTAAAATTTTATTTTTACAAAAAGTCATTACATAGAATGAACCTAGGCTTCTATCACTCTTCTCTTGGGCCATGTCTGTCTTGGACATTTCGTCCTCATTTTGTTCCTGGGAGGGGGAGGGACATACATAAAAATAAAATAAGTCGAATACTCAGTAAGCATTACTTCATAATGTAAAAATATACTAACATGAATTTTCATTCATGCACTTGACATTCATCTACATACTTTACATAAATTAATAATTTATTTTTACAAAAAGTCATTACATAGAATGAACCTAGGCTTCTGTCACTCTTCCCTTGGACCATGTCTGCCTGACATTTCGTCCTCATTTTGTTCCTGGGAGGGGGAGGGACATACATAAAAACAAAATGAGTTAAATACTCAGTAAGCATTACTTCATACTGTAAAATATACTAACATGAATTTTCATTCATGCACTTGACATTCATCTACATACTTTACATAAAACATTCATTTCCTTTGAAAACATTACAAGGTGAGGTTTATTTATTTATTTATTTATTTGTAGAGATTAGTATGGACATGATCTAGCTCATAAAAAAGAGGTACCCATGGAGAATACTATATATGAAGCTTGAAGCTCCATCTCACCACCACAAAAGAGAAAGTTGGCACCAGCTCCTACCCCAATTTTGTTGACTCAACTTCAACATTGCGGTCCAAGAAGAATTTCTGATGCTTGGTGTGGTATGTCAAGATTCAAGGAGCCTTCTCCATGTATGGACACTTAAAAAAACCCCAAATGAACCAGTGTACGTTGGTTAAGCCGTGGTTACATGACTCCATGCAGTAAATGAAGTCATGATCGCCCATGCATCGCCTGGCCTCAACACAAACAATCCTAAAATTGAAGGTAACTCCTAGCTCTCGATGTCATCACAATATCCAACATCCTTCCGTCATCATCAATTGCAAGATCATCTCGTGAATCAATGACATCATTGACAAGCTGGCAAAAGCCATAACCATTCAGCTCACAAAACCCCTCGCAATGTCAATGATCTTACATGATGACGGCATTGAATATATTCTCTCATCACAAATTTCACCTCATCTCTTTTGTAATGGGCGCCTTTTTTTAACCCCTTTGAAGTTAGAACCCCTCTCCACTTCTCTTGTATTGCTAGTTAAGGAAAAGAAAAATGAATGAAGAAATTGCTAATTATAAAGATAATTGATTTGCTTCCTAGTTCATGTCTTTGGAGTACTTGCTTCCAAGTCCCTAGATGTTCTAACTACAATAAAAAGAGAAATAAAATATAAACGAAATTGTTATTCAGTATTTATTAGTTGGGTATTTATAAACATAGTAAAACTTATGCACTGTCCTTCTCCACTATCCAAGTATTCATGATCACTGGGTTAGATATGTTCCTCTTATACAAAATGTGGATCAGAATATGTCATTAAGGGAAGTGGCTCTGTGCATCAAGGAAGAAGGCACAATTGAGGAGCTGACCAGCTTTGTACTGCTTGCATGGGGCTTTTGGTTCAGAAGAAATAGAATGGTGTAAGAAAACGTATGCATGGAACCACATCAGGTGATAGAGTTTGCTTTCTCAATGAACAAAGTTCCTAATATCATGAGGCAAGTCCAAGTTGCTAAGCAGAAGACAAGCTATAGGTGGCTACCCCCACCAATCGATTTTCTAAAATTGAATGTAGATGGTGCAATGTTCTATGATCAAAAGTGTTGAGAATTCCCACACGGCTTAGGAACAAACTCATCCTGGATTTGATAAAGAGTTACCTCACTCCTCTTATTAGGCCATTTATAAAGAGAAATGAGTGTTTCTATATGGTATCATAGTCAAGTTAACCTATGCCCGATGATGGGTTCTTGTGATCTACCCACGATGATGGTACCTGAAATACCGGCCCAAACGTGAGGAGGCATGTTGAGAAGTCCCACACAACTTAGGAACAAACTCATCTTGGGTTTTATAAAAAGTTACCACACTCCTCATATTAGACCTTGTATGGGAGAGAAATGAGTGTTTCTACATAAAGAAGGCTGGAGTGGGTATCATTCTTAGAGAAACAAAAGGGGATGTTGTGATAGCAACTAGCAAAGTGAAAGAGGAGGTTTCAAATCCTGCTACTATTGAAATTCTTGCCATGTTCCAAGGCCTGCAGTTATGTGCAAATATGGGGATAGGTAAGCTTATAGTTGAAAATGATTGCTTGATGATGGTTTCTGAGCTTCAGTATAACAGTGTTTCATATGCCCCACAAAGAGTTTTAGTGTAGGAAACAAAAAGACTCATGCAGCTGTTTAAGAAGTGCAACATTCAACATGTTAATCGACTGGGAAATGAGGCACAGTTCATAGGCTTACTAGGCGCATGCTTGGAATATTGAAGATATAGATATGTGGTGGGATTGTGATCCTATTCATGTTTCCCAAGCCATATGGTTGGACAAACATTCTTTGTAATGTCTCTGTTTTATAAATATGAAGTTTTCCTATCCCAAAAAAAAAAAGGAAATTTGAAATAATTATATTAAGAAAATATTATTTATATTTGAAATTTGAAATTCAAATTAAAGAGATACTGATAAAATAAAAATGTCCTTTTTTTTTTAATAAAAACCCAAGCACGTACAAAGTATAAAAAGCTTGCATTGCCCCGGCCTAAGCCCAGTCATCAACTCCTTTTTTTTCTTTTCTTTTCTTTTGCTTTTTCTAAGAAAACCTAATTATTATAAACTGAACATAAAGAATGAGAATCTTCCGAGTACCATTAAATTTTAAAAATCATACTTTTATCATAAAATGGTAGATTATAATTATTTGATTAAAACCATTTTATCAAAGCGTCTTAATTTACTTTAAAATTTGGGTTAATTGCAAATTCAATACCTCAATTTTCACCTATTTGCAAAATGCTCCCTCAGTCTTTTCAACTCACAACATTTATACCTAAAATTTCAAAATTTTCAAATTCGCAACTTCCATTAAAAAAAAAAAAAGAGTATTGATATACACACATCATATTTTCATAACACATTTTACAACAATATTGTAAAATGAAGGTATTTTTATAAAGTAATATTACTTTTATAAAGTATTTTACAAAATTATCTCTCATTTAATACATTATTGTGAAATGTGTTGCGAAAAATCTCGTGTATAAATCATTATCAAAAAATACCATTAGTCAGCTAATAGAACGTTTTGCCAGAAAATACGTTTCAGCGAGTCAAAAGTTGGCACATGTCATTCCTATTAATATTTTTAATTTCAATTTCAAAATTATAAAAATCCTTTTAACTGAAAAAAACGTTAGAAACGTATTTAAATTTTAAAAAATATTTTAAAAATATGTCTACTTAAAAAAGTTGATTTAGCTAAAATAATTTTAAATAAATCTGTTCGGCTTAAAAAACAGAGCAAAAATCACTTTAACTAAAGAAATTAAAAATGCTATAGTTCTTTTTAAAAATGCTATAATTCAAAGTGCTATAATTCTTTTAATTATGTTGAACTAATTGTTTAAAAAACCAACTACTATAATTAAAAAATTATAAAAATATCTTTATCTAGAAAAGATTGAAAAATTCATTTAAACTAAGAATTCTTTTAAAGAATATCTTGGACATAAAAAGCGGTTTTTAAAAAATCAGTTTAATGTCCTATCAAAATAATAATAATAATAATAATAATAATAATAATAATAATTTTAATGAATTTAACCAAAACAAATCTATGTAAATAAGAAAACGTCTAAAATTAAAAGGACAAAAACCATTTAACTAAAACCCAAAAAATAATTTCTAAACATTAAATAAATTCAAAAACTAAAAAACTAAAAACAACTCTGCACTAGGGAATATTTTTCAATTAAACTGTTTTTTCAAAATAAGTTTTAGTTAAAACACTTCAACAGAAACGATCTTTTTGTTTAAGTTAAAAAATTGAAAAATATTTAATAAATTCATATTTTAAAAAACGAAGCTAAAAATATGAATGAGGGAGGCTTTTTTTTATTGTTTTATTTTCGAATTTATTTAATTCTTTGAAATTGTTTTAGGTTTTAGTTCAAATGTTTTTGTCTTTTTAATTTTTAGTTAAATTGATTCATAGAATTTTCTAATTTACACATATCTTTTAGTAAAATCAATTCAATGTGTTTTAAAATTCTTTTATTTAAACTCTTTTTAACTTCTACCTATTTTTAAAAATATTTTTTTGTGAAAATGAATGTCTAAACGTTGTTTAGATAAAAGAAAATTAAAACTCTTTAGTTAAATATGTTTTTAAAAAAAATAGTTAAAAATATAATTCTTTTTAAATTCTTCTTGTTAAAATGACTTTTTCTCAGTTTTTAACAGATTTTTTAAAATTAGATTTTGTTATATTGATTTTCTTAACTTAAATATGCTTTTTAAGTTAAATAGAATTTTTTTTTTCAACAAAACTAATTATTTTTATAATTTTTTAAGTTGAAATTAAAAATAAAATTAATAAAGATGACAAGTGTCAGCTTTCGATTCACTGCCAGGTGTCATGTTTGCCACATGTCAAAAGGTTTCGTCAACTAACTAACGGTTTTTTTTTTTTTTTTGAAATAACGGTTTTTTAACCCAAGTTGCAAATTACAAAATTTTAAAATTCAAGATCATTAGCGTTGGTTTAATCAAAGTTATCTTTAAAATTTAGTTAAAAATACATATTTTTTATAAATTTAAAATCATTCAAGTTATAACTCCACATTGGATTAGTCAAAATAATAATATAATATTATTATTTTAATAATATATATGTTTTTTTATCTATATATTTTACAATTAAACTAATTATATCTTAATTAATAAGTTAATTTAGGAAGGAGGATATGGTGAATGTAGACATTTTATAAGATAGAAAATACATAAATGCTTCATGCAACCGAGATAGTGCAACCGGCATAATCGCCACATATCTAAATATGAAACTCACCGTTTCATTTAAAGGAGATTGAAATCTGTCAGATGTCATGCAAGGAATTGGGATTGAGTGAAATAATGCTAAAATATATCTAAAATTGGATCGATTACACCCCTAATTGTGACAAAAAAATATAACAGCCTACACAATTGATTGTCATTTTCTTCTATAATCATCACTCCATGCAATTCGAAATAGGGACGTGTGGGATTTTGGAGAGTTAAAACTCATATTTTTAACTGTCAACCATGGTGACCCTTTTCTGAGCTAATATTTAAGATAAATGATATTTGTAGTTATTTAGTACGCAAGTATCGTACATTTCTTTTGAAAAAAGAGAATAAATATGGAATCCACATGGAAGAAGTTAATTTTTAATGAACCCCACTCTTTTTCAAAATGAGTGTGCAGCGCTTGCACAATTTATGACTGTATTTAATATTATTCTAAATTATTTATAAGAAATGATATTTACAGTCGTGAAGTGTGTAAATTCCATACAATCATTTTGAAAAAGTATGTAGATACGATACCTACATTAAAAAATTAATTAATCTTTTAATAGTAGATCTCATTCATTTTCAAAAGAATTGTATAGCGCTTGTGCACTCTGCGACTATATCTAGCATTACTCTTTATTTATTATTTGATTTTTACAATAAATATTTTTTAAAAATTTCAGTATATTTTAATTAAAAAGAATTCACGTCATAATTTTATATATTTCACTTATATTTCATTAAGAGAAATGATATTTACAGTTATAAAATGTTCAATGCAAACTCCTTTAAAAGAAAAATATGAGATTAAATAAAAAATTAATTTTTTAATAAACTCTACTATTTAAAAATAAATAAATAAATCACAACACTTACACAACCGAACTCTATCTATCATTACTCGAGCACACGTGCTCGCTTTTCCTACTGTACCCACGTGTGGACACGTCAAAGCCCGTCCTACTTTTTATCTGCAGGGTGCATTTTAAAATGAGTCGGGCAATGGCGGCCCGCTCAATCTGACAGATGGGCGAATTCAACATTTTATTTTATTTTTAATTTTTAATTCATATTTTTTTATCATTTTAAAATATTTTTAAAAAATATAAAAAAATTATCAATACACAAACAGTCATCTTAATCATTAAGTTAAAAATATATATATATATATATATATACAAATAAAAATTTCGGGACCCAAGACCCAGTTTTCGGTGACAATATCATTTCTGTTTTAAAATGTTACCGTTGGCCTCGAGACGGAAACCCAAAAACAAAAAAAACTAGCCGTTGCCTCAAGTGTTTGGCTTCCATTTCCTCGGTGACAAATCTATTTCTGCAGCCTCTTTCTCGATCTTCTGCGGTTGAACAAGAATCCTCTGTCAGCATCTTCCTAGAATTTGAAGCTATACCATTTTCCTTCTCCCTATCAATTTGGGAAAGGGAAAACCCACAAATTTTTATTTTGTAATCTAACCAGAAGATTTATAGGCAGAAAAAGGTGGTTATGGCTTCAAGAACATTCGCTAAAGATATAATCACCCTTCGAGGTTCAGCGGCAATTGTCAGCGAGTTCTTTGGTACAAGTCATCATATTTTTAGAGTTTTCAGTTCTTGGGCTTTTTATAGAAATCTTACCCGATCTTTGTATTTCTTTGGAATTCCTCTTTCAGGGTATGCTGCAAACAGGTAGCAACATCGGATCTTAAATTTTCACTCATCTTTTTATTTTTTTATTTGTTTTATTTTAAAATGTTTATGTTGGGTCCTGAAAATTGTTAGTATTCTGTACAATCGCGGAGTATACCCGGAAGAAAGTTTTGTGAAGATGAAAAAATATGGGCTTCCAATGTTGCTTACTCAGGATGAGGGTGTCAAATCCTTCATTGCCAACTTAACCGCTCAGCTTTCTGGTAAATTCTT
>CM056957.1:14222046-14394903 GCA_029856935.1 Cyclocarya paliurus | reverse complement strand
TTTTTTTTTTTTTCTTTTTTGCTATAAACCAATGGCAATCATCCATGGTGCACACTTGAAGGAGAGATTACAATAAATATATGTTAACCCAGTTTGATTACACAGTCAGATTTAACAGAAAAGTTACCATTTCCAGGAGTCTCTCTCCAACTCCAAGGAGGAACTCCACCTGCTGCAACTGCATCAGCTGTGGTAATGGCAAGAGGATGTCCATCATGATCTAAACGTCTCTCAAGATTGAGTGTCGGCCTTCCAGTAGCTGCACATGAAGATCTTACTTGAGATAACACATTTTCTTTGCGATGAACAGAAAAAAGAAAAAAAAGGAAACAGAAAAAGACCGCACAGAAAAAAGTAGTACAAGAAAATCTAACAGATAAATCCCTGATGCACAGAATTCAGATGACTGCTTTGCTTCAAACTCTTCAGGTCTCAGCATGTATGATACACACAAGATTAACACAAGAAGATGAAACTATGATAAAGGCAATAGTGTCCAGGAGCTTGTGTCCTGTCTATGGACCTTAAGGGATTTTTTTGGTTTATTGAAGTGAATTAGATCTTATAACTGTATGAGGATGCGCGAGAGGATTAAGAAAATATCTAATCACAACTTAGAGAAACCTAGACAGAAGCACCAGAAGATGATCAAGAGAACTTTTCATAATTACATCTTTAAGTACCCTCCAATAGGTGTTCATATCAGGAAATGCAAGTTGATATTTGTATAGAGGATAGACAAATAGTGGAGGAAAAAATAATTGTTTCCCCCAATATCTGATTCTTGTTCTCTTACTCATATTTCTCAACTTGCTTTATTTCCATTGAAAAGGGAATTTCAATTTCTCATTAATAATTGAAAAACACAAACAATGGAGGCAAAGGAACTTCTGTAATAACTCGTATTAGTATAAGTGTAACTGTTCAAAAGTGATATTAGAGGACCATAAAGTTCTTCCTAGGTCTGAGCGATGCAGTTCATATCATCCAAAAGTTCATTAGAATGACAGATCCTACACTAGTCAGAGGCCACCAAAACAAAAGCATCCAAACAAGAGTAAATACATGAGAAACAAACACAGAATAATTTTTTTTTTTTTTATCGGTAAATAAGATTTTATTGATCGTAAATACAAAATAAGAATAGTGACAATCAAATGTATCCATACCTTCCACAGGTCCAAAAGAAATGCTAGCATCCTCGATACCTGCATGAGCACAAAACGAGTCAATCAATTGGGTTGCCTATTACATTACTTCCCTACATACCAAGATAGATTGAAGTTTGCAAATGGCATGTATAATAAGATAAAATGCATATTATAAAGTTCAATAAAGAGTTCGTTTTCCAGATATTTCTCCTTTTTTTATTGGTAAACAATTTTTTATTGATCAAAAGAGTAGGCAATAGCCCAAGTGTACGGGACATATACAAGTGCAACGCCTAGGCGTGCTAGTTTAGTGATACAAGGAAATCATGCAATGAAAATCAATTACAATTGATCAATGGAGTAACGTATTGAAAAAAAAAAGGTTCTAAGCTCATCCATTGACCGCTCTTGGTCTTCAAATCTTCTTTCATTTTTCTCCCTCCAAATGCACCACCATAGGCATATTGGTACCAACTTCCATACGGATGCAATTTGAGATTTTCCCCGAACGCCTCTCCAAGAAGCTAGGAGGTCACTTACTCTTCTCAGCATCAAACAAGCTAAATCCCAATTGAGCAAAAACTTCATTCCACAAAGTCATAGCAATCTCACAATGAAGTAGTAGATGGTCAATGGACTTTCCGCTCTTCTTGCACATACAACACCAATTCATGACTATGATTCAACGTTTCCGCAAGTTGTCTAGAGTGAGAATCTTCCCCAACTTCAATTGACATCAGAAATTTTGGAGCGTGAAATGCAATTATATATATATATATTTTTTTTCTCTGTTTTTTTTTTTGGGTAGGGGGTATGGACTGGACCCATTTGTTGTGGTTTCTGATGGTGCCTTATCCAGGTGTAGTTTCAACATTACAAAAATGGGGCTCCATATCATATCCATCACTTCCTTAGCACAAGATGGCAGCAACCTTGTCTTTTTTTTTATAGGTATCTCTAGCGACGGTAACAAATAATATATGTGGTGTTTCCGGGATCAAATGGCATTGAAAGAAACCATCGATCAGGATAGCCACAAACGTTAGATGTAGCGTCCAAGCCATATTGGTAGAGAAGCCATCAATCAAGACTAGCAACCTAGTCTTGATTGATGGCTTCTTACCAATTCCAAATGCAGGCTTGGCTTGAGAGGAAATTCTGACCTATCTCCTTTCCAGTGTCATGAGATCTTTTAGAGTCCGTTCATGATCTCAAAATTCTTACGGTTCATTTCCCTCCATATATACCATACTAGGCAAGTAGGAACCATCTTCCACTCTGCGACAATTTGCAGGCACAATCCTAACCCTCTCCAATAATAAAAAGATCCACTATTTTTCTAGGCATGACCCAAGCTAATCCAACCCATCAAAAAAAAAAACACCCCACAAAACACTAACAAACTCACAATTGAGTAAAAGGCGAACAACAGACTCTCCACTCCTCTTCCACAAGCAGTACCAATCAATCATCATATTGTGTCTTTTCTTGAGATTACCCATGGTAAGAGTTTTTCCTCAATAGGCAGTCCATACCCCCTAAAAAAAAAAAAAAAAATGAAACTTTTAAATGCACCCTAGTCCGCCAAATACTTTTCAAAGGAAAGGAATTGTTATCATGAGGGACAAGGGCGTTATAGAAAGAACTAACGGTGAACATTCCTTTCTCGGAAGGGGACCAAAGAAACTTATCTTCACTTCCTCTTCCCAAACTTGTGAAATACAACTGATTAAAAAATTTAGTGAAGGCATCTGCCTCCCAGTCTTGAGTTGTTTCTTCTAAAGTTCACATTTCAAAGAGGGAAATCACTAGATATCTCCAAATGCATCACACAACCATCCTTAGCACAAGCAATATTGTACAAGACTGGTAAATTATCCTAGAGTCCAATCTATAGACCGCCAATCATGCCAAATATGATTCAGAATCTATCACCCGCCTCAAATCTACCAGGGATAGGAAACTTCCACCACCCTTTTCTTATATTCTTCTATGACCCAACCCGTAAAGTCCTTGGACCTTGTTAGAGCACCACCCACCACACCAACATCCATGTTTAGAACCTACATCTGCCATGCACAAGGCCTATTGATCATTATGATTAACGCCAAAGCCATGCCCCAAAAGTGCAAGATTGAAAAGGAGTAGCGTCCAAACTCCCAAACCACCCTTGTAGACTAGAGAATATACCTTGGCGCCCAATTTACCAAGTGAAATTTGACCTCTTCTACTAGCCCACCCACCAAAAGTCTAGCAACAAGAGTGCTAACCACAATACAACTATAGTAAACAATATTATTAATAGAAAGGATCCTCTCTAAAACTTATCTTGTTCTCATGTGCATATGTAATTCCATCTCCAACACTTCTCACCAGAGTTAATCTCCCTTCTCAGTTTAGTCTCCTTTCTACTCCTTTTCCCTTCTAATTTCACATCGCTTCTCGTCGAAAATCTCCTTCCATTCCTTTTCCTCTCTAGAGTTGCTCTGATGGAGGGTGACAGGTGATTAAGGGCGGAATTAAAAACCTTCAGCTTTTCGAAAGAGGGTGGTAACAACATTCATATTACCAAAAGAAGTAGAAGGATGGTTATGTTTATTTCCTTAAGTGGGTCGTCGGCTTTATGGGTGGAAAAGATGGTGGAGGAATGCCTAGATTTTTTCTAGCGTGAAGGTTTCTTCAGAAAACTGAGGATGGATAACAAAGTTCCCAACATTCAATGCCAAGTTAACTCCAAGGGTTGTTTTTTGCAGCTGGCAGAGTTTGGGAATGGTAGGAGGGGTTTTTTGGTTATCCCTGAAGGTTCAAAAGGCAATGGATGGGAAGGATGCGTATTACATTAGATTGGTCATTGGCTTTAAAGCTCCTATTTTTGAGAATGCAAACAGAGTGAAGATTTCTCACCCACAACATTCTCCGTTTAAATGAGGAGGGGAGTCTGGTAGTGGGATGAATGTGGGGAGGTTCTTCCCTTCCAAAGGTGCCTCATACACTTCGGTTTTGAGGTCACCGTCGTGCTCTATGGCAAGGAGAAGCTCTGGTGTGGTGGTTGACAAGAATCAAAATATAGGTAAGGAGTTAGGGGTGAAGGTGACAGCAGCTGTAGGCTTGCTCCACCTGTGGCCAATTGTCATTTTGTGCAATTTGGCATGGGTGGTGGGGGGTACTCTGACGAGTGCTCGAGGGTAGGGGAAGTGGAAGGGGTCCTGTGGGCTATCAGAGCTCAGTTGTCGGGAGTCAAGGAGGAGGTTAGTGATCTGATGATTAAAGTTGATAGGGGTTTGGGCCTGGTTATGGGTTGGGTTGTGGGTTGACTGGGCCTGTGGAGACGCCTAAAATAAACACAGGCTGTGTTGATGGGCCGGATCAGAGAAATAATAAGTTGAAAGGGAAGGGCCCGAACATTGGTGGGCAGGGCCCGAACGTTTGGGGGCCGATTCTTAGACCTATCCATCCTAAGTGGCGGCTAAGAGACTATCTCAGGCTAGAGAGCCATCTATCACGAGCTGAGAGCTTCAAGCTTCCTGGCAGTTGCTCTGGTCACCTCGCCTACGTTACAAAAAGTGTCACTAGCTGCCAACGACCCTCTAATTCCAAATAGGGCGCAGTTCCCAACCTTGGCAGGGGTGCACAACTGCGACAAGGCGACGACATCAGCTGGGTTGGCTCGGATTGAAGTTGTTGCCTATCCTTAGGCTACCGACAGCTTGTTGTCAACACAGAAAGGGTCGCTAGTTGCCAACAACCTTCCGGTTCGAAATTAGTAGTTTCCAGCCTCGATAGGGGTGAACAACTGCGAAGAGGTGATGACTTCAGATGGGTTGGCTCAAATCGGAGTTCCTGCCTATCCTCAAGGCAATAATGGTCCTTCACAGCCTTTTGACTTCCCTCAATCATCTACCTATGATGCCGCTAATGTTATACAGTTACCTTCAGTTGTAACTACATCTGTTGAGGTTCCTTCCAAGGTTTTGTGTACTTTGGAAGAAGAGGATAGGGCCCTTTCAGATGATGAGGTGCTCTTGGATGATGGGTCAATGGATAGGTCTGAACTACAGTTGGTTTGCAAGGAGTCTGGGGTTGGTGCTTCTTTAAATGAATTGGAGGATTCCAGGGACGAGCCTAGCCCTATCTATTCTTTGCCTTCAATGCCTTTTTGGGCTGGTTTACATTCAAACTGAGTCCTTCAAAAGTTAGATGAAATTCGCAATTGTGTTAGGATTTCTTGTGAAGGTTTCGAAGATTAGTTTAAAGCTATTCTTATTGCCATTGAAGCAGGACAACCTCTTTTAGCCAGATCTGCCTCTAAAAAAGAAAGGGAGCTTAAGAGACTTTCTTGTTCTATCAATTAATGCAAGAGAAAGAAGTGCTAGTAGGGGGAGGAGGCACAAAGATGGGGTGAATCTTGGTGTTTTATAAAGCCTAAAAGACTCTTTCATGGAATGTTCGGGGACTGAATTACCCGAGCAAGTGCCTCCGAGTGAAGCATATGATCCAGAAATGAAAGGTTGACGTAATTTGTTTTCAGGAGACTAAGCTGAAGATTATTGATAGAAATATAATTAGAAGTTTGTGGGGTTGCTCTTACGAGGGATGGGCCTCCCTTGCTTCCAATGGTGCCTCAAGAGCTGTTATGGTGATGTGGGATAAGAGAGTGGTTAATTTGGTGGAGTATGTCGGTGAATTTTTGGTGGCTTGTTCTTCCGTGAATGTGGAAGATGGTTTTGGGTGGAGGTTTTGCTGGAGTATAGGCCTAATGATTACAGTAATAGAAGGCTTCCTTTGGGACGAGATTGCTGGTTTGTGCAGTTGGTGGAATGGTCTGTGGTGTATTGGAGGGAATTTTAACATCACTCTGTTTTCGAGTGAAAGGTCGGGGGACTCTAGTATTGGTTCGGCCATGGCTAACTTCTCAGCTCTAATTTTTTAGTTGGATTTGGTTGATCTACCTTTGGCTGGAGGAGACATCACTTGGTCTAATGGGAGGGCTAGGTCTAGGTTGGATAGATTTATTGTCTCTCTTTCTTGGGAGGCTCACTTTCCTAACCTATGCAAAAAACACCTTCCTAGACTATGCTTTGATCATTTTCCCCTCTTATTGGATTGTGAGGGTCTTCATGAGGGTGGAGATACTTTAAATTTGAGAATATGTGAGTGAAGGTAGATGGGTTTACGGACAAGGTTCGATCATGGTGGTCTTCATATCAATTTTCAAGCACTCCTAGTTTTGTTTTGGGTTGGAAATTTAAAGCCCTGAAAAATGATTGGAAAAAATGGAATATGGAAGTATTTGGGAACATTAATGCTCAGCGGAATATTCTTTTTCAGGAGCTTCAGCGTTTTGATGAAAAAGAGGTTGATGGAGCCCTCTCGGTTGAAGACAAGGCAAGGAAAATGGCTGTTGTGACTGAGTTGGAAAAAATCACTCTTATGGAGGAGAATTCTTGGAGACAAATCTCAGGCTCTTTGGTTGAAGGAAGGGGACAAAAGCACAAAGGTTCTCTATAGAGCCCACCAAAGCAATAATTTCATTGAGGTTCTTCATTCGGAACGTAGGGTCGGACAGTGCTAAAATTAAGGATGACATTATTCACTTTTATGATAAGCTTCTCATGGAGCAATACCATTAGAGGCCTAAGGTTGACGGGCTGGTTTTCATTCGATTGATCAGCCAAGCACGACTTGGTTGGAGAGATCGTTTGAAGAGGATGAGGTGCTTAGTGTGTTAAGAGGGGTGGACAAAGACAAAGCACCGGGTCTAGATGGCTTCACAATGGCTTTCTTTCAGCCTTGTTGGGACATTGTTAGGGAGGACATCATAAGGTTTTTCTTGTAATTCAATCATTAATGAAATTTGAGAAAAGTCTTAACGCTTCATTCATTGTCCTTATTCCAAAAAGGACACAGTCAGTAGAGGTGAAAGAGTGCCGTCCCATAAGTCTGGTGAGTGGGAGTATACAAGATCATTTCAAAAGTTCTAGCTAGTCGGTTGAGTGAAGCTATGGGGAAGATCATCTCAAAGTCACAAAATGCCTTTGTTAAGGGTAGACAAATCCTTGACTCAATCCTTATTGTTAATGAATGCTTGGAAAGTATAGTCAGAGTTGGTGCCCTAGGTATTCTATGTAAATTGGATATGGAGAAGGCTTTTGATCATGTTAATTGGGATTTTTTGGTGTATATACTTGGTAGGTATGGTTTTGGGGAGAGATGGTGTTAGTGGATGAAACATTGCATCACAGTCGTCATATTCTCGGTTTTGGTTAATGGCACTTCTGAAGGTTTCTTTAATAGCTCTCAGGGCTTGAGACAAGGGGACCCCTTCATCAGGAAGGGGATGCTCTTTGGAGGAATGTTATTGATATTAAATATGGGAGTATTTCGGGAGGATGTGCTCAAATGAAGTAAGAGGGGCATATGAATTGGGAGTTTGGAAATTTATCTGGAATGGATGGGAAGATTTCTTCAGTAATTTCAGATTCAAGGTGAGAAGGGGAACATGAATCAGATTCTGGTACGATATTTGGTGTGATGATGTTGCCTTGAAGAATGATTTCCCTTCTCTTAATAGGATTGCGTTGGATAAGAGTGCCTTAGTGGTTGATAACATGGACATTTCTATTGCTTCTCTTCAATGGTCTGTGAGGTTTATTGGAGCTGGTGTATTTTGAGTAGGTTTTCATGGGCTTTTGGGTCATTAGGGGCTCTCTTGTATGGGCTAGGTGTTTTTCTTGTATACGTCCAGTGTACTTGGTTACTCCTATCGATATATATATATATATAATATTATTACTTATAAAAAAAAAGGGTTTATTAGAGCTGTCCAGGATTGGGAGGTGGGGGATATTACTGAATTTTACAGTGCGTATAAAGGCTGGAGGGGAGGATAGGTTGCTTTGGACTCATTCGGGGAATAAGAACTTCTCAGTCCGATCCTATTATAAGGTTATGTTGACCCGTTCTTCCATTCTTTTCCCTTGAAAGTGCATTTGGAGGAGTAATGTTCTTCTCAAGATTGCTTTCTTTGGCTAGCTGGCCGCCCATGGGAAAATATTGACGACTGATAAGCTGAGAAAGTGTGACCTTCATATAATAGATTGGTGTTTCATGTGTAAAACAATGGAGAATCGACGGATCATCTTCTTCTTCACTGTGAAGTAGTTAAGGCTTAATGGGATGAAATCTTCACTAGGCTTGGTATTGCAAGGGTAACGCCTAGGAGGGTGGTAGATTTATTGTCATGTTGGAGAGGAATTCAGGGCAATCGTCAAATCACGGCTGTTTGGAAGATGGTGTCTCTATGCTTAATGTGGTGTACTTGGAACGAGAGGAATGATCGTTGTTTTGATAATAGGGAATGCTCATCGGGAGGGTTTAGGGACATTTTCTTTCATACATTGTTACTTTGGGCTTCAGCTATTGTATTGAATGGGACTAGTTTTAATGACTTGTGTGCTATTTTTCACAACGCTTAGCTTGTAATTAGATTCATCTCATGTATACTTCATGCATACTTGGGCCTTGCCTATCAAGAAAAAAAAGTCTTGCAGCAACTTCTTATTTATCAAGAAAAAAGAAGTCTTGCCGCAACTTCTCTAAGCAATTAGCCACGTTAGCAATTAAGATGGCATTCAGACTTTTTCAAACTTTCCATTAGCAAAAAGATCATGAAACAATCTTGTAACACTAGCATAATATCTACCTTCATAACATGCCAAAGATCACTTCCCTTGGAAGTGTATTTGGAGAAGCAAGCAAGCTTTTGAATTTCGTGCCGTACCGGCTGGTACGGCCGAAATATTTCATTTCTACAGCATAGCCGGTACAGCTAAGTCTGTTGTTTCTTTTCGGACTAAATTTCAGCCTTACCGGGGTGTTTCGGCCGGTATGCCGGATTTTGGCCGAAATGGACATTTCGGCCGATACTAAATCCGAAATTCTGAGTCAATATATGGGCTTATGGCAGTTTTGTAATTTAGGTAAAAGTAAGGGGCATTTATGACAATTAAGTCGTTAGGCCTTGGGGTTTCTTTTCATTTCTTTCTTCTTTAGTCTGGAGTTTACTTTTCCCTAGAGCACGCAGCCTCTCGCTGACAACATAAACTTCAAAGTTTCAAACTTCAAGCTCTTTTCTTCATTTCTTTTCTTTTCTTCTTCAAACTTCAACTTCTTTTCATCTTTATTTTTTCTTTTGGCCTACGCGCACCAGCAAGTTGCAACTCAAGCTTATTATTTTCGGATTTTCCTAAAGGTATGCATTTTCAGAGATTTTCATATTCCTCTAATTTTTATTTCATTCCGTCTGGACTCTGATTTCCGAAATTCCACTGGGATAAATTGATTGATAGGTTAATTCATGTTTTGATATTTGATTCTTTGAATCCATTTGATAAGTCCTATGATTATGTTCTCTTCTAGATTTCTTGTGATAGCTGTTATGTTTAGGAAGTTAAGGTGTTGTAAACTTGTAACTTGTGATAACATAAAAATTGACCATTTTCAGCATTTTGAGAGCCATAAGATTCAACTAGACATCTAGACCTAATGATTACTAGGCTGTGGTATTTTCTTGCTCAAAGCATCACGGTAAAGGCCCTATTTAATATTTATTACAAGCTAGTTAAATATTTATTTATTTTTTATAAGTAAGAAATAATATTATTGATATGTATGTACATGACCAGAATCTGGATTAATGTGCTACGGTCTACCCATATGGAATTTTAATAAACATAGCAATAATGATCAATAGAAAAGAAAACAGGGAATGATTACCCACTCCTTCCCTACCTATAAAATAAAAAATAAAACAAAAGTTTCACTATTTTCTTTTTCTTGCTTGCTTAATAATCTGAATTCTAAAGTTCTCAGAAAATTCTCCCAAAAAAGAGATTCTACTCATCACCAATAGTTTTACCATTTGACTTTTACATGCATCTGTTAAGTGTTGAACACTTGAATTTGAATAAGTGTTGAATTATGAATTATTATATAGGAGTATAAAAATGTCTAGTTGTCAATCAACCGGTGCTACATCTACAACACTTGCTCTTGCGAGATCAGAAGATCCAACATGGGCCCATGCACGTGTAGTGCCAGGGGCAAGAAATAATATTGAATGTCTACTGTAATAAACTAATTAAAGGTAGTGGAATCACTCGATTGAAGTATCATCTAGCTAGGATTCCAGGCAATGTAGAAGCATGTAAAAAGATCTCTGATGATGTAAGATGGCAAATGAAGGAGCTGCTTAATGAAATGAAAAAAAGTAAAGAGAAAAAAGAAAAATAAGCTCAAAGATTGGAGGCCATGTAGATTCAACATTTGATGATAATGATATTGATGATAATATTGAAGGATGCTGTTAGAATTCAAAAAGTAAGGGGAAGGAAAAAGAATGTAGAAGTGGAAAGTCAGTTAGGGGATTGAGTAGATTTTTTGCCCCAAGAACAACTCCTGGGTCTCAACCTTCCATTAAAAATGCTATGTGTTCGAAGGAGATGATTGACAAAGTAAAGATGGTTGTAGCACACTGGTGGTATGATGCTAATCTACCTTTCAATGCAGCTCAATCCAAGTTTTATCAACCAACTATAGATGCCATTGCTTCCATCGGGCCAGGATTCAAGGATCCTTCTTTATATGAGTTGAGAGGAAATTTGTTAAAGAATTCTGTGAATGAGGTTCAGAATTATCTACAAAAAATTAAAAATATTTGGAAGGACACTAGTTGTTCACTAATGGCAGATGGTTGGACAAACCAGAGGCAAGAACCAATAATCAACTTTCTAGTTTATTGTCCAAAAGGTACAATGTTCTTGAAATCTATTGATACATCAGGCCTTAAAAAAGATTCTGAAACATTATTTAACATCTTTGATGAAGTAGTTCAAGAAGTTAGAGTTGAGAATTTTGTGCAGTTCATAACGGACAATGATGCAAGTTATAAAGCTACAGGAAAAAAGTTACAGCAGAAGTATGGCTCTTTCTACTGGTCCCCTTGTGCAGCTCATTTTATAGATTTAATGTTGGAGAATTTTTCTGATCCTAGGCATTTTTCTATTATTGATGAAACTATAAAAAAGGTCAGAAAGATAACGAAGTTGATCTATAACCATGCTTGGGTTTTGGCTTTGATGAGAAAAGACTTCACCAAAGGTCGTGATTTATGCCGTCCTGCACTCACAAGGTTTGCGACAAATTTTTTAAGCATCCAATGCTTAATTTTTTTTAAGAAAGAGTTTAAACAAATGTTTACTTATGATAAATGGATTGCATCAAGTCATTCTAAAAGCAACGTAGAAAAGGAGATAGCCGAGATTGTTCTAGGAGATAGAGAGTTTTGGGCTCAATGTCAATTTATTGTGAAAATTAGTGAGCCTTTGGTTCGAGTTCTACGACTTGTCGACGAGGAAGAGAAGCCTGCAATGGGATACTTGTACGATGCAATAGAAAGAGCTAAAGAGAACATAAAGGCAAGATGCAATAACAAAGTTACTATATTCAGTCCATTCATCAGGATCATTGATGCTAGGTGGGATAAGTAGCTTCACAGTCCATTACATGCGGCGGGTTGTTTTCTTAACCCTGCAATTTATTATAACCCTAGTTTTAAAAATAAAAATGATGTTGCAAGAGGGTTTATGGCTTATGTTATGAGGATGGAACTTGATCTCGATAATCAAGACAAGCTCATTGAAGAACTTGAATTGTATAAGAATGCAGAAGGCGATTTTGGACATTCTATAGCAATCCACTAACGTGACAAAATTAATCCAAGTATTATCATTTATCAATATCATCTGTTAAATAGTTTGAATTTGTACTTTATTTTTTGCTTTATTTTTTTTATTTGCATTTAATTTATAATTTATAATTGCACTATTGTTTTAGTTGCGTGGTGGACTAATTTTGGTCACAAGGTTCCAACGCTTCAAAAGTTTGCAGTTCGAGTACTAAGTCAACGTTGTAGTGCAACTAGGTGTGAAAGAAATTGGAGCACATTTGAGTTTATTCATTCGAAGAAGAGAAATAGATTAGAGCATAAACGTTTGAATGATTTAGTATTTGTTCGTTATAACTTGAAGCTGCGAGAGAGATAAATTTTTTCAATACAAATGTTTTTCACTGTTGAAAAATATATAACACTTTTACTTATGTTTGACATTTATTTTGACAGGAACATAAAAAAAGGTAGAGATGCTTTGGATCCAATCAACCTTGAAAACATTGACTTGATGGAAGAATGGGTGGGTGAAGACTCTGAGCTTATTGATGGAGAAGACTTGGATCGGGCAAGTATTGAGGAGCCATTAAGCTCACTAAATTTGGAAGACGATGATAATGATGGTGACGTTGATAAAAATATTTTGAATAACATTTCAAATGTTGATCCTTATTGTCTTTTTGATGAAGATGAGTGATTTATTTTAATAGTTGGATTGAAAACTTATTTAGTTTTACAAGTATGTGTGTTGTTAAAATTTAAGACATGTATTGAGAAATATTGCTTGTTTTAAAGTATTGCTTGTTTTATGACTTATTTTATTGTTATATATATATAATTTATCTATGAATATATTATTCCGAAACAATACACGAAACGGTACCGGTACCGAAATATTTCGTTCCAGTATCTTGACCGAAACACCCACCGAAACGGTATTCAAAACTTTGGAAGCAAGGCACCTCATAAGGCAACGTTTTTTGCTTGGACTGTATCATTAGGGAAGATCCTGTCCACGGACAATTTAAGAAAACGTGGGACTATCATAATTAATTGGTGTTGTATGTGTAAAAATAGTGGTGAATCAATGGATCACTTATTCCTCCATTGTGACAAACTTAGCCAGGGCCTTATGGAATGATTTTCTTCAGTGGAGTTGGACCAACAAGGGTTATGCCTAGGAAGGTGGATGATCTCCTAGCTAGTTGAGAGGTCTTAAGGGAATTTTCTAGATTGCAGTTGTGTGGAAGATGGTACATACTTGCTCATTGTGGTGTATTTTGAGGGAAAGGAATGGTCAGAGCTTCAAAGATCACAATTTCTCTTTTGAAGAGCTTTTTTTTTTTATCGGTAAAAATTTGGACCATTTCTCGATTTGTGCGTGTCATCCTTGCGCTGTTAAGCATTTATTTTTTAAGACCTTATTTATGTGGGCCATAGCTATAGATTTTAATGGTCTCAATTTCCATGGCTTCCTTGTATTTAGTTCTAGCTCTTCATTAGGTGCATTCTCTGGTATACTTCCTGTATAGTTGGGCCATGTCTATTTTAATATAAGTAAAAAAATTTCTACTTGTCAAAAAGAACCATGGCAGCAAGCTTGAAAGAAAGCCATAGAGAACCCATCCAAGCCCCATGTCTTTTCACTATTGAACGCTTTCACTACTTGAAAAACCTCCATCTCCTCAAAAAACCTCTCGATCCATGATTCCTCCCTCCATCTCTACACTATTTCTCAAAGTAACATCACTTACAAAAGAAAAAAAAAATCCTTAAAGTAACATCACTTAGCTATTAAAAAAAAAAGTAACATCGAGAGATGAATTGAAACTTATGCAATGAAATGTAAGATTTCAGGCCAAGAAAAATGTAAAGGGGCCAGGGTAATCAAGAAATGATGGAAGATAAATGAATGATAGTGTGTAATCCTCCTCATGATATGCCCTAGGAAATCAAGAAGACAATAATTCTAAATTCAGAGTATATTGATCTACTAATTAAAAACTAGAAAATCATACTCTCACCACAAAGCGACCTCTATATCCCTAAACACAATCCCCTCCCCATTTAATTTCTAAAGTAAGTGGCTCTCTGCATACCCAAAGTAAGCGGTGTATCTTTTCAGTCCACACTCTTAAGTTTACGTCTCAGCTTGCAGAAAGAGCCATGATGTTCCTATCTAATTTTGCAGAATGCACCAAGCACTGACAATAGCAACTTTGAGGGTTTATTTTTTCTTTGTAAGGTAAAAGTAAAACAAACGTTCTGATGAGCACTCATTGCAAACCTTTATAAGACACCACACACTAGTCAATAAAACCCATTTCAAAAGCCTCGTATCGTAGCTTCTAACAGAATCGTTTCTTAGGACAGGAAGCACTACCCTGGCAATGCTTACACACTAGCTATTTTAAGTAATATTTCAAAGAACTGGAATAACTCAACATGAAGCATCGGAATTTCTGTACAACAGAGTATTTTCGGTTCGTACCCAATTCCGATTCTTCCAAAAATAGAAGCATGAAACAGAGGTTAAGTCCATACCTTTATCCGAGAACTGTATAAAGGCATCAACTTTAGGCGGCGTGGGGCTCTTGTACTGCGCATTCTTACTCCTCTCCCTCAAAATGTCCTCAATTTCCTTGTAATAAGACATCTTGGCTGGCCCACTCCCCCGATCCTGGTGCTTAGCCTTCTTGAATTCCTTGAGCAAATTCCGCCACTTGTCGGTGCACATCGTCGGGGAGCGATCGAACCCCTTTTCCCTCATCTTCGAGGAAATCTGCTCCCACAAATGCTTGTTCGACTTGGAGATGTTAAACAAACCGTCCATCTCACGGCGCATAGCGATTAAGCTACGTGTTTCGTCCTGGACCCAGGTCTCAGCGCGCTTCTTGGGGGCCTTGACCTCGACCTCGACCCCGACCTCGACCTCATGGTCCTCGTCGCCACCGCTGCTATCGCCGAGGATCATCTGCTGGTGGTGGGGGTGAGGGTGAGGCTGGTGGTGGTGAGGTGGCAGGTCACCATTAGTGACGACCTCCATAATCATGTCGCGGGGGCCTTCCTCTTTGTAGAAATCGATGGGACGGGGCTTCTCGGACAAGTACATGGTTGTTCTTCTATGGAACAGGCACTTCGTGCTTTCGTCTGAGAGGGAGTGGGGTCGTCAGCGTTTAGATGAAGATGGGGTTGAACGAGGAGGAGATTCGGATGGGATGTGAGACTAATAAATAGTTCATTCCTAAGGATTACTTTTTTTTATTTATTTGATAAACCATTCCTAAGGATTACTGATTTCACTTTAATTAGCAGAATCTGTAAGTTAGGGGGTTTTAACAAAATAAGACAACTGTCCAAGTCAAGGGTGTTTTAACTTTTAACAAAGGGTGGCTATGGCCACAGCTGCTTGTGTATTTTATATGTTTTTTTTTAATATCTATTTTTTTAATTTTTTTTAAAAAATTAAAAATTTACTATATTATTAAAAGGTATTTCTTTAATTATTAAATAAAAAATTCTAACAGGAACCTTCAGCAGAAGCTCCCAGGGGAAGAGTATATTTTCCTTTAACAAAAGAGGCAACTGTTCTAAATAAACAACATTATTCACAAGTCGTTTGGATCGATTTGACAAAAATTTGATTTTGAGTTCATGAGTCCTCTAAAGTCAAAATATAAAATTATAACTGATTATTAAATAATAAAGCTAGTTTATAATTCAGCTCAATTTGTATAAATATGAATAATTCGTATTTATTATTTTTAACTTTATAATAAAAAAAAATTAAGTATTTGAAAAGGGAGTTTAGAATTAGAAATTTATCAAAAGTGTTATATTAAAAAGTGAACCGACGAAATGTATCCATTTATTTTTCTCAATTGTTCTTATATGTCAATTTACATGACAAGGCACATTCAGACCTTATCATTTAACATGTATTATAATATTTGTAACTTCATACATCCTCAAGTGTACAAAAAATGTTGAATACATCAACGAGCTCATTAACATATTCAGATCATAGATGAAGACAAAAGACTCATTATTTCAACATGTTCTTTAAATTATTTCACTACCAGATCCTTCGTTCCAATACAGAAAGAACGGGACAGATTTTAAAACTTTGATTCTAACATTCTTCATTTTCGATTTTGAAAAGTTTTTATTCCAATTATGAACGATACCTCTCCCATATCTTTTATTTAAAAGTAGATCAAGACCACAACTAGCCAACAGCATATCATCAACATACAGGATTAGAAATATAAACCTATTCCTATTAACTATCATCAACATACAGGATTAGAAATATAAACCTATTCCTATTAACTTTCACACACACACACATATATATATCGTCCAACAATATGTTCCTTAAATCCAAAAGTAGTAACGATATTATTAAACTTTAAATGCCATCATTGGGAAGTTTGTTTAAACTCGAATATTGATTTCTAAAGCCTATTACCAAGTGATATTTGCCCCTTTCTAAGTAGCCTTGTAGCTCCTCCATGCAGACCTCTTCATCCAAGCTTCTATTTAAAAATGGCATTTTCACATTCATCTCGTACAACTCTAAATCATAATAAGCCATCAATGTCATAATGATTCTAAAAGAGTCATTTTTAAATAATGGAGAAAATGTCTCTTTGTAATTAATACATTCTTTTTTAGTAAAACTCTTGACAATAAATCTAGCCTTATATCGTTTGATATTGTCTTTTGAGTCGCATTGTCTACAAGATCCATTTTCAACTGACTTTTTTACACCTTTCAGCCAATTCGATGAGATCACATACTTGATTCTCATCCATAGATTTCAATCCTTCTTTTATGATATCAATCCATTTACCAGAACCATTTCTTTCTATGGCCTATGAAAACATTGGTGGATCTTCACTTGTCCCAATGTCAAATTTAGACTCTTAGAAATTAATATACAACGTACTCAGCCAAAATACTAGGTCTTTGATCTCTCAGAGATCTGCGTAAAACTACTTATTCAGGTGACTACATACTTGGTTCATCAATTGTGTTTTCATTGTGAGATAAGTGATCATTTAATTTTTCCAATGTATCATTATAATGATCAATTACAGGAGTAACTACCTTTCCTGAAGTTGTGGGACTAGGGACATCTACACATACTTCTTTAATGATCACATTTCCAAATTCCAACTCCCACTGATCTTGCCAAGTTCAAGGAATTTGACATTTTCTGATTCCGCTATTCTCAAACCATGATTAGGATAATAGAACCTATACCCTTGCGGATCTCTTTTGATAATCGATAAAGTACTCATTTACTATTCTATGATCCAATTTCTTTTCAAATGTCTTTCCACCTCCATGAAAAATATCTTAAGTACAAAAACAACTTGAGACTTCTTATATAGTAGATTGATATACCATACTGTGGAAAATCATTTATAAAGGTGATACAATATTCTTTTCTATCAAAACATTATGTAGGGAATAGTCTACATATATTTGTGTGTATTATTTCAAAAAACTCCTTACTTTTTGTAGCACCTTTCTTAGTGTGTTTGTTTTCTTTTCCTTTATGCAATCCACACTCATCCTAAGATTAGTAAAATCTAAATGTGAAAATATCCCTTATTTTACTAATATTTGAAACATTTCTTTTGAAATATGCCCCAATCTTTTATGTCACTGATCATAAGAATTCTCATTCATCATATTTCTTTTAGTTCCAATAAATACTCATGTTGGGTATAGACATTTTTTACAAATGTATTGTCAAGGCAACATCGATAAGGGGTATAAAAAAGAAGCCCAAAACCAATAGATAAGAGATTTTTTAACAAATGTAAAACTGTCATTATGAAAGGAAAATGAATAACCATTAATGTCAATATTGGATAGAGAAATCAAATTACGCCTCACAGAAGACATAAATACCGTGTCATGAAGGTCTAAACAAGTACTCGTACTTAAAACTAAACAAAAGATTCCTATGGCTAAAGCTTCAGTCTTATTCTCGTTTTCCATAAAAATAAAACTCACTTGATTTTGGTGCATAGCTTGTAAAGAATCCCTGCATAGTAATAGAAACATGAACATTAAAACCTGAATCTAACCACCAAGAGTTAGTAGGAATTTACAAGATTCGATTTGAAACATATAAATGTTAAAGACTTACATTTCTTTTTAAATCAAGTATTACGTTTCAGACACTCGGCTTTCATGCGTCCTGATTTCCCATAGAAATGGCACTTGCCACTATCATCTTGAACCTAATTGACTTTAGCAGGCTCTTTTCCTTTTGGTGGTCCATAATACTTCATTTTGCCAAGATGGTGCCTTTTCTTTTAAGATTCTTTAGTCACAAAATTAGCAAAGTAATATCCTTATTATTTCAGTCTTGCTTCCTCATGAACTACCATACTTGCCAATTCATTCACATTCTATTTTCTTTAATATAATTATAATGCATCTAGAATGGACCATACTGAGGTAGTAATGAGTTCGAGATAAACTACACAATAAAAGACTCATCTACTTTCATTTTCAGGGTTTGTAATCTAATAGCAAGACTTGTCATTTCAAGGATATGTTCTTACATTCATTTAGCTCCATCATATTTCATGGTTGTAACAGTATACCAGAAATTTAATGTAGGAATTTCTTTAGATTTTAAAAATCTAGTGAAAGCTCGACAGTGTTCACAAATCAACCCAATCGCATAGGTTTTAATATGTTAGCATAGTCAGTGTCGCCACTCACTATGCTGTCAGAAGTACAATTTTATTTATTTGATGTACTTAGGAGTGTAAGAATCAGAAATTGTCTATGCCATTAGTTTCATATGAATATTTAAGATTTTAAGGTGTAATAAAACCATTTTCGATTTCTAGAATAACGCTTGTTTAAAAACGTATTTTGATTATTGTTCGTGTTAGATGTTGTACTTCATTTGCTTGGATATCGAATAAAGTATATTTTCTATTTCAAAACCATTGTGGACCATCTTTAGAGTGTGCTCTGTATTATTTTCTCCATTTTGATTATGTCTTTTGCAGTTTCATGGCATGCGAGCGAAAGACAACTATAAAATTGACCCTTTCCGCACAACGAGTGCAAGAAATGAGGGAAGAAAGTCGTAGGAGGCGGCTTGCTAAATTGGATAGGCAGATAGCTGCCTATTGGTAGAAGATGGAGCACCATCGCGCTCACATAATGGATATAGATAGGAATGGGGTAAGTTATGAGAGGAAGGCTTTGTCTCATGAAGAACGTTACCTGCCTCTTCACCCGACCTCTTGGATGGGCTTGGATAACTTCAAAGCAAGGATGGCATGGGGTGGAGCTGAATCCAGCTGAGCGGCAGAAGAACACACTGCAACCGCAAATCCTGAACTTGTGACGTCAGGGTCATCTATGTAGTCTACTCACCGAGGACGACTGCTAGTGGAAGGTCACATACCTGATATCAACGATGAGGTGGTCGAGCAGCACCTTGGCCCCAGACATTTTGGTAACATGGTGTATGATTCTAATGATGATGCATTCTACTGCTTGCCGCAACATATTGTGCCAATGGGCATCGACTCACCCCCACCTGAACTAACTAGCAATGATACGTCCAATGATGGACAGTAAACTTGGCGAGCAACATTTTCTCCTTTAATTGGTATGGTTGTTTTTAGTACATGCACATATTTCAAGGACAAAATCTTTTTTTTAGGAGGGGCAGATATAATAGCCTACTAGAAATTCAATGGAGGAATGTTTTTAGGCTTTAGTAACCTCGTGATGAATCAACCCAATCGCGTAGGTTATAGTCTGTCAACATAATAAGTGTTGGGGTTAATTACACTTTGCCACATCGAACTTTCACTCAATTTACAATGTGCTTCTGAAACTATTAATTGCATCAAAGTAGACCCTCAGACTTTTAAAACTACTCAATCCCTCCTTTCGTCTACCAGCAACATTAAATCTAACAGAAATTCATTGTAAAGATGTAATTTACATCTAATTTATTACCATTGACCATATAAAATATAAAATAATATATACTATCAATTAATAATAAATAATTAATCATTAACTATATATAAAATTATTTTATACCTAAGTTGCAAGCAAGTATGAATAATTTATATACACAATGAAATTATTTGATATTCATTAACCATATATAAATATATAAAAAAATTATTTAATGATTAATGATTTATTATTAATTGATAGTATATATTATTTTATATTTTATATAGTCAATGATAATAAATTAGATAAAAATTACATATTTACAGTGAATGTTATGCACATGAGTAGCACGTGTAGTGAATTTATGTCAGATTTAACATTGCTGGTAGATGAAAGGGCGGGATTGGGAAGTTTTGAAAGTTCTAGGGTCCACTTTGATGCAATTAATAGTTTCAGAGGCCCATTGTGAATTGAGTGAAAGTTAGAGGAGGTAAAGTGTAATTAACCCTAAGTGTTGCCACTCACTATAATATCAAAAGTGCTATTTTATTTATTTGAGCTTTTTAAGAGTGTGAGAATGAAAAACGGTTTACACCACTAGTTTCGTATGAATCTTTAGGATTTTATAACACAATAACACCATTTTCGATTTCTAGAATAAAGCTTGTTTGAAAATATATTTTGATTATTTTAATACACTTCAGAATCAAATTTTGAAAATCGATTTGCACATTGAGGTTAATATGAATATTTAGAATTTTGCAATGCAAAGTTATTTTTCACTTTTTTAGAGTGAATAATAACCTCAGTGTTAGCACCTAGAGCAATGTTTTCAAAATCATAATGTGGAATGTCCAAATTAAGTTAGAGAAGTTTTATATGGACCCTTGACAAGTCTTTGCCGCACTTGGTGATTAGTATTGGACACTTGGCACCAAGAGAAACTAAGATATGGAAATGTGAAGGAAATCAAGCTTTCTGATCATGCCACCTAAACCAAACACTATTCCATCCAACCATTTAATTTGTATCAAACCAAAGATGGTTTCAACCCTAATAAAACTTCAAATACTTGAAATTAAATTGAAATCCCAAAATTTTGGAGAAAACTGAAGCCCTAAATAGTTTTTCCCAAATTCCAAAGTTTGCCTCAAAATCCTAAATAAACCCAATTTTAGCTTAGTGTTCAATCACTTGATTAAATCACTTTCACATACTATTAACGACTCAAACTCATGATATTACATTCTTATTTATTATTTTAAGCCTTGGTATTTCTATTGGGCTAAGAAAATTTGGATTTAGGCTTGTTAGCAACCCAAACCCCAATTAAACCCTATTGAAATCTTAAATGGAAGCCCATTCGGTTACAACCCATTAAAGCCCATGAAATTGAGCCACCAAAGCATGGCTCTTGGAGAAAGTTTTCCCCTGCCATGTCAGTTCAAACACTTCTCAAAGCAGCCAAATGGTACATGATGTGAATTCTAAATGCTACCTCAATCCTCCCTCTCACAAAGCAACTCGTGCCAGAAAACCATGGGCTGGTTTTGCCCATTGTTTTGGCTGACACACCTATCACTCTAAGTGTCATTCACACCCTCATATCACCCTTCAGATGTGTAAGAGGCGTCCAAGTCCTTTCCCCCTTCATTTGGTCACTTTCGAACTCTTTTATGGTCTCAACCCTTTTGAAGCAATTGTAGGTATAATTTTCTCACAAAGTATCCTTCGCAAAAGTTGTTATTGTTTGAGTCTAGTTTCTGTAGATATATTTTATGTTGATTTTCATAGTCATTTGATGGGTGCAAAGTTAGTTTATGCATGAAGAGGTCATTCTAGGAGATAAATTGGACAATGTGTGATATTTTGATGATTTTGAACAAGTTCTTGGCAAGATCTTGGTCTGATTTTTTTATAGAGTATAGTTAACGTGATAATATATAAGACTGATGAAGATTTATTTTATGGTATAAGATTTTGATGAAATTTTTACTTGAGAGGGAACTGAGTTGGCAACTTCTCAATTAGTCAACTCCAATTCCTCTGATTATGCAAGAGTTGCTAATAAGGAAAGAAAGACCATACCGAGTGAAATTGATATGTTGCAAGGACACTTAATGGAAGATTTGGTAGATCAAGGTTACAAGAAAATGGTGAGTACAATTGCCAATCACCAACCAGGAATATCTCTCGTGACCCAAGTAAGTTCCGTGGACCATTTTCTATCTAATAAAATCCAAATCCTTGCAAAGTCCAAAACACAAGCTATCTAGAAAAGAAGAGCTAGGGACAAGTTTTATCTTGCCAACAATATTGAGTTTGATAAGCATATTGGTAACAATGGCTCTAAGAAAAAGGAATTCAATAATTTAAGGAGGAAAACATAGGAGATAAAGATCTTAAAAAACCAAAAAATATTATTTTACTTAGAAGAGGTTCAAACCAAGGAGTTAAGCAACTCTACCTCATGGGTGCATAAGTCGGAACCGCCGGGGGTTTGGAAACCCTTGAACAGTTAGAAATCTCCACCTCATGGTGAAGAATATGTAACACCCCGCTCCCCAATAAAGACATTTTAAAATTTTCGGGAGCCAGTGTGCTACTACTGAACTTGAAAACCTTTCCTTTTAATAACGAGCCAGATGCAAAAGATTTCCATAAATAAAATAAAATTTAATTAATACTTAAAATCCAACATAGAGTTTGCGGAAGCACTTATTAAAAAAAATAATACGGAAGTCTCATGTGCTTATCAAAATAATTTACTGAAATCTTAAACCATAAAACTTAATCATAGCAAAATCTGTCTAGGCCTCTGCCTCGCCTCCCGGGGTCAAGTCATGTCCTGTAGTCTCATCCTCGTAAATATCATCACCTGGGATGGTTTAAAAACATGAAAACAAACTAAAATGAGTCGAATACTCAATAAGCACACATCATACAGTAAACATACTGAACATAAGGTTTCTTTGAAAAACGTGCATACTCATAAATACATACGTAAATAACATGAACATGAACATGAGCTTATCTTTCACTTGTCATAGGCCGTTACCCACTGTTGACCCCCGTGAGTTAAGGTTAGCGAATCTAAATAGATTCTGATTCCGCCCGTGGCCGCGGGTTGTGGAATCCATACATAAGGAAGACATACTGGGTGCACTACCAGCATGTACGACCTGGCAATGCAATATGCCCATAACATAGGTACCGTCTTCATATCATAGCATAGGCCATTACGTATCTTATCATTCTTATTTCATCATAATCATACTTGCATACTTGTCATATCTTGTCATATCATAGATTTCAAAAGAAATCACCTTCATACTTGTCATATCTTGTCATATCATATCATAGATTTCAAATGAAATCGCATTCTTTCATAACATGTCGTGATGCATGACTTCTCACATAAAATCATGATTTCTCATAAATACTTTAATGCATAAATCTTCACATAAAATCATGCATGGCTTTTCATAAATTATTTTAATGCATAACTCTCATATAAAATCATAACTTTTTATAAATCTTTTTATGCATAACTCTTTTCATAAAATCATGAATTTTCATAAATAACTTGATGCATAATTATTTACATAAAATTATGAATTTTCATATTTTTATCATGTCTTGGGTACGTAAAAATGGGCTTCCAATAAAGGGCAAACATGCATAATATTTTTATAAAAGTGCCGTTTTACCATACATACGTGTAAGGGTATGATCATGCTACTTACCTTGCAGCGCTAATCCACTATTTTTGGCACGTAATCGATCGCCTATAAAAATAACACGAAATTCTCATAAATTTCCAATGATTTTAATTAAAACCTACAATACTAAATAGCCTATATTTCTTAAATCTTGATCCTTCGTGACTCTCTTAATCCCTAAAACACTATCATCTACCTAAATTCATCGACAATTAATTATTATCCACTTACTCTAATTTTAACACGAATCTATTTAAGAAACAAGCATATCCCCCTTTAAAAAATAACCTTCGCTCTAATAAAATATTATTAAGTCCAAAATAATTTAGAGTCCGAATATAGTCGAATAACATATTATAACTTAGTAAAATATGTGGGCTATTAAAATAAGTCATAAAAACTTCGATTATTAAAATAGATTTACTTTCTCCTTATTAAAATAATTATTTAATTTAAAAAGAAATCAAATAAATACTAATGTCATTTAAAATACAAGTTCATTTAAAAACTTATAAAATATAGAGGGCTCGGTTCAATAAAACGTAGTTATCATGCAGTGTATCAAACCGACCCAAACATATTAATACCAAGTGATTTATAGTGCAAACATAAGAGTAGGTTACACGGCAAGTGTTAGAGGCAGCCAAGGGCATTTTTGTAAACAACCACTTATGCATGCAATTATTCAAACCAAGACTACGTACTGCACTGTGAAGGAAACCGAGTGTGTGCGAGGGAAACGGAGGCTCACCGAAGGAGGTGTGTGCCACGGGGGAGGGGCTGGACGGTGGCTCAAGGTGGCTGGAAGTGGAGTTGGTGCAGCTCTAGCCTTCACTGCGGTGGTGCGAAGCTGAGAGGGGAGGGAGAGCTCGGTGAAGCTGGGAACGACCGAGAGAGAGGAGGAGGGCAGCGGCGGTCTTGGTTTACCAGGATGGAGTGGGGACGCCGGGGTTGGGTTGGTCTGCGGTTTCTGGCTTCGTGGTGGTGGTCCGGTGACCCAGTGGGGTCGGTAGTGGCTGGGCCGAGAGAGGCTTACGGTGGAATGCACTTCCCCTATTTCGGTGCAGCGAAACAGAGTATTTTTCTGGGGTGGTTTTCGGCGGCTGGGCGACGACTTCAGCAAGGTGGTGGTCGTGGCGTGATGGGCAGCGGTGATGGTGATGAATGGAGCTCACGGGTTGGCCACAGGAGGGCTCGGATTGCACTGCAAATGGCCTCTCAGTTTACACTCCAGCAACTGTTTTCGGTGTGAGTTTGTGTGTGTTTTACAGAAGGTTTCGGTTGGCATATATAGGCAAGGGAGAGGAGGTGCAAGACGTGAACGAAATAGGAAGTTTAGTCGAGTTCACCTAGGAGACTAAATCCTACGATGATTCAAACTCTAAGGGGATCGGTATGCAGCTGAAGGGAGGGGCGAACGTGCGTGTGCATGTGCATGTGCATGGGAGTGAGCCGTGGGACTAGCCAGTTTCGTGCGGGGCTGTGAGTTGAGGAAAGGAAACCGGTAGTGGCTAGGAGTTTTATTATGGAGAGGAAATCAGAAATTTATTAGTGTTTGGAGTCGAGTGGCATACGTACATGTGCGTGTGAGTGGATAAACACATTACAGACGTGCATGGTTGTGGTTAGGGGTTTTATCTTGAATACCAGTAGTGTTCGGAGTCTAACGAGTTTGAAGTTTAGATAAAGATAATAATAATAATAATAATAATAATAATAATAATAATAATAATAATAATAATAATAATAATAGTAATGGAGGCTTAATTCTAAGTTAAATAAAAAAATAATATGTTTGATAAATTCTTTTATAGGCTTAAACTCATTTATTGAGCCTAATAAAATTATCCATAATTTATTCTTAAAAAATATAGAATCGGGTCATTACAGAATAAGAGCCCAAGTTTCATTTTCCTTATTAAAACTAAGTGTAAAAGGACCAAGGTTGAAAAGATTAGAAAGTTGTTGGGATTTGTGCATAGTTTTGTGGTGGACAGTAAAGGCCTCAGTGGGGGTCTTGCTTTTATGTGGAATGATGATGTAAATGCTAGACTAGAATATTACACCCAGCACCATATTTCTTAAGAGTTCATCACTTTAGCAAAAGGAATGATTGGTTATTGACAGGTTTTTATGGTATTCTACTAACTTCTAAAAGAACTGAGAGCTGGATGCTTCTTAAAGCTCTAAAACCTAAAGCTAGTGTGCATGGATGTGTGTAGGGGACTTTAATGACATACTTCATCATAGTGAAATTTTTGTGGAAACAGTGAGACCTTATAAACAAATGGCAGCCTCCAGACTGGCAGTGGAGGATTGTGACTTGAGTGATTTGGAATTCTTGGGAGATTATTAGATGTGGAGCAACAACAGGCATGGCAAGGAATTTACTAAAGAGAGATTAGACAGAGCTTTTGGTAATTCAAATTGGCATGATCTTTTTACTACCACAGTGATTAGGACCATACTAACTCAAAGCTCGGATTACTGTCCACTTCTTGTCTCTATGGAACACATTCTATCAAATTGCAGTAAAAGAGAGAGACCCTTCATATATAAAGCTAATTGGGCATATAGGAAAGAATGCCAACAGTTAGTAAAGGAAGAGTGGAAAAAACAGAGGATGGCAGCCAATAAACTTATCTCCACCATAGATGGATTAACGAGATTAGTGTAATGGAGAAAAAAGAATTTTGGGAATTGAAAGAGTTGTCAGCACAAAGCCTACTCAGATTTCAATACTTCAAAAGTCTAACAAATGGGATCTGAATGACAACATCAAAACTCTACATAAAGAAGTGGATAAGCTACTTGAAGAGGAAAATACCAAATGGAAGCAAAGAGCTAAGCATAGATGGTTGAATGAAGGAGATAAAAATATGAAGTTCTTTCACCAATGTGCAAGCCAGAGAAGGAAAATTAATGCTATTCATAGAATCACTAATGTTGATGGTAATGTGGCAACAACTCCTAAGGAAATCAGTGACCAGTTTCAAAGATTTTTTCAGGATCTTTTCACATCATTGGGACCAGAATGTAGTGAAGAATGCTTGGTTGCTGTGGATTCTAAAGTGACAACAGGTATGAACAGCAAACTTCTTAAAACTTTCACTGTTCAGGGGGTGGAGGAAGCAATTTTCCAGATGAATTATCTTAACTTCCTAGACCTGATGGATTTCCAACAACATTTTATCAACAACATTGGAAACAGTTGGTAAAGAGGTTAGTGAGGCAATTTTGTTTATGCTTAACTCAAATAAATTTGATTAATGAGACTTATATTACTCTCATTCCTAAGATAAAGTCCCCTACCAAAGTATCTGATTTTAGCCCTTTATCTCTTTGTAATGTTATTTACAAGATTATCTTCAAGATACCGGCCAATAGATTGAAGAAAATCTTACCTAGTATTATCTCCCCTACTCAATCAACATTTGTACTTGGCAGATTACTCTCGGACAATCTAATAGTAACTTTTGAAGCTATGCACACCATGGACTATAGGATGTCAGGGAAATCAAGGTATATGACCTTGAAACTTGATATGAGCAAGGCATAATACCAGATAGAATGGAAATTCCTTAGATAAGTGATGAGAAAGTTGGGGTTCAAGCAAGGACGGATTGACTTAGTAATGAAGTGCATTGAATCTGTTTCATATTCAATCCTTGCTAATGGACTTCTTCTATGTTCTTCAGACCTTATAGGGGAGTTAGTCAAGGTGACCTATCACCTTACATATTCATATTATGTGCAAAAGCACTGAGTTCTCTACTTAGCAATGCAGAACAAGAAAGGCATATAACAAGAGCTCCTATTGCAAGAGGCAAGATTCACATTAATCATATTTTCTTTGTAGATGATAGCTTAATGTTTTGCAAAACCAACTCTCTTGAATGTAGCAGGTTGATCAACATTCTGAATATGTATGAAATGGCTTATGGTTAGAGGTTGAACATGGAGAAAACCTCAATCTAGTTTAGCAAGAACACTGAAAGAGAGACACAAGACATCATATTGAGTATAGCTGGGATAAGGTCCACAACGCCTTATGAAATATACCTTGTATTGCCAACTCTTGTAGGCAGGTCTTGATCTAATTCATTTAGAAGTATTCTGGAAAAAGTAAGGCAAAGGCTAAGCAACCACAAAGTGAAGACCCTCTCTCAATTAGGAAAAGAAATCTTCCTCAAATCAGTAGTGCAAGCCCTTCTTACTTACAGCATGGGAGTTTTCAAACTCCCAAGTAGTCTCCTCAAGAATATCAATAGAGTTATGCAGAATTAGAAAAGATAATGAAAGGAAAATATATTGGGTAGCTTAGAGCACTATAGGAAAAGCCAAAATCAGTAGGGAGAATGGGGTTCAGAAAATTTGAGAGCTTTAACCTTGTAATGCTAGTAAAGCAAGGGTAGAGAATGATTCAGTATCCTCACTCTTTAGCTTCTCAAGTTTTAAAGGTAAAGTATTTTTAAGAGGAGTCTTTCTTTCAAGCAAAACTAGGCAGCAAACCTTCTTTTATTTGGAAAAGCATACTTGTTGCAAAACCTTTACTTGAGGCAGGTATAATGTGGAGAATAGGTACTAGTAATCAAGTTCAAGTTTGGGAAGGAAAGTAGATCCCCAAGCCAACATCCTTCAAAATCCAAAGTGCTATTAAGACTCTCAATGGTAATGCCAAAATTCAAGTGCTTATTTATTTTGACACCAAGAAGTGGAGATTTGATTTGATTGAAGACATTTTCTCAGTTGAGGAGGCTGACCCAATAGCAAAGATCCCTATTAACCTTGGCAATATCTCAGATAAATTAATCAGGAAAGGGTCATCTAATGGCCAATTTACAATGAGGAGTGCTTATCATATGCATAGGGAGTTGTAAATAAAATCCAAGGGACAAGCATCCTATAGCAACAACCAGTAGCATATTTGGCCAGTGATATGGCAATTGAAGATTCTCCCAACAAATAAAGTTTTTCTATGGAGAGCATGCCTTGAAACTCTCCCTACTAATCTAAATATGTTCAAGAAGAAAGTGGTGGATAGTCCAAAGTGTCCAATCTTTGTAGAGGAGGAAGATTCAGTGGCTCTTGCATTATGGGTTTATATTGTAGCATAAGAAATATGGGGTGAGTAGTGAGTTTTTTATATTTTTTTAAAAATTATACCTTACCACCCAAATTATCACCACTTTTTATAATTCTCATATTTGATTTGATTGTTAAGATCATCAAAAGCTTTAATTTTATCTTAGATTTTTTTTTATCCCTAATACATGCTATTTGACATATAGTCAATCTTAAAAACAACTTAAAGCATACCACATCAACATGTAGATTGAAATAACAAAACATAAGATGCAATCTGCTCCACATGCAAGGCAACAACTATTAAAGACTAAAAGCAACAAGCAAAGCCACTTGACAGCCCAATAAAGACCAATGTCCGGTCATTCTATACCTATTAGAAAATATTAAATATAGTCATAGAATGTGCATGCACCACATATTCTCATTGAAAAAATAGATAAATATGAGATTCACATAAAAAAATATTTTTAAATAATAGATCCAACTCTTTTTCAAATAAAATGTGCGACGCTTGTAAGGAGATATGACACACAAGCCAATAAAAAGATAGTGCATCACATGATACAAAGAGATTTATGTATAAAAGAAGGCACAAACATAAAAAGGAAGGGCTTTTGAAAGGTGGGCTTTTTTCCCTCTTTCATTGTCTTCGATCATCAACCTCATCTTGTAACAAAGAGAACATGGAAAGCTACATTGTAATCCGTGTATATTTTATGTAGTTGGATTTCTATCTACATCTCTTCGACCAAACTATAGCATCGAGTAGGACTATTCATCCGACTCAATCTAACAAAATGTATCATCTTTATACCACATAAAATCTATGTCTACTTTCCCATATTTTCCTTTATATTTGCATATTTATGATTTAAGATTATACCAAGTATATTGTCTAATTTGTACGATCTTCCTTCTTTTTAAAAGAAAATAACGAATCATGATCACTTAAAAGCAACCTAATCAAAAGTCGACAAAAGTATTTTTTTTCCCTCTCTGGGCATCCCCTATAAGCAGGTTTTACTGCCGATAGTGCAGTCTCCTCTGTTTAGCTTGGGTCACTTATGATCAAGAGCTAATGGCGGAAAATCTAGATGATCTATACAAACGTCTTTCATTGATAGAGTGTGAGGAAGATGAGCTTGTGGTAGAGACGGAAAAGCTAGAAGATGCCATTCTCAATGGGGGAAAGTGCTTGATCGTTAAATTGTTAACAAATAAGTATTATAACAGGGAAATCTTTAAAGCTACGATGAGGAAAGTATGGAGGTCTAAAATGTGAGTTCGATTCTGAGACTTGAATGACATTTTGTTTCTGGTTGTTTTTGATGATTGCAGAGACAAAGATCGTGTGATCAGAGAGGGTCCATGGCCCTTTAATAAGCAACTCGTCTTGGTGAAGGAGGTAGATGGCTGTCAACAGGTACAACACATACAAGTAACAAAGGCTTTATTTTGGATCTGAATCCACAATCTCCCTCTAATGGTTAGAAATGAATATATGGGGCGAGTGGTTGGCAGTAAAATTGGTAAGGTTGTGGAGGTGGATCTGGACCAAGGTGAAATGTCATGGGGTGAGTATATGCGAGTTTGAGTTGCTGTCAATATTCAAGAGCCCCTGTTACGAGGTACAAAAATCTCTATTGGTGCTGGCAAATCGTGTTAGGTCAGATTCTCTTATGAGAAACTTCCTAACTTTTGCTATGGATGCAGTCGTCATGGTCATGCAAAGAATGAGTGCATTTTATGGAACCAACCGAACCTGTAATCTAAGGTGGTGCCTTCCCATTTAGTACGTGGTTGCCTGCCACAGGTTATGAAGATCATCGAACAGGGTGGAAGATGAAGGAGCCTGATTTAGTTCAACCCAAAATGCCTTCTACAACAAATGGAGTAGACTAGACTTCGGTGAAACACGGCACTGATCTCTCAGTGGCAGTAGCTGGAGAGCCCGCGAATGAAGAAACTACTGGAGTGAATTACGGGGACCATGGTCCTAGTGAGCAAATTCTGGAAAAGGAAAGTAGGGTCCTAGCAAGTATGGTGGATATGACAAAAGGAGTGCAAGTGGGGGACAATCTGGATGCAGAAGATGAGCCATTGCAAAAGGAGTTTTACCTCCAAAAAAACACAGATGCGAATATTACGAAAACTTTAGAGGAATTTGCTGTAACAAGGGGACCTAATTTGGAACAATATGAGGATGTTGGGATACCCGTTGAAGGTGAGATTTCAGGGACGATGGATGATGAGAGAACAATGGGGCGGGAAGTTGATCTATTTTCTCTTTAAGCATCAACCAAAACACGGGCGTTTTATGGCTTAGATAAAGTCACTTTCCACCAGCAACAGACATGTGCATCCGAGATGGGCCCAAAAACAACATCACGGCTTGATGGGTTTACAAGTAGAAGTTGCAGAACATGGAAACGTATGGCCCTACTAGCAACAAAGACTGATACATGGATCTCTTCTACGGACAACAGTAAAAACAATAAACGAAAAGGGGAAAACAAAGAAGAAGAATATGAGGATCGGCGTGCTAAGAGAAGTGCTTCATAAAAGGAAGGCGATGGCTCAAAAATGATAGATCGGTGGTGGGTGTTGTTCAACCCCACCGGAGAAAATGAAAATCGTTAGTTGGAATGTCTGTGGGCTTGGGAACCCACGAGGCATTCAAACACTTCGTGATGTAATTGTGAAGGAAGGACCCGATGTTCTGCTACTGCAAGAAACAAGATTAAGAACTCGAGCAGTGGAAATTCGTAAGTATAAGTTTGGTTTTTCTAATTGCCTAGCTGTTGATTGTGTGGGAAAAAGTGGTGGTATTGCTTTGTTTTGGAGTAAGGAAATTGACCTAGAAATTCAGAGTTTCTCTGCAAATCATATCGATGCCCTGACTAATAATTTTGGGGTTTATAAATTTTTTTTTTACCTTACCAGGCTTTATGGTCCTGAGGGCCATTTGCGTTATAGAATGTGGGATCTTATTCCCAGAGCACATGGTAGTAGAAGAGGGGCATGACTGCTGTTGGGTGATTTTAATGATATTCTAAGTCAGGCTGAAAAATGGGGTGGGAGGATGAGACTTGAGAAACAAATTATTGATTTCAGAGATGTGTTAAATGATTGCTCTCTGAGAGACTTGGGTTTTAGTGGACCTATGTATACTTGGTGCACCTGTAGATAAGGGACACAGTGCATTAGTGAGAGACTTGATAGGTGTCTTGCCAATGTTCTGTAGTGTGCTGATTTCCTAAATGCTAGACTATGTCATGGATCTATAGCCTATTCTGACCATTTACCAATGTGGATTGAGATTGAGGGAGAGATTCTTAAACAAAAAAGGCCAAAGTTGCTTAGATTTGAGGCAATGTGGTTAGGAGAGAAAGGCTACGAGGATATTGTAAAAGATACTTGGAAGGAAGTTGGAGCCAGAAATGATATGGGTTCAATTATGAGTAAAATTTCAGCGTGTGGACATAGATTCCAAAGGTGGAATCAGTCCTATTTTGGAAAAGTTAAGCAACACTTGAGGAGAGCTCAAAACAAACTACAAGACCTAGAAGGATGTGATCCAAGGAGAAATGAAAAGGAAACTCTTGTTGCTGCTAGAAAGGAGGTCCACTTATGGTTGGAGAGGGATGAAATGATGTGGAGGTAGAGGTCCAAAGCCTTGTAGTTAAAAGAAGGTGATCAAAATTCCAAGTTTTTCCATACCAAAGCTACTAATAGGAAAAAAAAAAAAAGAATCTTATTTTGAAAATTTAAGATGATAATGGTATGTGGAAGAGTGGTGATGAGAGTGATCATGTTGTTCAGGAATTTTTTACAAAGCTTTTTACAATTGTTGATCAGAGAAGGTCTATGGAATTCTTGGAAAATTTGAATGGAAGAGTTACAAGTCAGATGAATGAGGGGCTAATTGCAAGATTTTCCAAGCATGAAGTGCTACAAGCATTGCATCAAATGCACCCCTTGAAAGCTCCAGGCCTTGATGGCATGGCCCCATTGTTTTTTCAAAATTTTTGGCCTGAAGTTGGTGGAGCAGTCGTTACAGCTGTCTTGCATGCCCTAAATACAGGTGAGTTCCCTCCTGAATTGAATCACACTCTTATAACATTGATCCCTAAGAAAAAATACCCTACAAAAGTGGCTGAATTTCACCCCATCAGCCTATGCAATGTAGTGTATAAATTTTTGTCTAAAGTCATTGCTAATAGATTGAAGCATGTCCTCCCTAGCATTATATTAAAATCACAGAGTGCTTTTGTTCTTAGTCATCTGATTATAGACAATGTGCTCATTGCTTATGAGTTGATTCATTTTTTGAAGCATAAAAGAGTAGGAAAAAAAAGGCTACATGTCTCTTAAATTAGATATGAGTAAAGCATATGACCAAGTTGATGAGATTTCTTAGAAGCTGTTATGATGAAGCTGGGATTTGAGCAAAAGTTTGTGAAATTGATTATGAAATGCATCTCTATAGTCCCATATTCAGTGTTGATTAATGGCATTCCTAAGGGCTCTATCATACCTTCTAGAGGATTGAGGCAAGGAATCCCTTATCCCTTTATATCTTCCTCCTGTGCACAGAGGGCTTAACTTCTTTATTGCTTAAGGTTGGGACTGAGAAAAAAAAAATTTCTGGTGTTAAGGTGTGTAGGAGTGCACCTCGGGTGAACAATTTGTTATTTGCTTATGATAGTCTGATTTTTTTGTCAAGCTAATGTGGAAGAGAATAGGAAGTTGCAAGATTTGTTGAATAATTATAAAAAAGCCTTTGGACAAAAAATTAATAGAGAGAAAACCTCCATGGTCTTTAGCTCCAATGTGACTAATGCGGCGAGAACCGAGATAATGGATTTGTGGGGTGTAACAAGTGAACAACAATATGAAAAATATTTGGGCCTGCCTCCTATTGTTGGTAGATCTAAAACTAAGGCATTTTCTTAGATTAACCAGAAAGTACGGCAAAAGTTGCAAAGTTGAAAAGAAAAGTTATTTTCTCAAAGGGGTAAGGAGGTTTTAATTAAAGCTGTAACTTTATCTATTCCTACTTATTTCATGAGCTGTTTTATGTTATCCTCTACATTGTATTCAGAGTTGGAGGCTATGATGGCTAGATTTTGGTGGGGTCAGAAAAATGAAGAGAGAAAAATCCATTGAGTTAGTTGGGAGAAGATGTGTGAACTAAAAGCAAAAGAAGGACTGGGTTTTAAAACTTTGAAATCTTTCTATTAAGCATTATTTTCTTAACAGGGGGGAGAATCCTTAATGCTCAGAACTCCCTCTTACACAGGATTTACATGGCAAGATATTTTTCCAAAAGTAACTTTTTTGAGTCTAAATTGGGGGGTAGCCCCTCGTATGCTCAAAGAGGAATATGAGTAGCAAAACCTTGGCTACTCAAGGGATGTAGATGGAGGATTGAGGATGGGAAGACTGCTAACGTGTGGAAGGAACCTTGGATTCCTGGTTTTAATAATGCTTCCTTGGTTGTTTCACATGTTAATGCACTAAACAAAGAGGATGCAGTGAGCGCCTTACTGGATAGGGATAGCAATTGGTGGGATGTTGCAAAAGTAAGAAGTCTATTCAATCCTAATGTCTTTTGAAATCTTAAAAATCATTCTATGCCCTGGAACCCAACCCGATAAATGGATGTGGTCTATTGAGAAAAGTGGACTTTTTAATGTGAGAAGTGCCTATAGAATTATTAGGCAGGGGAACACCAATGTGGGGAACTTAATGGGTGAATGCTCTAATGCAAAACAACAACAAGCTTTGTAGAAGGCAATTTGGAAGATGCAAGTCCCTGATAAAATTAAAATTTTTTTCTTGGAGGGCTTGTAGAGATGGCCTGCCTACTCAATGTAATATGAAAAAGAGGAAACACATTAATAAGGAGGTGTGCTGTTTTTGTACTAAAAAATGTGAAAATCTAGTGCATGCCTTGATAAGTTGTCCCTCCATCCGAAATCAGTGGAATACTTTCTTGCCTATTATACAGAATGTAGCATGTCATAGGTTCTATTTTTCAGGTGGCTTTGAATTTCCAAACCACAGGTAACATAGATGCCTTGACTACCTTCTTCTCTATAGCTTGGGGCTTTTGGTACATACGTAATAAAAAGCTATATGACCAAGTGGTAATTGAGCCAAGGCAGGTGGTGGAACATGCTCTTTCTCTTCAAGAGTTGTTCTCAAATGCAAAGTAGTGCTCCAATACAAATGTTAAAAAGTTTTGTAGATGGATTTTACCTGCGGTTGGTTTCTTGAAATTAAATGTAGATGGAGCAATGTTTCACGACCAACATAAAGCAGGGATTAGTGCCATATTGCAAGATGAGAATGGGATCGTTATCCTATGAGTATTAAAAAGGTGCTGATTGAGAGTGATTATTTGTTGATGGTAAGGGAACTTCAAGTTTCAGTAGAGTCTTCCTCAAGGCTGGGTGCTTTACTGCAACAAACTAAGAAGTTGATGTCTTTTTTTGATGATATCCAAATTCAACATGTAAGTAGGGTGGATAATGAAGCTGCTCATGGTTTAGCCCGACATGCTTGGGTTGTTGAGTTTATTGAGATGTGGTACTCTGGTTTTTCAGATTTTATTTCTCAAGCCATTTGGCTTGATAATTGTCTGTAAAACTCTATTTTATTAATGTGATTCTTCATATAAAAAAAAAAAGCAGCCTTATCAGAACAGATATCCTTGAATGAATAATTAAAGGATGTGTAAATTATTGGTAGGTTTTTATTGGTTCTCTGGCCAACGAGTTAAACAAGTAGAACAACAATGCAAGCAGTCCAATCTTTAGTACGCATGAATGTAAAGCAGCACATGGCTAAGCCACCTTATCATTTACTACGGCATTTAGGATATGTTTGGGGGTAAAGATGAGATTTCTCATCTCTATCTCAATCTCATATCATCATTACAACTTTTTCAAATTTTCATATAAAATATAATAAACAATTCAACTTTTTCAAATCCCAATACAACTTTTTCAAATTTCAATATTTTAAATTAATATTTTAAACTTTTATCTTAATACTATTCATAAAATTTTTAAAAATTATCATCTTATCTCACCTACCAAGCATAACCTTAATCATTATTACAACAAGTGGGTTGCTAGCTAGGCATCTTCTCCATTTAAAAAAAAAACCTGTTTCTAGACATCTATCTACTGCACAGTTATGGTTTGTAATTATTGGATTTTTAATTTTATTGGTTTATTTTGAGTTTTATAGTTTTAGAAATTTGAATCATCCCTTGGGTTTTTGTTAATTAATCTAATGAGAAGATTGATTTTTTCTTGTCATTTGTCTACTTTCGCATGCCACAAGGTTTAAAAAGAATACACAAATAAAGTGATTTAAAACTAAAAAATAACTTGAAAAGTATAATTTTAAAAAAATAAAATAAAACATGAATGTGCCTAGAAATAAATTCAAAAAAGTACAATTATTTAACAAAAATAAAATAAAAAAGAAGATGGGTAAGTCATTAAAGTATACAAAAATAGAAAAGTTAGCAACAAACACAAATCCATAAAAAAATGATTATATTGTTCTAACTTAACAAGCAGTGATAGAGTCAAAAATTTATCTTATGAAAGCAAACTTATATTATAATAAGAATTTGTTTTATAAATAATATATAGCTTTTACATACAATAATTAAGAAGCCAAGACATATAGCATAATTAAAAATGTTAAAAATATATACATTTTCATCAACTTGAAGATGTTCAAGCCATATCTGTAACAACAAAAAAATTAATATTTCCAATCAAAATTATGATTGAGGATAGCAACATCAAAGAGGTTAAAGGGAATAAGAGATAATATTAAAACATTATACTGGAAGGGATGTTCACACCCCCTGTTGGACTGGGCCTAACTCGTCTCTAGAGGCCCCAACAGCCAAAGCATAATTGGCCGACAAGTCAGGACAAGAAGGAGGAGGCCTAGAGCCAGCGCGAGAAGATGTTTAATGTGGGGAGATGAGACAACAATTTCTCTGAAATGACCCTGCACACGCACGCGATGGTAGAGCCACGTCGCATTAAAGGATCATATATGGAACACGGACTGGGTTCCCAGCAAGAGCCCCTATCCCTGACATAATGCACGAATGATGGTCACACTCACCAACTTGCCACATAGGACACCACTAAGGGAGTCATGCTGCATTAAAGACGACGACATGATACCCAATACGAAGGACGGGTGCTCCTAACACAGGATATGGGGAACCATCTCAACAGGAAGTATAAAAGCCAAATCTTAGGTTCGAATTTGAACTTACCTACTCCCACATACAAAAATTATCTCTAAGGATAAAAAGACTGACTTAGGCATCAGAGGATATTACCACCCCTCAAGCCCTCACATTTCTCGTATTGCAGGAGTATTGAGCCTCGTGACCAGCATTCAAAACACGTCATTAATAGTGATGTTGTTTGTGCAATTTGAACCCATGACTGCATGGAATGGGTTCGGAGATGGAAAACTTCCAGCAAGAAAATGAAGTCCTAAAGAGGAGGAATGACGAGTCACGAGAGGACGCTGGGCCAAGTCAAAATGAGCATGCTGAATCTCAGAGCGCCAGTAGAGTAGATGCTGGTGAGAAAGAAAGAAGAAAGATGCACCATGAACTATGTAGCCTCATGGACAAGTATGAGGAGATGGTAAAAAGGATGGGACCTTCGTCGCCGGTTGACCAATTACTCACTAGCAAAGATTTGCCCTATAGCACAAAAGTGATGGCAGTGTTGCTGCCGCTAAATTTCAAAGTTCCCCAGATGGAGATGTACGACCGGTCCAATGACCCTCTCGAACATCTGGAGACCGTTAAGGCCCACATGACTATACATGAGTTTCCTAGAGAAATAAATAGCTTGCAGAGTCTTCCCGCTGACGTTGAAAGGTGCTGCTAGAGAGTGGTTTGGAACATTACCTCCTGACTTGATTGATGGTTTTGGAGAGTTGATCTGGTTATTTCTGATATAGTTTATGGCGAGCAAGAGAATCAGGCTCCCTACTACTTACCATTTGACTTTCAAACAGTAGGATGATGAAAGCTTGAAGGCATACTTGGCTCGATTCAACAAAGAATGCATGATGCCAGATCACCAAGATGGGAAAATCATACTGATGTTGAAAGGTGCAGTGAGAGGGTGGTTAAGTGTGTTACACCCCAACTCGATTGATGGTTTTGGAGAGTTGGCCTAGCTATTTTTGACATAGTTTATGGTGAGCAAGAGAAGGAGGCACCCCAATGCTTACCTCCTGACCATCAAACAGTGGGACAATGAGAGCCTGAAGGCATACCTAACTCAGTTCAACAAAGATCGCATGAAGATGGATGACTGGGATGGGAAAATCACGCCAGTAGTGCTCTTAGGAGGCATCTAGCTTCAAAACTCATTCATGAAAGAGTAGGCAAGAAAGACTCCCACAATATTGTAGGAGTTCATGGTTGGGGTGGACGATTTATCAATGCCGAGGGCACTCTCTAGGCCTTGATAGCCCCAAGGAAGGCTGAACTACAACAAGCAGATAAGAGGACCAACATATTGGGCAGGATGAATGTAACAACCCGATCCTAAGATTAGGCCATAAGATAAATTATGTAATTTTTTTCATATAACTATAAATATTATTATTATTATTATTATTATTATTATTATTATTATTATTATTATTATTATTATCATATTTTACAATTATTAGTTTTAATAATTATTAGTATTAGCTATTGTACACTTTTCTAAGGTTTTTTACCTTGATGAAATGAAGTTTACATTCATTATAAAAAAAAAAAAAAATTATTAGTATTAGTATTATTAAAATTATCAGATTTTACATTGTTGTTTTAATACGATTTTCATCATAATTTTTATTGTGATCCGAACTGTGCATTAGCCGGTAGAGTTCTTCTACCTTATTACTTCCTATATCGTATGACCCATCTTTATCCTCTAGTTGAATAAACTCCTAATGGGAATCAACTTTCACTTCAAAGCCCTTATAAATCCTCTCTTCCTCCTCACAGTTTTCTCATCAGCAAACCCACAAAGCCTCTGGTTTAAATACTGAAATTCTTTAAGCCATCGTAACAACTCCTCTATTGCCAACACGTGAGCTTCACTCATCGGCATCACCACTGCCCAGCACCACTGAAGCCTCCCTCCCAGTAACCAGCAGCCACCCTTTGCGACCACAGAAACCATCGCCACCATCGCAAGCTTCTTCAAAACGAGAACCCGACCACCTCCCTCAACCAAGTCAGCCACTGTCGCATAAGCCGTTTCTCGGCCCAGCCACTGCCGACCACCCTAGGTCATCCGACCACCACCCACGGAGCCAGAAACCGTCGACCAACCCAACCTTGGCGATCCCGTTCCTCCCGGTAAGCCGCGACCGCCGCTAGCCTCCTCTCTCTCTCTCTCGGTTGTTTTCGGCGACAAAACTCTCTCTCTAAACTCTCTCCCTCTCTTGGCGTCGCACCACCCAGCCCAGGAACCCAGCCGCGTCGCCTCACTCCCGGCCACCCAGAGCCGCCACAACCCGTCCCCATCGCATACCCTCTCTTGGTGAGCCCTCTGTTTCCCCTTGCATGGCTTTCCCATTGCTCTGTTATTCTGTGCGTTTCATGAAGGAGTTGCCACCCCTTATTCTCTTTATTTCCATAATGGGCCTGTGGGCCTTAAGCCCATTCGGCCAAGAGCTTCTGGTTCTTAAGTGGGCTTCCTCACATGGGCCTTAGGCTTCTCATTTTTTTGAAAGGGGCTAATTTTATAAACTGGTATATGATTTTAACTGGGCTTGGTCTCAGGTGGGCTCGATTATTTATAGTAGGGATTTGCTTAACATATTAAGTTGAGTTTATTTTTATTAAATAAATATATTAGTCATAGGCTATTTTTATAAGATAATGTTTAAAGAATTTGAAATGTATTTTAAAGTATACTTTTGAGCCTATTATGTTAATTAATATTCCAATTGACTATTTAACTAGATTTTTTTAAAGATTATTAAGTTATATTTTAAATGAAAAATTAAGGAATATGTTATGAGTTTTAATAATTATGTTAAGAAAGGAAAATTATTTTTAAAGAATTGAAGTTTATGACTTATTTAAAATAGCCCAAGTGTTTTACTAAATTATAATATGTTATTAGTATTTAAGTAATTTAAAATATCAAGATTTATTGATTATGGTGTTAAGAAAAAGGTTTATTTGACTATCTTCTAAATTATGAATTTAATTAAGTAGGTTATTAGTACATGTTGATTCTAGACAAATTTAGTGACGTTTAAATACTGCATTTATGTGACAAATTACGAAGTAAGATTCAAGAAAAAGCGTAGCAAGGTAAGTAATTTGATCACAAATTAAGATTATCACGGTTTAGTTTATATATTATTATTAGCCCAAGTTCTTTGACATCCATTTTTATGTACCACTCATATCATATGCAAAACATATCATCCAACATAGCACACAATCATGTCATTCCGCATCATGTTCAAATTCAGAAATTATAATTATGTATGTATTATGTCATGCATCTCATGTGTATAAGACACATAAGCTATCTTAAGTTCAAGTGCAAAACAAGGTCAGATCAGTTAATCAGATAGCCATTCAGATGCATGGTACCAATGCAGTTCAGATTAGGGTGGATGTGCAAGCCACGGACTCAAGCGTGGTCCACCATAATATGCCAGGATATTATCAGCAGCTCCCTTTGTTACAGTAGGACGTGGGGCCGGTGCACAACCTGGCACACAGGGTTAAGTGTGTTGGCCAGTCAGAACGGTCAGTTAAATCAGATCAGTCAGTTAAGTCAATCAGTCAGTTAATACAGATAAATCAGTCATGCATAGCATAAACATCAGTATGAACAGTCATGGATTTTAAACTCTCAGCATGAAAACTTTTATGAAAACCTTATGTTTAGTATGTTAAAGTTGTGTTGGATTTCTTACTGAGTATTCGACTCATTTTAGTTTGTTTTCATGTTTTTAACCACCTAGGTGAGGATAATGATTACGAGCAGGCATGCCAGGATTAGAATGAGCAAATGATTTAGTTTCAAACCTTATAGAATAAAATTATTTTTATAACATAACTTTTATTCAGTTTATTCATTAATATTTTTGGAAGACATTTTTTTTATTAGACAAAGTTTTTGAAATAAATTCTAAATTCATTATTAAATATGAGATTCTCTTGCCAGATTTATTTTATGAAAAACAAGTGGACACTCCTAGCCTATGGGAAGGGGGTGTTACAATAAAAGACATGGGAGAAACCTAAAAAAGGGCATACACGCATGATCTAGTTTGAATCAGTAGGCAAACCAAACACCAGGAAGTTGACCACTATGATAGCAAAAGCCATCATTTCTACACTTACCACCAGACAAAAAGCCATAACACTAAGGCTTGGTACACCCTCAAGAAGAGAATGGAAAAGTTGGAATGTTTAGGCCCAAGATCCGACAAACCATAGGCAGGAGTCTGAGTAAGGCGGGGGGTGGCCCAAAGACCGTGAAGGAGTGAGAGCCTCAAAAGGTGAAGAACGGACCAACAACCCACACACAACACCCTTCGTCGAGCCCTGGTTTATAGAATTAGCCCTCTGAGCAAGATCCATACCATGGCTGGGGGGTTCGTCGGGGGCGGCCCCACCTCATCCTGTAGAAAATTTGTATGCCCATAGGGGCTCGATATGAAAAATTATTTTTGGCAGAAAGACCCTTGGTTAATTAGATGAAGCATGTAGAGATAGCGATCATCTCATTTGGTGACAAAGACAGTGAATAGATCCTTTGCCCCCACGCCTTATCACGAAGAGTCGGGGGAACCACTGCTTGTGTAAGGAAAGGTTGGCATCCTGGAGGCTCGTGCACAGCTGCTCTAATAGGTCAACCTTTCCCAGCAACTGTTTTTTCTCCACCTGTTCTCAGGAAGAGGTCGGCCTAGAGACTTTGATTGATCTGTTCCAGTCGGGTTTTTTTCTCCTCCCACTTTTACTTGTGCTTCCGAAGACGACTCTCTAAGTTTTTCAACCTCTTGCACTCACTCAACAAGTCCTGCCTCATCTCCCTAAGTTCAGATTTCAGCCGCTCATTCTCTTCCCTATCGCCGCAAGCATGATCCAAACTCTCCAGAGTAGCCGCCTCCTAATCGTCTACAATAAAGTTTGCGAGCTGAGAAGTGCCCTGATAACAAAAAAGCAATATTAAGAAGGAAGGAAGAACAGAGATAAGAGAAAGAAGCAGTCAAACCCGCCCCACAGCATCATCTCAACTCCCTTTCCATGGCCAGTTGAGACAAGGAAGGTAGGGCCTTTTCAAGATCGGCAAATTCGGGAAGCTCCTCGACACCTCAGAAGGAGCAATCGGGTCCTCACTTAAGCACACCCGTGAGGGGGCCAATGGTAGCATCTAGAAGAAAGTCGCCGCCTGCGAGAGGCATCGCATGAGTAGGCGGATTGACAACTAGGACCCTCAGACTGCCGGATTGAAGAATTTGTAATAGAACATGTCAGACTCCCGAGAATCTCAACAATGGGAGGGGACTGACCTCGCATGCAAGCTTCTGCATCCGCATAGTGGCCGGAGGAAGCTCCCTCTCCCTCGCCAGCCTCTTCATTGAGAGAGATCCTACTACTAAGCAAGATGAGGAAGGGGGAGAGATCAAAGAAGTAGAACGCTGCCCTCCTCGGGGAGGGGAAGATGTAAAAATATTCTCGAGGAGATTGTCCATGTCAACCTCAACCCCCGGGCGCCTCGTCAATCATCACGGGAGGGGCACCGCAGGGAGACTATCCGCATGTCCTCCTATTGTGACCAGTGTAAAGTCCACCTTGGTAATCAGATGACTAGCCTCAAAGCAGCATTTCTTGCTCCAAGGGGTCCTGAACCCCAATAAGAGATTTGAACTCGGTAGGGACCTTTTCCTTACAAGATTTCTTCCTTTTATCTGGGATAAAAAGGTTCGAGGAACCATTTTGGATCGAAGTAACCTGTGGCCGCACAACTAGCAACCTATCACCAGAAGGAAAAGTGCCCAAGGGAGGTAGGGAACATTCTAGACTTTCTTTGGAAAGGAGAGCCTCGGAACGAACGCTGTTAGGGTGTTTCTTCACCCAATCCTGCACAATCGCAAGGTGCATTGATTCATAAGGGGTGGCTATCGGACACACGGCCTTATCCTCTGGAACCGTTCTCCAATCTGTTCGAATGGGGAACTCTCGACAGCCCACTTGGCCCACTGGGAAATACCAACCGTCGCTCAAGACAAATAAAAATTTAGAGGACCAGTCTTTTACCTTGAGTAGAGTTGCTCCAAGGTAACTAGGCATAAGACACTTGAAGTTGCTCGCTTTCCTTTTTAAGTGAAGAACCCTATGTGCAAGAAGAAACTTGTGGCCAGAAAGGTCAGCATCTTCCAGGTAGGACTCCAACAAAGCCTATCACCATATAATGCTGCAGAAGATTAATAACCTCAAGGCATTCAGATGCAGTTGTGAATGAGCCAATCCTAGGTAGTCCAAAAGTTCACGGATGGGGTGAGGAAATGGCAATCTCAAGCCACACGAAAATATGGAAGGATATAGGGCTACTTTGCTGGAGTGGCCCTCTGAGTCAATAGCACCCTTGCCCAGGCCGGGAAATTCAAAGGCAAAGGATTCTGGCACTCAATGTGTAAAGGCCAAGGAGGCCAATGTGGATTTATCGGTAGATGAGTGCCACCCACTACCCAAGAAAATTGGACCAACGTCGGCAGAAACGCTAGGTTGAATGGATTTTTCAGGGGCCATCACTATCGGCATGCGAAGAAACGGAGAAACTGATTGAAAAATCAAAAGGATAAGAATGGCGAGACGATGGCAAAGTAATGAGGGCAAGCTGGGGTCCACTCCATGTTTTACATAAGAAGGCAACAGGCAGGCTTCCATAAGTCGTCGCAACCAGCGTACATGTCGTTTCGATTTCTGAAAATGCAGTTCACAAAGCGACATCAACACGAAGAGCCGCGTGACACCTCTTTATTAATAAGTTTGAAAATATGTGATAAAAAGATGAGCCCATCATGAGGAAACGCCATCGGAAGCAGCCAACTCACAGAAGCTTCACAGATAGAGGAAAACCTAAAAACAGTGCCTGGCCTTGGGAGAAGAGTGGGGCGATTCACGATAAGTCGTTGCAAGCTAGGGCCACTCCACATTTTATAACAGTGCCGGCCTCAGGGGAAGGGTGGGGTGATTCATGATGAAATTCCCACCGTATAGGTCGGTGAGAATTAGTAGGGTAATTATGTGGGGGTAATTAGTAGGCCCAGGAGCCCAGCCAAGCTTGGCCCAAGATGAAAGGACACAAATTCAGTCCACTAAGAGGATCCCCTATACACGACCGACGTAGGGGGATGATGCAGCAAAAGATGGGACTCATCGGGACTTGTTGGTCTGAGATTCCTCAGATAATGTCCAGTCATTGAGTGCCCACCCACATAAAAGGTACAAAATGCGAATGATTGTTGATTTACTGATAGAGAAAGTATGGATGGACCAGGGGGAAGAGCAGACTAATGGGAGAATGCTGGAGAACCACGCCGCATTTAATGGCTCTATCGCCCGAGCAGCACGCCTGTCGCCACATTAATAGAACCATCGCAGGACCACGCTGCATTTAAAGATTCTGACAAAATGAACTGTACGAGGGCTTTATATCTTATACCGACAGGCTTGATTTGCTCGGTGAACTCCTAGTATAAATAGTTGATCCCAAGTACGAAGATACTCTTTGATTTTTATGCTTCCTTACTTATTTACTATACTCTAATAACATTTACTGACTTTGGCATCGAAGGCTTCTTTAGCCCCTAGGCTGCCCTCTCAAAGTCGCATACATTCTTCTCTTTGCAATTGTAACACCCCGTATTTTAGTGTATTTTAATGAAAGATTATTTTAATTAATTTAAAGATTGATTTTCTTGTTTTAGAATTTTGAGAGTTTTAGAATATTATTTTATAATATTTTAAGTTGTAAAAATTATTTTATTTGGGTTTTCTTATTGTTAATTATTGTTTTGGATTTAAATTGATCTTTAATTTAAATTGGTTTGTTTATGGGTTTTAAATTTTTTTTTTATTAAAGCATTTCACTGCATTTGGTTAATTTTAATTAGTGTTTTACAATTTATTCTTTTTTATTTATTTTAATGATGTTATTGTTGGAGTTTAATATTTTACTTTAACTAGTTCTGAGTTTAAATTGATTTAATTATTTTACTGTTTTAAAAATAGTTATTTTGAGAATCAGTTGTGACCCAAAAGTTGTGAGTATTGGACCTCATTTCTTTTCCTCATCATTTCTTTTTCTCTTCTTTTTCTTTTTTCTTTCTTTTTCTTCCTTCTTCCTCTCTTCCCCGCGCGTAGCCTGACCTCTCTCTCTCTCTCTCTCTCTCTCTCTCTCTCTCACTCTCACGCACAACTCGGCCTTCAGCCACTTGCACCGCCACCGGCCGTCTGTAATCGACACCGCCGGTACCATTGGACTCCCCGTGCACCGGCGACCCTGCCCCACCAGTTTCAGCCCGAGCCGCACCGCCGTTAGCCGTCAGGAGCTGTGCGAAGCCGCGACCTTCCCTTCGTCGTTCCGCCACCGTCCAGCCACCATTGGCCACTATTTCTTCACCACTTCACCATCGGCCCCTTGTCGTCCTAACCGACCCACTTTTGGCCCCGATCCGTAGCCGGAGCCGCCCCCACGAACACCAACTCTGTTTTGCACTTTGTAGCCTTCTACCGCCCATTTGGCCGCCACCCACGGCCAACTTTCGATACCATTAGTTTCACCACTCTCCATAGGCCTTACCCTATCAATTCCAAGTTTTCGTTTGACCCTGTTGAAATTTGGGTATACAGTGATTTTCGGCCACAGTGTTTTTACATGTTGCGTTGCCTTCCAGCCGCGCGTTTTGCACCTCCGTGATCCTCCTATTATTTTTATAAAGCGCTGTAAGTATTTCTTCAAAAAATTTTTAAGATTTAAATATATTTTCGTAATAACCTGTTTTATAAACTGTGATTTGGTTATCTGGTTAGACTGTGTTGGTTATTGGAAAATTACTAATAACTGTTGGTTCTTGGTAATTGGTCGATTTCATAACATTGTGCACGCATGCGTGGGTGTGTATTTTGGAAACTGTGTAATATGAAAAAGGCTTTTCGGGTGCATGTGTATCACCCCCAAACCGAGATGGGTTATTATCTCGGTGGAGCTCCTCTGGGCACTCGGGAGCGAAATATATTGAGTGTCGTCCCCTGGGGCTTTTGCCCGGGACTTGGACGGGATGGTAGCACTCTCGATCCGACTCCGTGGCCCTTGTGCTGGCGGGGTCAGAGGATGCTTGGTTACGTACGCGGTGGGCGCGGAACTGGGCATCACTTGTTGTATATTACTCGCACGGCCGTTACCCGTGGAGTGAATAAAGAAGCCAAAGTATGTGGATGGTCCCTAGGGGAGGCCATGGTGCATACGGATAAAATTGGAATTAATGTAACTATTCCTGAATATTAATTTGTGCCAAATGGTGATTTTTGGCTTGCGTGGAAAACTTGTGATTTTACGAGAAATTGTGTTTTTCTCAGGTTTTGCGTTTGGTCATCATGTGCCATGCATAGTGGCTGTTGTGTTTATATATTTATGTTTTGGAGTATTTTTGGGTTTTACTTACCTGCGGTATCATTTTCTGGTACCGTAGATTTTGATGTTGGTGATGCAGGTTTTGAGGAGGCTGAGCCTGAGGAGTTGGCTCCGCCGGAGGAGTAATCTGGGATCACTCGGGTTTATGTCTTTTCAACTCTTGTATTATTTTTGGGACATTGGTATTGTTTTTAAATGCTTTTGTTTGGATATTTATATTAAACTAAAATTCTGGTACTAGTGACTTATTTATATATCCGCTGCGCATTTATTTGTGCACTGTTTGCTTGTAGCACACACTTGACACTTGTCGTTGGGATGCGTGACCCATGTTGTCATCATCCTGATGTCACGATTCCCGTATTGTTTTGTACATGGGAGTCGGGGCGTCACAGCAGTGCCAGTTGTGAAGACCTGAGTTGTTGGAGCATGACCCAAGGGTGTGTGAAACACGACATCAACAGAACGATTCATTGGATTCCCTGGTACCAAATGGGAAAGGCCAAAGTAGCGGAGGTTTTGGGTTCAGAGAATTAGAACATTTTAACTAAGTAATGTTGGCTAAGCAATGCTGGAGATTGGTGCAGAATCTACATTATCTAGCTGCTCAAATACTCTCTCACAAATATTTTCCAAGAGGAGACTTCCACAAAGCCAATTTGGGAAGGAATCCTTCCTTGATTTGGAAGAGTATGTTATCATCAAAACCTTTACTTGAAGAGGGACTTTTCTAGAGAATTGGGAATGGGGGAAGTGTTAAGATTTGAACAGATAAATGGCTGCCACAACCAACCACTTACAAGATTCAAAGTCCAATTAATTTCTTTGATAAGGAAGAGATAGTAGCTGCTCTAATTGACCCAACAACAAAACAATGGAAGATGCACCTAATTAAGGAGTTGTTCTCCGTTGAAGAAGCTACCACCGTTAGTAAAATTCCAATAAGCCCTTGAAACAGTCCTAATAAGCTAATATGGAGATGCACAACTAATGGAAAACTCTCTGTCATGAGTGCCTACCATTTATAAGTAGAACTACAATAGAGGGTTAAGGGGAAATCATCTAGCTCACATGGGTAGAAGAAAGATGGGGTAAGCTGTGGAATCTTGTAGTACCTAATGCTGAGAAGTTCTTCTTTATGGAAAGCATGTCATGTTGCCCTGCCTTCAAAGGTTAATATTTTAAAAAATAAGGTTGTTGATGATCCCAATTGTGCCATATGCTTACATAATGTAGAAACCATTGAACATGCCTTACGGGAGTGCGAGTCAGCTAAAGATGTGTGGAGTTATTGTTCTAAACAATTACATAAAAGTAGTATCATGCATTAGAGTTTCAAAGAGAGTTTGATCAAAATGTTAGATGATCTAGAAGAGGAAGTTTTGGTAGAACTAGTAGTGGTGGCCTGAAGACTTTGGAAAAGGAGAAATGAAGTAGTGTTTCAAAAAGATTTTATTACTCCAAAGACTATCCTGAAACAGACTATACAAAAGTTGCAGGATCTAAAGATGTTGAGTTACAAAGCCTCATAACTACCTACTACAGACTCAAAAAACACTGGTCAATAGAAGTTCCTCCATAAGACTTTTACAAGATCAACTAGAATGCTACAATAGACAAACAACCATGCAAAATGGGAATTGGGATAATTATTCGTGATTGGAAAGACAAGATCATAGCTTCTATGAGAATGAACATAACTTTATTCCTTGATCCACATCTTGTTGAGGCTAATGTTGCTCTTCAATCCATTTTATTTAGCTTAGAGATTGGTCTTAGAAAGATCATACTTCAAGGGGGATGCATTGCAAGTTGTCAATGAAATAAATGGATAACGAGAACATTGGAATCACACTGGGATGCTAATATTTGATGTGAAAAAGATTCTTAGCAAGTTTGAGTGTTGGTATGTCAAACACATCAAGCGAAATACTAATAAGATGTCACAATGTTTAGCTAAAAATGTACTAGATATAACTGATATACTCATTGAATTAAAGGATATTCCTCCTTGTATTGTTTCTCTTTTATAGAGTTTTATAGCAATAAAAGTATTTGATTCCTCTAAAAAAATTCAATTCTTATAAAAAATGCAATCTAAAAGTTAATTAAGGCTTCGTATGGATACATAAATAGTTTATCTTATCTCATCATTATATATTTTTTTTAAATTCACATACAAAATATAATAAATAATTTAATTTTTTAAAAATTTAAAATAATAATAATTTTAAAAAATTAATATTTTAAAAATATTTTATTGAACTTTTAAATTTCATCTAAAATCACACTATTCAAACATGGCCTTAATATTTTATTGAGCACTAGCATTGGTTTCTTTATATGCATCTTCAAAATTACATCTTTTAAAGGTTGATTTTGCATATCAAGAAAAATTTTCACATTAGATTATGCATCTTTGAACCAAATAATAATAAAAATATTATTAGTTTTAATTTTTTTTTTAATTATTATTTTTATATATTTTACAATTAGCACCATGTGCTAAAAAATACAAGTTCCTTATATCTAAATATTACTAATATCATATATCGAAATGACCAATTTTATCAATAAATATTAATATGTACTAAAAAAAACTTTGTATCATCAATTTATACAAATTTTATATATCAAAATCATCTTAATATAAATTTCACAAAATTAATTTTAATGGGTAGGAAAGAGAAAAAATATTAAAAATAATGTTTAAAAAGTGAATAATAATTATTTAAATTTAAAGAAATACTATTTATAATTATGTAAAAATTTAAAAATGCATAAGTTAATCTAGATTAATTTCAAAAACATATTATATATAAAAATAAATATAAAAATATATAAGTCATTGCTAGTGCTTAATACTGATACGTCGTAGGTGAGATAATAGCAAGACACTGACAGTCACCTTAAATTTAGCATTTTTCCCATTTTTATTTCTCTGACACCTATGCCCTCGGCCAATTAATGGCATTTGGCGCAATCCAAGGGCGCCAGGGTCGTACTTCCTTCTTACCCACCAAAATATTTAAAATACTTAAAACAAAGGCCCCGATTCCATCTCTTTCTGGCCGCTCGGCCTCCAAATTTCCCTCCCTAAAGCCGTTTGGTGAGTGAGAAAGCTTACAGAGGGAGAGAAAGATAGATATGACTGAAAGTCAAGGAACAGGCGATAAAATGGCTACCGAGCATAAGAGAGACCGAAGAAACGTCCTTGCCTTTACCGGAGCCGCTGCTTTGCTCGCTCTTGCTGTCAACCTCGCTATCTCCGCCTTCAACTCCCACAAGAAGAAGACTAAGAAGAATAAAGGTTTCCTCTTCTTGTACTTCAAATTTCCAGGATAACAACCACAAACACAAAACTCTAATCAATTCATTAACTATGCATTGACTGCTTCAAGTTTCTGTTTCACTGTGACAGTCACTGTTGGAATCGTTATTTGTGTGTTTTTAATTTTATTTGTTACATCAGATCTTCTGGGCTCTAATGTTTGTGTCAATCTCTCGGCGTCGGAGATTCGCAGATTAGCTGACCGAATCATTGCGAACTCTAAATCAGTTCATGATAGAGTTGCTTCTGTTCCTCTCGACAAGGTATCGACAAGTTCGCAGCTTGTTGCACATCTGGCGATATCAAATAACATTGACTGTCTTATGATGCAATTATTGCTCGGAAAAAATTGCTGTTTTTTAAGATTACATCATTACTTTAATGAATTCAAAACTGCAGGTCACGTACAAGAATGTTGTTTCCCCTCTGGCAGAATTAGAGGCACAACACTTCCCGCTGATGCAGTCTTGCTTGTTTGCAAAGTTGGTGTCCACTTCAGATGATGTGCGCAAAGCAAGTGCTGAAGCTGAGCGAAGAATAGATGGTCACGTTCTGATGTGCAGGTTTTGCTTATGTAGTTGTTTGTTTATTTATTTATTTTCAGGTCCTTACTTACCTTCTCTTTTACCATTTCCTCCATCCATGGATTGGTGCAACTGATTCAGACATACTATATGCCCCATGTGCGCTTACCCTTGAAAAGAAGTCCAATTGACATACTTAACTCAAGCTGGTTAGCAATGTCATATTGTTGGAATATTGCCGGAAAAATGATGAAACCTCGTGCCTTTCCATAAGAGCGGTACACTGGGTACATGTGTAATTTTTCACTGAAAATAGACTAAACCTTACGTTATGTATGGAGGAACAAAAGTAATTAATTTTCGTTCACTTTAGTCGGTATGCAAATAAAGATTTTGTGTATTTCATGCAAGTCGATCAGCAAGCGTGAAGATGTATACCGAGTCATCAAAGCCATTGCTGCAAGGGGGGAATGGATGAATGCTGAAGCTAAACGCTACATTCAGAGCCTGGTAAGAGCAAATACATGTGCAAATGCATCCAAGTGTGAATATATACTCAGCTTGAGAGTGTGTGTGCCAGCGTGTTACCTTTCTTGGTTAATTGTTTTAATTCTAAGACAGTTATTTGGCCTTCTCACTTAGTAAGTACTTGCTTGATGGTTGGAATGGTTATTTACCAATACCTATGCCATCTATAAAGCACAAGCACTTATATGGAAACTACCATATCTTTTATTTGATACATTTCAGCAAGGACTTCAGCAATCTTCATCAAAAGTTAGATCTGGATGTTTATTTAATTTTAATCAGTGACAGGTTAGAGACTTTGAGCGGAATGGTTTGAGCATTACTGTGACAAAGAGAGAGGAAATGCATCGGTTGAGAGCTCAAATAGATGAGCTAAGCTTGCAATATATAAAAAATCTGAATGATGATAGTACTTTTGTTCTCTTCAGTGAGGTTGAGTTAGCTGGTTTACCTCCAGATTTCCTTAAGGTGTGATATGTCTCTCTTTACTCTTTTCTATTTTCCATGTGAACTTTTTCTTGAATGCTACTTTCCAATTTCATTCAGGGAAGTAATAAGTTTTTAATGTATAAGGAGTCTGTACTTTTTTCAATGTAGTGTTTTGTTTTGCTTGAACGACTTTGTTCTTGGGCAGGGCTTAGACACAGCTGAAAATGGTAAATTCAAGGTCATCCTAAGAAGTAATTATGTTGCGGCAGTGCTTGAACTTTGCCAGGTATTACATTCTGTGCTCTGCCCTCTGCTGGCGCAAAACTTATATGTGCATTAATCTGCATTCATTGATGGCAGTAATGAATGCATTTACTATGCTTTGTTGTTTTTGTTTGTAATTGCTTTCAGATGCAGTTCTTGCCACTTATTTCGGACTGGGACATGTATTTATTAAGTTAACAACAATTTTGAGCCTGTGAAGGTAGGAACTACAAGGAAGATGGTAGCTGTGGCATATGGGAAGAGATGTGGAGAAGCCAATCTTGCCGTCTTAGAAAACTTGGTATAAATTCATCATACAAATCCTTTTGTTTTGACATGAAAACTTCTGACTTTCTTTAGTGTAAATGATAAGTTGATTTTAACACTAAAATTTAAAGATATTATATGGACTTCTTAAAATGGTAACATTGCTGTGGTTGTTTTAAAGAAAGCTTCTGTGAGTTTATTAGCATCACTACAAGTTTTGTTGTTGGTTCACAACTCAGGAAATCTAATATTGTGAAAGTGCCAATTGGATTTGGTAAATGAACCTCATTAGGGAAGTATATCAGCTGGTATGAAGCAACTGTTGTATCTTTTTGTTTTATGCAAATTAATGGCAATCAGGTAACCATTTTTCTAAAGGTGGTTCTTGTTATCTTAAATATTTAGCTCATAATGATGTATTTTTCTATTTGAGGATTTAGTTTTTCTGTACCATCTACTGCCACTTTTTATTATGCTGTCATGCATCGATATTCTTTTCTTATGATTCAGGTCAAGCTGCGCCATAAATATGCTCGCTTGCTTGGTTATTCAAACTATGCAGACTATGCCGTGGATCTTAGAATGGCTAAGACACCCTCAAAGGTTTATTTAGTGTTACCATAAAGCAATAGTATACACTGTTACTCTAAGGCCTGTTTTAAATAATGCATCTGTATGCTCTTTTTCTTGATACTTTTCAATGAATCTTGTTTTAGCCTTCTTTATATCTTCTTATTGTGTCCAGGTATTTGAGTTCCTAGAGGACATCTCAGTCAATTTAACCACCTTGGCTAATAAAGAACTTAATATGATGAAGGACTTAAAGGTTAGTATTTATTTATTTTTTTAAAATTTTCTGGGTATGGCTACTTTAAGGTTGTAAGGTAGTTGCTAAAGTCTACTCTGCACTGTTTGCCATTGACTTCTTGGTTTTGTATCTGATGGGCTATCAGAAGAAAGAGGAAGGTGATATTCCATTCGGAATTGAGGATCTATTATACTATGCGAAGAGGGTTGAAGAACAGAAGTTTGATCTTGACTTCGGAGCTCTTAAGCAATACTTTCCTGTCAATTTGGTTTTGTCTGGGGTCTTCAAAATTTTCCAAGACCTTTTCGGTAATCACAGATTTAATTTCAGATGGAATTGGGACATTCTTTGTAACATATTGATCACAAATGATTTAATTACATGTAGTTGACTTCTTCATTTCAGGTGTAAGTAGTGATACTTATCCATTCATCTTTATTCCACACAGGTTTAAGGTTTGAGGAAATTGCAGATGCTGAGGTTTGGCATGATGATGTTTGTGTTTTTTCAGCTTTTGACTTGAGTTCTGGTGAACTCTTGGGTTATTTCTACCTAGATCTGTACACGAGGTTTGGTTCACTTCAAGTTTTTACATGTTCAGCTCTTGATCTATTTTTTATTTACCTTTTGAGTTTGAAAGACATGGGGATACGTTGTATACTTGGACAGGGAAGAAAAGTATGGTAATACCTGCGTGGTGGCTCTTCAAAATGGTGCATTATCAGTAGATGGTGCACGGCAGGTGATTATTATTACTTAACCATTTCTGCTTTAAATCCATGGAAACAAAGTTGACATTTGTGAAATTAAGCCTTGTGGTGCTGGATTGGACTTTTAGGGTCATCTTGATTTATTTGTCAGAGTTCTAATTTTTGGTAGTAAACTTTGAGGTTGTGGCAAAGTTCTACCTTAAGAAACTAATTATCATTTCCTCATCTCAGTACTATCTCCATCATCCTGATAATGCCACCGCTGCCAGAAAATACATCCAAAACCCCTAGTCCACCTCTTCTTCCACTGGTGACACCATTATCACCACCACCACTGCCACCATTATCACCACCACCACTGCCACCAACAACAATCACAGGATCACTACATATGTTTCTGTAATTTCCATGTTTATTTTACCAAGTTACTCCTTCCTGGTGCATTGATTTTAGTCATCTGAAATACATACAATCTCAGATAAATATTTCCACGAATATATGGATTTTGGATGTTGCTGATTTGGTTTATACGTAACAAGATTAGAAGGTGTCCCTGTTGATGAGAGATTATGTGTCCCACATGCTTGCTTCATGCCCCTGTGTTCAAATTGTCTACTGCTTTAGGAATCTAAGTTGAATTAGTTGACATGCCTTTCGATCCTCTAACCCCAGGCTTTTGGTGATATCCTCATGGATATTCTGATGGATGCATGTGTGCTTGTGTTCCTTGGCTTTAAGGTAGATCTAAGGTATTAATGAAAAAGAAATAAGCACGAGTTGTTTAAAGATAGTCCTACAAATTGGAGTACGAAAGTAAGAGGTTACATTTTTCGGTTGAGTTATGAATATTTTTCTCTCCGGGAGCTCATAAAATAATCATGTAGAGCATGCTGTATATTTGTCTGAAACATTTTTTTATCCTTTATAACAGTTCCAAATCTTTTGTTTATGCTTATGGTTATCGTTTGTATCATACCTTGTTATTGTTTTAACTAGTATCATGTAAATTAGTTAACTTTGGTTTTTGTTAGCAGGTAGCTGTGGCACTACTGATATCTCAATTTGAAAAGGACATTGGTGGGCACCCTGGGTTGTTGCGATTCTCAGAAGTGGTTAATCTTTTCCATGAATTTGGACATGTGGTATGTTTTCTTTGATCCAAACTTTATCTTGAAGTAGAACTTGCATTCTCCAATACTGTCCTAGTATCTTTTATGTATTTATTTATTTTTATATTATTATTATTATTATTATTTGCCTTAGAAATTGTGCTATATCTGTACTGTACCACTTTGTTTTTACGCAGTATAGAAGGTGGTCTCAGTGATGCCAGACTGATTTGTTCTCTATGCTTTAGAAAACCATTATCTAAAAGAGGTAGCACTATTAATAAATAGACTGAACGGCTGAACCCCCATTTCCTTGGCTAAGGAAACTGACAGTGTTTACAGTAAAAAAAACAATGGTAGTTGGACTACAGGCACTGTTGTTTTTTTGTGGAAGTTAGCTTTTTGTATTTGATGGGTTCTTGTGAAATCTCATATGATAAAGATAAGGGTAGGTTGTGTATGAGATTCCACATTACTTGGAAATGAGAAGTTCTTGCTGTTTATAAGATTCCAATAGGATTCCAATTGTATCATTGACTAGTCCTTTTGGAGTATAGGTCATGTGACTTGGGCCTTCCATTAGGGCGTTATAAATGGTATCAGAGCCTATCTCAACTAGAATTATGGGGCATGGGCTGTGTTACCTACGACGGATTGGCCTGACGAGGACATCGGGAATTTAAGGAGATAGATTGTGATACCTCATATGATAAGGATAAGGGTAGGGGGTGTATGAAATCTCACATTGCTTAGGAAGAAGAAATTCTTGCTCTTTATAAGGTTTCAATGGGGCTCCAATTATATCATTGACTGGTATTTTTTGATTATAAGCCATGTGCTTTGACCAATGTCTCCACAACTTAATAGCAAGATTGACTTTGGCCAATGTCTCTTCACTTGGTGTATTTATTCTCTTGACAAGTAACGCTGTTTGCTACTATAGCAATTATGATAAATATTATTTCTGCTGTGATAATGTCTCTGATGCCAATGGTCTTTTGCTGACTTTAGGTCCAACATATTTGCAATCGTGCAACCTTTGCTAGATTTTCTGGGCTGCGTGTAGATCCTGACTTTGTGGAGATCCCTGCTCAGGTGCTAGAGAACTTGTATGTAATGGATCCTTTTGTTTCATATTCTTATTAGAAAAATACAAATCCGACATTCAATTCGTTGGATAATTTTAGGTGTTATGAGGGTTTTGCTCTGAAGTTGATATCTGGTTTCCATCAGGTGATACACGCTTCTGACAAAATTTGATTCTTTACAGTAAACACTTGGACTGTTAATCTGGTCTCCCTCTCTTTCCTCTTCAAACACATCAAAATGTTATTTTTATATAATCTTCTTGACATAGCTATATAATTTATTGAATTGTAGGATATCACAAAGCCCATCAAGGATGAGACATGTAGATCACTTAAAAGATGGCGACATTCCTTTTCTGCACTTAAATTGAAGCAAGAAATTCTTTATTGTAAGTTAACTTGTTAACATATTTTCTGATTGAAAACTTCACTACTGGATAACTACTACTTGTAAAACAGACAGTTGGGATGTGGACACATAACAGGCTATGAATTATTAGGTTCTGCCAATAATTGCTCCTGTAACTTAGTCTGTTTCTATGTTGTCAGGTCTTTTTGATCAAATTATACATTCTGCTGACAATATTGATGTTGTCGAGTTATTCAAGCATCTTCATCCGAAGGTAAGTAATGATTAAAATCCTTCCTTTATAAAGTTGCATCGCATCTGTGGATATATAATAACACTTTGTTCCTACAGGTGATGTTAGGTTTGCCGGTGTTGGAAGGAACCAATCCAGCTTCATGTTTTCCACGTAGTGTTATTGGTTATGAAGCTGCTTGTTACAGTCGTATTTGGAGTGAGGTGTGGATCTTACTTTTATTACAACTAATTGTGTACCTGATTGATGCGCTAGAAAGATTGTTTATCTTAAACTCTGTTATATCTCTTATTATTATTATTATTATTATTTTATTAGTTGTATAGTTGTTTGAACATGACATTTTCCGATTACTAAATAGATTAGATATAGAGGAAAGAAGTTAGGGGTTGTTTGGAAGATGAGATGGTTTCATATCATCCTATCTCATCTCATTTCCTTTTCCAACATCACTCAAACACGAATATTTTTCAATTTCAAATCTTCAATTTTTTCATCTAATCGTTACTTAATTATTACAACTTTCTCAAACTTCCAAATAAAACACTAAAAAAAATTTAACTTTTTCAAATTTTAAAACAAAAATTATATTAAAAAATTATATTCTAACAATATTTTAACTTTATAATATTTTATTCAATTTGGTTTCTCTCTTTTCCCAAAACCCTCCATAAAACATCTTAACTCAAACTATTTCACTACTATTCATAAACCATTTCATTATTATTCACAAATTTATCATCTCATCTCATTCTCCAAACATCCCCAAGTGTTATAGATGATGGAAGATGAAGTGTTCTAGACCTTCAAAATTCTACTTCATATGATATTTATTCATATGACCCTTTCAAATTTATAATTTAAAGTAAGAATAAATAATGTGGCTGAATATGAGTAGATATCCTGCTTCGAAAATAATTATGTTATTATTAGGTGCACATATTGTGGAGTAACCTATTTCCTTTAAGTGTATTGATCATTATGATTGTGTTAGCTACTTTGTTCACAATTGCTGCTATGTGCTATCATTCGTATCCAAGAATTTGAAAAGTGCTTAACTTTGACCATCTCGCTCTCTAAACATTAATGATGCCTCAACTATGCCTAAAAAAACTATGCCTGAAGGTTTTTGCAGCTGATATATTTGCCTCAAAGTTTCGCGGCGATCCTTCGAACCAGTATGTTGGCATGCAGTTCAGGAACAAGGTAAATGGTTTGATAACTTAAAAAACCATTGGCTACAATTTTTGGAATATTCCATTGGATTCATTTGTTGATAATATCATTGGGAAGTAAGCCTTTATGTTGAGCTTTTTTATTGCCTTTTATTTCCTGAAAATTGCATGGTACAAGGTATATGCTGTGCTTGTGAATTAAAAGTACAATTGGTATAGTTGGCATATCTTTTAATGTGGAAATTTTAAAATGAATCCTTTGGCAGGTATTGGGCCCGGGAGGAGCAAAGGAACCTGTTGAAGTTCTGTCAGACTTTCTTGGAAGAGAACCATCAATTCAAGCTTTTATCGAGAGCAAAGCTGAATATAGCTTGTGATCCAAACAGTCGGTACTTTTTCTCTCCACCTATTTCTCTGCTGCAAGAAAAATTGACTCGGCATCCTGCAATTTTGTTGCCAGCGGAAATTAGAGTTCTTACCATGTTATCGTTCGGGCTTTATTGTCACTTATTGTACTTGTTCTGGTGATGGTTATATTATTTATAGCTGCCATGAATTATTAGCAGACATTTTCACTAATGGATGCTTAGGGGCTGTGCATCTAACAATTTTTAGTAGCTAGTAAAAATAAGGGATGTTTTATTTTTGGTTGTATCTATGTTTTATAGATTAGCCTTATTGTTCAAAGTTCAAACTGATAAATCTCACTGCTGTGTAATGCTCATATGACTAGATATAATAGCAGTGAATGCTACCGAAAACCAGTGATAGAATTTTGTTTTGAATTGCATCTGAACAATTTTAGTACAGTGGTAATAGATTTTACACTGGGGGTTTATGCGAACACAAGTTCACCCGATACTGCAGACGCGTCATCTTTTGGCGTTTTATTATATTTTGTTCCGTGGCACTCATTTTCTTTGTTTTGGTTCATGTGCATGACTGTTGTAACTCGACTATTCAAAGTGCTGCTTGGGTAAAATGATCAGGGATTATCTGTGTTAACGTTGTGTTTCGTACGCCTTTGGGTTAGGTTCCAGCAACTCAGGTCCTCAGAATTGGACCTGCAGAAATAGAGAAAGAGACAACTAGGAGAGGGTGACCTTGGGGCCAGGGAGTCTCTGATGCCAAAGTCAGTAAAGTCTCTAGAAGTTTGTAAATAAGTAAGAGAGTCTAGGGATCAGAGAGAGTTTCTCGTACCTGAGACTTGCTATTTATACCGGGGGTCTGGGAAGGGGATAGATCGTGTCTATTCCTATAGAGTTTGTGTCCTTCATATTGTACATTTTGTCAGAGTTCTTTAATGCGGCGTAGTTCCCTAATCTCGCTTTATCTTCGGTGGTCTGTTGATGTTCTCATGTCAGAGGATCAAGGGTTTCCCGTAATCTTATTTGCTTTTTCTTGTAGGCGCATTTTTTCATGGATAAGCTTGGAGCCGGGTATCGAGCTTAGGCCTAGTGGGCTAATGTCACTAGAAATTTGAAATTTTGTATTTGAAAAAAAAAAAGATTTGAAACAGCATAACGATTGAAACCTATCTACTTTATAATTTTCTTTCAAAGATTATTATACGTAAATTCACAAAATGATAGGATTTTATATGATACGTTATATTATGAAATTATTTTTATTGTAAAATAGATTCAATAGATCACATAAAAATACATCACTTTGTAAGTTTATTTTTGCTTATTATCAAGGGTTGCGCTGCGAATGAGGAATTCAACTTGCAAAGTCAGGGGACCCATCATTTGCATCATTTAATCTACAGGATGCTCACACTGGAGTTGCTTCTGTGCTGGGGTTTGTTGATGAAGATGTAGGTGTCATGGAACTTTGTATTCAATTGTCTTCCTAATGCTGCATTTTATCCTTTTACTACTTGGCAAATGCTGGGTGAGCGGGTTATTTTCAATGGACATGATCTTTGCTAGATGCCGTCAGGGGAGCTGATCGGTAGCAATGGGAAAAAAAAAATCATTAAAAAATATACAAAGTTATAAACTCCTTCAAACTGTCATTTAATTTGCAATCATACTTCCGAATTGAAAAGCGCTACTTTCACCGACATTTGGTCCCAAATTTTTTTTTTTGTTTTTATTTAGTGATTAAGAATATATTTTTTAATTATGTTTTAAAATTTTTTTTAAATGTTTTAAGTGTATAAAAAATGAATAAATAAATAAAAAATATTTTTTTTTTTGCTGTTATCGGGACCGTCTCGTGCTACACACTCGGTGGTTGTAACACTTCTCTTCCAAATTATAGATTTTGGTAACTATGCCTCCAAACTACTAAACAATTACAATATACTTCTTTAACCTGTAAAAAGAAATAATTATCCTAATAAATCTAGAGTAATGCTATTATGCAAAATAATTTTAGGATGTACAAGTTCATTCATTTTGAAAAATAATGGGATTCATTATTAAAAAAATAGATTTTTCAAGTAAAATTTAAATTTATCCACGTTTTTAAAAAAAAATACTCAGGATTTTCACAAACTAAGATTGTAAATATCATTTTTCATAAAACTAATTAAGTTTTGTTATTTGTTATTATTATTTTAATTTAAAAAATCTTGATTATTAATTTCTTGTTTCGTTTTTAATTCTCTTTTATGGTTTCCTAATTTTAGTCGTTTTTTTAATTTTAATCATTTAATTTTATGTTTTATTTTCTTATATTAATATTTTTTTTATTGATATGGCATGTTGACTAGACATTTTTTTAAATTTGTGAAAAAGTTGACTATGTATATGAGGCATTTTGACTAGGCATTTTTTAATTCTTGAAAAAACTGACCATGTATATGTGAAACGTGTCTGTCTTTAATTGCTCTTAACATGGGACTTCAACTGTTTTAATTGATTATCAAAGGAATTTGAATGGAAGAACCATTTGTTGTATGAGTATCATCTCAAGGATCGTTGTGAAACTTTTTTCATTACAAGGATGAGTTTTAAAAGTGATCAAACATCATGGGCTATGACAATAATTTTCCCTAAATTTTAATAAAAGGTTATGGGAATTTAATATCTCAATTTTTTGTGTAATAATGTGTATATAGACAAGAAAAACCACTATTAATAAAATTATCTAAAATATTATTTATCGTAATTGATATATAATTATGTTTAAATGGAGTGTATTTCTAAAATATAAGATTTAAAATAGTTGTAAAAGTATCATTTTTTCTTTTATAAAAATGCCGTATATTTAAAATAACGTCGCGTAAAGGATTTTATCTATATTAATTTCTAGCAATTCTCTGTCAAATTCTTAAATTATTACAAAATAAAAAAATTTTATTTGTAAACTGGTGTGAATGATATATCTCTATTTTATTACAATGATATGATTTGATTTAGAAGAGAAATTTATAATTTTGCATGTTGCAAACCAAATCTTGGCATATTAGTAGTGTGGATGATGTATTATAGCTCTATACTGACTTGAAAGTAGAATGGCTTAAAATAGCATATAAAGGCTCGTTTGGATACAGAAATCATCTCATCTCATCATTACAATTTTTTTAAATTTTTACACAAAATATAATAAATAATTCAATTTTTTTAAATTCTAAAATAATAATAATATTAAAAATTAATATTCTAACAATATTTTATTCAATTCATCTAAAACTATCTCGTCTCATTTCATCTCACTATCTAAATTATGAGTCCTAAATTGCTAGATAGTTGTTGACTTTTCAATAAAACAATTTTCTTGTGCATCAAACAAGTACTCCGAGCTTGTTCCTCTCTCTTTCTCTCTGGGTGTAATGGAAAAACCTTTCTTTCATTATTTGTCACATCTTTTTTTTTCATTTTTTGATAAATGGATCATAAACCTTCAGTAATAGAGGACTTACAAATTTGACTTGAAAACAAGCCAATTACAAATATTAATAGTTTCTTAGCACATTTCCGTGACTGATATGGTCTAGTCTAGATTACAAATCTCTAAAGACTTAGGTCTAATAGATAGCACTTTTCTGTCCACGACAGACGTTACAAAACCCCCTACCCCGACTAAGCAGGGTAGGGTTCACCATACCCCACCAAAACCCCGACAACACAGAGGGGGGACCACTCCATTCGGACTAAGGTTTGAAGGCACTATTTTTTGATTTTTCTAAAAAGTAAAGACAAGACACAAATAAATTACATTTGGAAAGCACTCCAAAAATGAAAAAATAGTGCACAAAGAGGCTGCTGTGGCATGTGCAGTACACGCTCCACATTGGGAGGAAAGCCGACGATCGATCTTGGACGTCGTGGACTCATAGGCTCCAGAAATCCCTCATGTGTCGTCGGCAGAGGGCTCTCTGGTGGTGTGTGAGAGTCATGCGCTGAACGTCTTTGGGAACTTCAACTCGTGTGTGCGGGCTACTCACCACTCTGTTTTGTGCCGCATTCAGTGGTCTTGAAGATCGGCAGCTGGGCAACACCATGGAGGGGCGCGTGCTAGCCTATGGTCGGCGAAAGGATCCAGATTTGCGATTCTCCCTTATTTGGCCTGAAAAAACACAAAACACAAAACAAAATACTGCACAGAGGAGGAGGGAGGGGGGAGGGAGGGAGGGGTAAGGGAGCCGAAGCTCCCACCCCCTCTAGCCGGATTTGTGGAGAAAGTTTAGAGAAAAGGGAGAGACTTTTGGTCTAGAGAGAGAAAGGGGGGAATGATCACCTGATCTCATTTGTCACATTTTTTAATCAGGGATTCATTGTTTGTAAACTAATAGTGGAAAGTTTCTTTATTTCATGGGAATAAGAGGGAGAAAGGAGGGACCTGGCATTATAATTGGACATGGCTTGTAAATATGCTTTCATGAATTGAGCTCCCAGGCTTAGGGTGGGGCAGACAAAATATATTAAATGGATTCTACAATATTTATATCTGTCTTAACAAGTTTTTTAGACATCATTAAATGTTGTTCGAGTAACTTTCTCAGCCAACATTAATGTTCAATAAATGTTGTATGAAAGAGATACATACATGAAGTTGACCTTACAATATTTATTGAGCATTTAATGTAGTTCAAGAAATTTATTAGATTGCTTTTAAATTTTGTGAGATATATTTCATACGTCTATCTCTTTCTCAAAGTCACAAAGACTTGGGGAAAGGTGTCATTTTGTTAAGTTATGAGAACTATATTCATAGTGATTGGTTCTTCATCATCTCTTGGAATATTTTAAAGTATAAAGTGACTCAGAAATAAGATGATTGAACTAGGTGCCCTTCTACACAGCTTTAGAAATTAGTACCATTTGTGTTGGTGTGTGCCTACGTTTGTACCACTATTAAAAAAAACCTGAGGCAAAATCACTCTCTCTGATTCAAGCATCAAGATTCTCATAACGGATAGATACCTGGTTGTCTCATCTATGGATAGATACCTGGCTGTGGAAGGAACCTAGTTAAACATTGGAATTTAATTGAGAATGTTGTGCTACTTGCAACAAGCTGTGGTGTTGGGAAAACTTTTGATAAATATTTATAAATTATTGGATTTTTATTTTACATTATAGTTTGGTTTATATAGAAATGTGTCTACATTGAAAGAACCTAGGTATATATGTTCTTAATCTCGTTATTTTGTAAGTATTGATGCCGTGTTTTGTAGCCCGAGCAACTCCACAATGGGTCGATATGTTCCTGCAAATATGGAGAAATGAGGGCTCAGGATGGTGAGAAACACTTATAATTCCTAAGCCAGCTTAGATTCTCAGTTTGCGATTTAAGGGAGTTCAAATGAAAGTACTTAGAGAGTTTTTTGCCCTCGTGAGAAGGGAATATATACCTGGTATGGGTGGTCCCTTGGCAAACCGATCATGGTGATGTCGCTTTGTACTCAGGTCGTGTCATCTTCCAACGTTCTGCCGTGTGACAGGTCACCCATGCCTGATCGTGGAAACTGCTGTCAGTGCAAGGTACACGTCGTGGAAACTGCTGTCTCTGACTTTCATTAAATGTGGCGTGGTCTCGGTTTGGTGCGTCCACCTTCCAGGTCTGTCCAGCCATTGGTGTTCAGGGACTAGGGTTGTCCCTGACTCTGTGTGTATGGATTGTCAGCTAGTAAAGGTGTTAGGCCTTCTGACCCAGGGGTCCACGTCTTGCGCATGCTACTTTGCTACTCCTTTCTATGCTTCTTGGGCCAACCTCACCCTTTGGGCCCAGCCCTTCCTATCCTTTTATATCAATTTCCTTCTGTTGGGCTACCCTCTAGCCCATTGGTGCTTTGTGAGCTGGGCTCATATAGTTTGGCCCAGCACCGGGAACGACCTCCCTCACAGTACCCTACAAATTCTCATCATACACATATGGTGAGAATTCAAAATGTTTCCTTCCGCCTTTATCAGAACAGTTCCCCTTGGCGCATGTCTGGCACCCACGATTATTCGTGTTCTTCCCACCCCTTCATTATTCGACGGTTTGGGGCATGGGGAAGTCTGCCCATGCACTAGTTTGCGTATTGGGTCATGCTTCCTATGCGCCCATCACTTGCTATTTGCATTTTCATGGGTTCGTGACGGTTGGGTTCCACAATACCATTCTGTGCGTTTCTCAAGACTTGGCACGTTCCCTAGGTTTCTGGCTCAGGGTCGTTTCGTTGTCTGTAGAATGCCAACCGTTGCATCCTTCTCTATAAAGTGTGTCTTTCTCCCATTTTCTGCCATTTCTGCTTCTCATTCTTTTGCATTTTCCTTCGAGCCTATGTTCCCAGTTCCTCTTCCTTCACTCTCTTGCTTTGTTCCTTCTTCCTTTCAGTTTTCAATGGCTCCCAAAGAATTTTCCAACACTCTTTATCTGTATTTTGCTGGGCAGAGTTGGGCGTCGTCCGTCTCTGCCGACGACCTCTGTGTACTGAGGAGGACATGCAACATTCTAGAGTTGATGGTTCTGGAGATCCCTGGGCGTCGTGTGGCAGCGGTTAACTCTAATGGGATGGTGTATCGGGTTGTGCTCTAACCCTTAGTGTTTGTGAATGGTCTTTGTCTTCCCTTCTACCACCCCATTCTGGACGTTCTCAACTTTCTCGGCACAGCTCCACCTAAACGCCTAGCAGCTATTGGTTGCTAGCTGCATGCTTTTTTGGATGGTGCTCAACTTCGGTTCAGAGGATACCTTGACCTGATAGCCTGAGAGTTTCTGTCAGGGTATCGGGTGCTGTGCCTCGAAGGAAGCTTGTGTAGCTTCCAGGCACGCATCGCCAACTTGGAGAAATGGCACTCCAATATCAAAGATTGGTCTCGACTGTTTTTTTTTTTTGTCTCCAGCTCGGGATGGGAGTATCCAGAAGGGGAAAAGGTTAACCAGGAGTTCCCAGTCCGGGCCATCTGGTCGTATGTGCCAAACAGCAAGAGCTTGTCCATCACACTAAATAGGAGGGAGGAGGCCAAGCTAGCAACAGTGCAAACTCGGGTGGGTGGTGGCCCACCCCATTGACACTGAGACCGACGTGGTGTTGACCGAAGCCAACATCGTGAGGTTCTTACCTCCCCCAACCGTTTGTATGTGTTGGGTCAGGATTTCTTGAAGGACTCCCCTTCGCCTCAGGGTCGAAAACTTCATCCAGCCCTTTCGTGGCTAGCGATAAGGAGAAGCGATGTTGGGCAGGCCGCAATAACATTAGTGGGCATTCAGGGTGCTCGAGGAGGAAAACAAGGCGCTTCGCTCCCTAGCACTCCTTGCCTGTATGGAGATTCACAACGCGAACTAGGAGGTGGAGGAGTTGACTCTTGAATGCGATGCCCTGGTAGAGGACTTGGACAAATTGAGGGAGTGGTTGCTCTTGCGGGAGAGGGGCAGGGAGCTTCAAGATGAGAAGGCCCTTGTGGAGGGCGAGTTGGGCAGGACCAAGGAGGAGCTTTCCCTAGTCACCTTGGAGTGTAGGCGTCTCAAGGATGAGTGCGCCAGGTTAAGTGGGACTTGCAGAGTTAGAGTCGGCACGGAAGGGGCTCCTGAGGCTCCAGGAAGAAAGGAACCAGTTGCTTAAGGAGTGTGCCTCGAACACCGGGGCGACACTTGTAGCGCTGTCTAGGCACTTCGAGTTGGCCCGATCAATTCGTTGCTAGAAAGCCCTTGTATAGCAACATGAGGCCCAAGCTCGCTCCTTTGAAATGAAGCTAATTGCTACGACCAACACCATCCTGGCCCGAGTCATTTGTATCTCGGCCATGGAACCCAGCTTGGCGTCTAGTTATGCATATTGGGGAGCGGTCATGTCCCAGATCATGGGTGCTAGAGTTGTTTGAGACGAGGCTCGGAGATATGGCTACAAGGAGGGTCTCAAGCGAGTAAGAGACTACATGCGAGAGCACCCTGCGACCGATCTCAATACTCTAAACCTGACTTCTGAGCGACCGACCGCCGAGCCTTCACGTTAGTCAGAACCCTCGGCAAGGACGTGATGCTGCTTGCCTTTCCGGATGCCCCTCCTCCACCTTGACCTTTGCACTTGCCCAAACTCCTTTTTGTTTTTTAGCCTGGCGGGGCCTGCTGATGTAACACCTTTATATATGTATATACATGGAATTTGTGCCTCTTTCTTGTGCATTTTCTCTTATCTCTATGCATTTCCTTTTTCTTTTACGAAGGTCTGCCAATCGAGGGGCTCAGTTTATCATTTGCAAAGTTCGACAAGTCGAGAGAGTTGTGTCCTACTAGCCATATGGGCAGAGCTTAGGATGCTCTGGCACGTCCACTTCATCGTGGTGAGTCTAGGGACTCGGCGTATGGGTCATGAAGTTCGGCAAGTGGACAGACTTGTGTCCGACAGGCCATGTGGGTATAGCTCAGAATACTCTAGTGTGATGCCCCATATGTACGTGTAATTTAAGTAAGTAAATTATTTAATTAATTAAGATTATGGGCTTTCTTGTTTTAAATTTTAGATGATTTACGTGATATTATTTTAAGATTTTTAACTATTAATTTAATATATTTTCTTGTTATTAATTATTGTTCATTATTTAAATTACTCTTTACTTTAAATTAGTTTAATGTTGGACTCTAAAATTATTGTATTATTGAATTTTTATTATTATTTTATCTTAGCTAGTCACTGCGCTTAAATCATTTTATTCAACTTACTATTTTGAAATTCTTTTTATTGGATCAATTTTGTGACCCAAGTTATGAGGATTGGACTTCATTTCTTTCCCTCACTTTTTCTTTTTCTTTCTTTTTTTTTTCTCCTCTTTTTTTTTTTTCTTCTTCCTTCTTTCTTTTTCCCTGCTTCTCTTCCCGCGAGAGGCAGCTCCTTCCTCCCTTCTCTCCCGTCCGTTTTCTTCCTCCACCCACAGCGCTGCCCGTTGCTGACACCGCCCCTCCCATTTTCTTCCCCTTAGGCCGGTGACCTCACCCCTCCATTTTCAGCTCCTCCATCACACGGCGTCAAGCTGCGGCACCCTTTGTGCTCTAGCGATGCTGTCGCCCCACTATTGACCACCATATTTTCACCACATCACTGACAGCCTCACCTAACCCACCCATCCTCAACTTCGATCCGCCACCGATGAAGCTCCCCCATCTTGATTTCTGATTTGGGTATTTTGGCTTTTAACCGCCACCCACGGCCAACCACCACCACCATTAGCTTCACCAACACCCCTAAGCCCTGTCCTAGTAATCTCAAGTCTTCATTTGTCTTCGTTCAAAAATTGAGTTTTTGAGACCCACAACCATAGTCCAAAATATACAATTTCGTTGCTGTGCTGCCACTTCTAGCATCTCCGTGATCATTCGAAAAGTATATTATAACACTGTAAGTATTTTTTCAAAGAACTTTTGAGATTTAAATGTATTTTTAAGCTAAATCATATTTACTGTGAATTGGTTGGTTATGCTAAATTGAGTCCGAGAAGTAAGGGGTCAGTTGGATTGGAGGACGAAGTTATTGGGTGATTGAATTATGTGTTGGCTGTTGATATTTGTGTTGTGTCGTGTCTTGTACATTGCATAATTGCACGCATGTTCATATCTATAAATAAAAACTGAGTTTTCGCATAATTGCATACATGTTCATGTGTATATTTGAAAACTAGATTTTCATGTGAGAAATGGTTTTTGGGTGTGTGTGTATCAGGACCCCAAGCTGAGATGAGACATTATCTTGGTGGAGCTCATCTGGTCACTCAGGAGCGGAATATACTCAGTGATGTCCCTTAGGTTGTCGCTGGGCGACAATGGGATCGGACGGGATGGTAATGCTCTCGTGTCGACTTTGTGGGCCTTCTTGCTGACAGGGGTTAGAGGATGCTTGGCCACGAATGCGCTGAGCGCGAAACTGGGTATCGCTTGTTACGAAATCACATGCACGGTCGTTACCCGTAGTGTGATGAAGGGAGTCAGGGTGTGTGGATGGTCCCTAAGGGAGATCATGGTGCATACAGTAAAAATAGATTAATGGGCCATTTTCTGAAAAAATAGCGTGTTGGATAAAAGGTTTTTGTATGAATCATTTTTTGGAAAAATGGTGAATTATTATTTTGGGCCATTTTCAGGGAAAATGGAGAAAAATGTTTTAATGGATATATTTTTGTACCAAAATGAGATTTTGGCGTGTATTGAAAAATATTCATTTTCGAGGAAAATGATGTCTTGGGTCTAATGCATATTTCATCATATGCATGCATAATTGTTGGTTGCATTAATACATTTTTATCTCGTGGGTTATTTGGATTATTACTTATCTGCGGTACTGTTTTATAATATCGCAGATTTTGATGCAGATGATACTCATGTTGAGCCTGAAGATGTGACTTCGCTAGAGGAGTGATTTGGAATCACTCGCTCGTGTTTGAGATTTGTTTCCCATTTGTTGAATTATGTATTTTGTTTTTTGGAATTGTTATGTTTATGGGATAATTGTATTACTTTTTAAAAGCTTTGTTTTAAGTGGATTTGTATTAAACAATTATGGTACTTAGTCGACTTACTTATATTATCCACTGCATTTTTATTGTACACCGTTGCATGTACACACACTTGACACTTATCGTTGAGATATGTGACCAACGTTGTTATCATCCCGACGTCACGATTCCCGAGTTTCCATACGTGGGAGTCGGGGCGTAATATCTAGCTTGACCACTTCTTCATGGCGATTCTAAGAACTCGGCTTATGGATCCTGAAGTTCGGTAAGTTGAGGGACTTGTATCTAATTGGCCATGTGGGCAGAGCTCGGAATGCTCTAGCCTGACTACTTCTTTGTGGCGATTATAAGGACTTAGCTTATGGGTCCTGAAGTTTGGCAAGTTGAGGGACTTCTGTCCGACTGGCTATTTGGGCAAAGCTCAGGACACTCTGGCTCGACCACTTCTTATTGGCGAGTCTAGATACCCAGCATATGGGTCACGAAGTTCAACAAGTCAAGGGACTTGTATTCGACTGGCTATGTGGGAAGAGCTCAGGATGCTCTAGCCAGATTACTTCTTCGTGGCTAGTTTAGGGACTCGGCTTATGGATCACGAAGTTCAGCAAGTCGAGGGACTAATATTCGATTGGCCATGTGGGCACAGATTGGGATGCTTTGGCTCTACCACTTCTTCGTGGCGAGCCTAGGGACTCGCCTTATGGGTCACGAAGTTTGGTTAGTCGCGGGACTTGTGTTCGACTAGCCATGTGGGTAGAGCTCGGGATGCTCTAGCCAGACCACTTCTTCGTGGCGAATCTAGGAACTCGACTTATGGGTCATGAAGTTCGGTAAGTCAATGGACTTGTGTCTGATTGGCCATGTAGGCAGAGCTCAGAATGCTCTCGCCTGACCACTTCTCCGTGGCAAATTTAGGGACTCGGCTTATGGGCCCAAAATTCGGCAAGTCGAGGGACTTGTATCCGATTGGCCATGTGGGCAAAGCTCAGAATGCTCTGGCCCAACCACTTCTTTGTGTTGAGTTTAGGGACTCGACTTATGGGTCACGAAGTTCAGCAAGTTGAGGTATTTGTGTCCAACTAGTCATGTGGGTAGCATTTGGGATGCTCTTGCTCGACCACATCTTCGTGGCGAGTCTAGGGACTCGACTTATGGATCACGAAGTTTGGTAAATCGAACTTGTGTCCGACTGGCCATGTGAGCAGAACTCGTGATACTCTGGCCGGACCACTTCTTCATGGCATGTCTAGGGATTCGATTTCTTGACTTCTAGTTCTAACAAAGGCGAGTTGAAGTGAACGTTCATAATTCTTCATTCATAAAATATGTTTGATACATTTGTAGGTAAGCTTATGATTTCTAGGCAAAGTACTTCTTAAGGTGCTTTGCATTCCACGATGAGGGAGTTCGTGACCCCTGTCATCCTTGAGGAGGTAAGAGCCAGACCTACTGCTGGCCATTACCACGTACGGCCCCTTCCACTTTGGCCCTAACTTTCCTTCTTCCTTGGTGGTCACCTCGATTTGTTTCAGCATTAGGTCCCCAACTTTAAAGGAGTCTGGTCTGACCCGTTTGTTGAAGTATCGCTCTGCCTTTCTCTTATTATTTGTCATTCGCAGTGTTCTTGCCATCTTTCTTCCAAGAGGTCCAGGTTTTCCTTTAATCTCCTGTTGTTGAGGTCTAGGTCAAAGTGTTTGACTCAATACGTGGGCATTCCTACTTCCACTAGGATCACCGCTTCACTTCCGTAGGTGAGGGCAAAATGTGTCTCTCTCATGAGGGTTTTAACAGTCTCTCAGGCCCATAACACCCCCGAGAGCTCTTCAGCCCATCTTCATTTCTGATCTCCGAACCTTTTCTTTAAGATGCCTAACAAAGTTTTGTTCGTTGCCTCGACTTTTCTGTTGGACTGCAGATGTCCCAGAGAGGAATACTTAACCTTGATTCCTAATTCAGTGCACCATTCTCGGTAGTGCAAGCAATCAAACTACTGACCATTGTCCGATATGAGGCTTTGGAGGATGTCGAACCAGCAAACCACCGGCTTCCATAGGAACCTTGTGATGACCTGGACTATGATGGTTGCCAATGCCTCTGCTTTAACCCATTTCGTGAAGTAGTCGACCGCCACGGCTACGAACTTTACCCCACCTTTGGCTATGGGAAATGACCAAATTAAGTCTAACCCCTGTTGTGTGAAAGGCCATGGAGACATGATCGATGTTTATTCCTCTGGCGGGCAAAAAGAGACACGGGTGTGTGATCTTGGCATTTTGGGCATTTCTTTGCAAAACTTTTTGTGACTTGGAGGGAGTGGGGCCAATAGTACCCTGCCTGCGTTAGTCATGCGGCCAACTCCCTTCTACCCAAATGATTCCCGTAGATTCCCTCATGTATTTTGGCCAATACAAACTGGGCCTCTTCTGGCGAGATGCACCTTAGAAGGGGTTCAGAAAAACCCCTTTTATACAGAACTCCTTCCAATAGCATGAACTACATGGCTTTGTTCCTAACCTTCCACACCTCTTCTTGGTCATCTAGGACTTCGCCTTCATTAGGAAACTTTACGAAGTTCGCAGCCCACTCGGGTGGTGCTAGGGAGATAATTGACACCTCAATTATGATAGCCGAGACATCGACTGTCCGGATCATGGTATGTTCGGAAAGGGGGAGTGCTTCTTGTCCCATGGTGGCGCTTGCCAACCGGTTCGCCTTTTGATTCTCTCATCTTGAAATTTGCTGGATGCAGAAGTAGCGAAAAAGGTCACTCTCCTCACCCATCTGCTGAAGGTACTTTTTCAACTTTTTACCTTTCATGGCGAACTCTTCCAACACCTGGTTGACAACCACTTAGGAATTGACCTTTACTTTGACTTCGGTGGCTCCCAGCAGCCTGGCCACCAACATTCCTACTAGTAGTGTCTCGTACTCGGCCTTATTGTTGGTTGTCTTGAAGGCAAGTTTTATCGCATAGTCGAGCTCAGTGATAATGTGCACCCTTACACCTCTTCCAGCCTGGCAGGACGAGCCGTTGATGTAGACATGCCAGGACTTTCCTTTAGGTGCAACTTGTATCTCCTCCAGGAAATCAGCGAACTTGGCCATAAATTCCGCCATCACCTGCCCCTTAATCGTTGTGTGAGAAAGATACTCTATATCAAACTCACTTGGTTCAATTACCCAGTTCATTAGATAGACTTGAAAGTATTGCGTCAGGCTTCTACAAGATCTTTTTGAATGGGATATTGGTGAGTGCCTTCATTGGATAGACTTGAAAGTATGGCCTTAGCCTTCTTGCGGTGACCACCAATGCGGTGAATGCTAACATCTTCATTTGCATATGGCAATACGGCTAGGTACATGGTCAAGTTTTCTCCTAGTTTAGTTTGGCTGAGAAGGGGCGGGTGGGCCAGATACTCCTTCAATTTATCGAACACTCAGTCACACTCAAAGTCCCATATTTGTGTTTTCTTTAGGACTTTAAAAAATGGAAGATATTGGTTGGTCGATTGGGTGATGAAGTAGTTCAGCCACATGCCTTGCCAGCCTATACACTTCAGGAAGGTTGCCGCCCGGGGGGGAGGGGGATTCCTACTATTGCTTCAACTTTCTTCGGGTTGGCCTTGATTCCCTGTTTGGAGACCATAAAGTCCAAAAACTTTCCCGACTCCACACCGAAGGTGCACTTCAGTGGTTAAGCTTCATTTGTTAATGTCGCAGTACTGCGAAAGCCTCTCGAAGATCAGAAAAATGTTGTTCGAGTCTCTTACTATTAACTAGTAGGTCGTCCATGTACACCTTTATATTCTGGCCAATCTGTTGACTAGCCATTGGAATGTGGCGCCAATGTTTTTTAGGCCGAATGGCATGACCTTGTAGTAGTAGAGTCCCTGATTGGTGATGAAGGCTGTCTTTTTCTCGTAGTCTGGGCTTATTCGAATCTAGTTGTAGCTTGAGTACACATCCATGAAGCAGCAGTGGGTTGCTTGCTGTTGAGTTGACTATCAAATCGATAAGGGGTAAGGGGAAGTTGTCCTTCGAGCAAGCCTTGTTTAGGTTGGTGAAGTCAATGCACATCCTCCACTTTCTGCTCTTCTTTTTGACCAGTACTACTTTGGATAGCCACTTAAGATAGTGGGTCAACCCTAATGAATCCCGCCGCAAGGAGATGGTCCACTTCTTCGGCTATTACTTTTCTGTGCTAAAACTTCGACCTTTTTGTTTGATTTTCTTGGTCGTGGGGTCCACACAAAGGCGATGCTCGATGATCGTGTTATTGATTTCGGACATTTCTACGTGACTCCACACAAAAAAATCCTGATGCTCGATAAGGAGTTGTTTCACAACCTCCCTCAACCTGGGAGCCTTTTTGGTCCCAACCTAGACGGTGCGCTCAGGCCTCTGTTGGTCCATGGGAACTAGCTCCAAAGGTTTATTGGGCCCTGCTTGCTGCAGTACCTACTCGTCTAGGACCTCTTCGTCCCATTTGGCCAAAGTCGATGGTGGGGGCGGTTTAACAGTTTCTCATGCTTCTTTGACCGTCCTGATGTCCTTCCCCTCATGCCTTAACTCCCATGCGTAACATTCTCAAGCCAGTACCTGCTTGCCTCGAATTTTGCCCACCCTAAGTCTATAAGGAACTTCATCTGGAGGTGATATGTGGATGTCACCGCCTTTAGATTATTCAAGGTCGGGAGACCCAATATTGCATTGTACGAGGAGGGGGCCTTCCCGGCCAGGACTGATAGTGTAATGGCTCCCATTGGCTGGACAATGTCCCCTGTGAAACCTTTAAGCAACAATAAAGTTGGGCACAGTCGGTCAGGGCTAATTCCCATCCTAACGAAGGCCTCCCAGAATAGGATGTCTATTGAGCTGCCGTTGTCAATCAAGACTTTCTGTGTCATGAAGTTGGTGATCTGCATGGTGACTACCAAGGCATTGTCATGGGGGTGGAGGATGCCTTCTTTCGTCTATCTTGCTAAATGTTATGATGGCTCCCCCATGTGCCTTCTGGTGCTGGCAACGGCCTTCTCCATCGTGAACACTTCCTCGTATTGAGCTCTACGGGCGTGGACCTTCCTCCCGCCTACTGGGCTGTTCGTCCTAACTGGGCTCCGATGCTTGGGGCTTCTTTGGGCCCCTTTTTGGCCCTTTGTCTCCTCGAGCTTCACTTCACCGGGGCCTCGAGCAGTTGTTTGCCCATCTTGCCGGCCATTCATCTTCCTGGCATCGCGGGTCTAACAGACTCCCCAAATCTTCCATCCTTCGTTTCAGTGTATAGCGGTCCTCAATATGGTGCAGGTTCGTCCAGTGGTAGGTGCAGTATTTGTAGTTCTCTTGATCTTGTTGAGGTTCCTCTCGCGAGCTCGAGGAGCATTCAACTTCCATGGCCATACTTGTATGATCACGTGGTTTTCCGTGCACCCGAGCCAGTGCCTCACTCCTTCGCTTGACTTCCTGTGTGCCCTTCTTGTTCCCTTCGCAGTTTGCTCTCCTTTCTATCCTACGACTTTCTTATTTGCTTGTTTTAGCTTGATTTTTAGGGGGCTATCAAAGCTGGGAGGGTGTCCTCGGCGTTGATAAAGTCGTCGGCTTGGTCTATGAACTCTCTTAGCTTCGTGGGGGTCCTCCGCATTATCTTGGTCATGAACGGGTTCCGCGGCCAGATTCCCCCTAGTAAGGCCGCCAGGCCGATCTTTTTATCTTGATCGTCCAGGTCATGCGCTCCTGATTGAATCGGGAGAAGTATGACTTCAGGCTCTCGTCATCGCGTTGTTTTACCGTTAGGAGGTAGGTGGCCAGCACCTCCTTTTTCGGCTTGCCATAAACTGCGTTAGAAAGAGACGGGCTAGCAAGCCGAAGCTGTCAACGGACCCCAATGGGAGGGATCTGAACCACGCCCTTGCTACTCTTTTCAATGTCAGCGGGAAGGCCAAACATGAGATCTCACTCGGGAACCAGTGGAGGGTCATGTGGGGTTCGAATGTTTCCAAGTGTTCTAGCCGATCTTTGGACCCGTCAAATCCTTCCATTTGGGGAATTTTGAATTTGGGCGGGAGAGGGGATGATCATGACCTCCACACTGTACGGTAGGTCCGTGCTGGTGAGCAGTTGATCAACGGAAGATGACGTGCCATCTGCTTGGCCATTTTGGGGTACATGTCCCCAAACTTCGGGAGCTCGAGGTGCGTTGGGCGCCTTTCCTCTTAGACCTTTGGGCTGAGTCGTGACCCACCACGTTCACTGTGGCTGGGTTTTGCTCCTCCCGCCAACTCTTCGTTTGTTCTTTGCAGCGCTGCATTTTCCTGTCGGAGAGTCGGAGACCTCCCACTTCTTCCATCAGCTTCTTGATTGTGTCTCCCATCACGATGAGTCTCGCCTCCATGCCCATGGTTCTTGGCTGGTCTTTTCTTCTCCTCGTGGCCTGGGAACACGTGGTTGTCGGCAGACAAGGGACACGTTTCTATAGATATAATCTTACTATGTTCTTACTACAGATATATAGTGTTGGTTCGATGGATCATTCTAAGTTTTTCTAGGATTACTTTCATTTTCTAAAAGCCATTCAGTAGGTAGGTTTAGTAATAATATTCTACATACTACCTAGGTCATGGACCTCAAGCAGGGAAAGGCAGAAAAGACTTGGCTTTGTTTCAAAGAAAAAGTACAAAGGAAATATTTTTGTTTGAGTACCATTGGAGCAACCGTTGGTCTCCTGTAAGTATATTTTATGTGTTTTATTTTTTTTATTTTTACATACATTTTTTTAAAGCTTTAAATATTTTTAAAAAATAAAATAAAAAATTATAATATTATTAAAAATATTTCTTTAATTACAAAATAAAAAATAAAAATAAAAAATAAAAATAGGGACGCCGGGAAGACTAGTATTGTTCATTTTGTTTCCGTAGTACAGATGTACGTGACAGTCGATGTCAATTAGGACGTTCGACATGGTAGAATCCCTTGTGAAAGTCTCGATGATCCTCATATCTTTAAAGTCTTAAACGTTGTATACCAAAACATCAGTATATCATATGAAATGTCAAAAGGAAGTCAACATTTACCCTTAATTTATAGAGTTTATTATAAATAAAAAAGAAAAGAAAAGAAAAGAAAAGCAGATCTGTGCGAACTGCGTCAAAAGAGATAGACGCCAATACCACCAATATTGTCGCAAGGAGTTTCACTTCCAAGAGTTATTAATTTCTAAAGTCCAATTTGGATTAGATAAGATGAAATATTTTGAATAGTAATAAATATTTTAAATTAAGATGAAATAATATAATTTATAAAAAAGTATATATTTAAATAGTGAGATGATATGAGATAGTTTGGACTTTTTATTAATGTTGTAAATTTTAAAAAAATATTTAAAAATAATAAAAAAATATAATAAAAAAATAAAAAACAAAATGAAAAAAAAGGACACTTGGCGGGATCCTAGTTGAGATTTCCCATGTGTGGGTGTAGAAGTACTTTTTGATAACATGGTGAGTCTCATTAATGATTGAGTAATAATTATGAATAAGTTAATAAAAAAATAATATATTTATAACTATAAAAAACAATCAATTAAGACGGTGTCTTCTTTGTAGGGTATGGATAGGGACCAAGTATTTGATATTTTAAGTCACTCTTTTTTTGTTTTTTATTTTTGCGCTGTGGTTGTTGTAATGAAGTATTTATTGAGAACCCTCCCTCTCCTGATTATCCTGAATGATATATTTACTTGTTTAGAAAAAAATAAATAAAAAATAAACAGTGCAAGTTGAAGAGAAGACAAAAGTTGAGAGGGGCAAATGAGAGATAATAAAGTGGCAATATTAAAGAGTGAGAGTATAAATGTGCTTTTATTATAATCAGAGAATAGTAAAATAATGAAGATAAATAAGGTTAAGATAATTTAGATAAACAAACAAACGCTGAGGTGTTGTAATATTTTATAAAGATAATGTTTCAGCATTTATATATTTATAATAGTAGTAGGTAGTATCATGTAATTGGCGGAGATCAGAAAAAAAAAGTACATTTTATCTCCTATATAATCATTCATATTGATCCCCCTTTCCTTAGGTGGCAGAGAGAGTATTGTTCTTGAGGAATAATGATCACATTGAGATCTTGATCAAACAGAATCTATTATCTCCTGCTTTGTACACAAATGCTAGAGATCATCAGGAATATCAGACCAAAGCAAGACTTGAAGGCACGTGGAAATGTCTAGCGGAACTTGCCGCTCAAAAAAGGCTGCAAGTAATGAAGCTGCTGCGCTTGTTCCTCGTACACACCACGTCTCTGCAGTCTGTCCGCCTTCAGCTAATAATTCTCATCTTTTATAGGGAAAAAAAAAACAAAAAAACAAAATTCAACAAGTGGTATTTCTAATCTACTGACATCGTACATATCATGATATTAAAATGGAAAACACTGCGCACAGAAGATTTCGGTAGATAACTTCTGCCCATTTTTTTTTAATTTTTTATTTAATGATTAAGTAAGTATTTTTAAATGAATATATGATTTTTTTAAAAAGAAAAAAGTAAAAAAAATAAAAAAAAGTTGAAGTGTTCAAGGTAAAAATTCTCTGTATACATAGCAACTTCCTATTAAAATTACTTTTGTCCAAGTCTAACAAACATTTTTTCATGTTGATTTTTTGTTTTTAGGGAAGTTACGACTACGAAGAGATTTCACAAAATTAAATTCACAAATTGATATGATTTCGTATGACATGTTAAATCTATTTTGAAATTCTTTTACTTTTATTTTTGTTGAATTTTTTTGTAGTTAAATCATTTCTCTTATTCTGAAAGTTATGCTTTTGACATCCTTCCATATTTCCTCAAAGCAACAGCAACTAAGCTTTTGAAGTGTGAAAATGGCATAGAATGACTGGAAGTTACATTCAACCCAAAAATCATAAACGTTGAAATTATTACTGAGGCTGTCTAAGTTGTGAATTATCATAAAGACAGTGCCGTTAATGCTCGATCCACTTATGCCCAAATATGCCATTGCAATAAAATGGGTGGAGGAATGGTTGGATCAAATTTGGGTATGCAAAATAGGTGATGTTATAGTTTTTACTAAGTTTGGATGTAATCTTTAAAAGCTTTACACTAAGTAAGGATCAAAATGTCAAAAATGCTTGCAGGCTGATCTTCCTCCATGTTTAGGATGTTAAATAAGAAAAGAGAATATTTATTTAAAAACCTTATTTTTTACACACTCTGCACATTGTTGATGTAGAAACTTTCACATCAATTATGCTAAAAAAATTATTGATGTTTTGATTGTTTTAAAATGATAATAAGTCCCACTATAGGTGATATGCTAACACACTGGCATGTGTATAATAAAATTTATAAAAAAAAAGTGTTAAAATAAATAAATAAATAATAATAGTAATGTTTTTTGGCCTTGGCTTTTAAAGAGAGTTGTGTAACATAAGATTAAACGACAGTTGTTTAGTTAGGTAGGGTAAACTTGAGAAGTAAAATTTTTATTTGGATTGAGAAATCATCTCAATTCGTCTATATCATCTTATCATTATAATTTTATCATAAAATATAATAAATAATTTAATTTTTTTTAATTTTAATTCAAAATTTTTAAATTCTAATAAATAATAATATTAAAAAATAATATTTTATTTAACTTTTAATTATTATCTAAAGTTATTACATTTCATCACACCGTCAAACGGGAGGCATAGGGTGATTTTGGCTTATTAGTTATTAAGGAGATGTGGTTTGTTTGAGGAAGCAATAACATTCTCACGAGATGTGCAGTATGTATGTATGGTGTCCCACGAACATAATCACCGACCTAAGCGTGTTTTTGAACAGTAATGTAATCCTCTAGATTTCATTCGCGGAGGGGGAGAGAGAGAGAGAGGCACTTTTTCATCCTCTATTTGTCAAACTTTATTTTATCTTACTCAAAGGTTCCATTGACGTACTGTTATGTTCTTACGACTATTTTGGTCAGTTCTCTCTCTCTCTCTCGCTGGACCGATGGAAATGAAAAGAGAAAAAGAATATCTTTGCCCATTTCGCACCGCTTCTCTATGAAGTGATTGCCTCTGGCCCTCTCCCAATAACAAAACATAATTCTGCTTCTTTTTTCATCTGGGTTTGCTTCACCGTCGATGTTCTGCTTTTCCTTCCTTCTATGTAAGATTTTCACTTTCTTTCCTAACTTTTTTCTTCAGCTATTTTTCGAACAATACGTTGAAGAAAGAATTCTATTTTCGTGTTATAGATCGCACCCAGATCCTGTCATCGTCCGAGCTTGCTGAGTTTCGAGGAAGGGCCAAGAAGGTGGATTTTCCTCTTCAACTCTGTCTTATCTGTAAGAACATAGTAAAAGGCTGGAGGTTCGGTTATTTGTATCAAATTTTGGGAGTTGTTGCTGTGTTCGGTTTAAGCTGTCCTTTTCGTTGTTTGCTTCATCTGGGTGTGTGAATTTAGTTCTAGGCTGCCAAATCGTGTAGATCATTTTGCCAGGGGTCTAGAAAAAAATCTCCAATTTTGGATGGATGATAAATTTAAACAATGGTTTCTCACTCGAGGCTTTGACTAATGCTTCTGGGGTTAGTGTAAACTATATATGGGAATGGGTGTTTGTATCTACTAATGGAAGTGGGTCCAGATTGTTCATTGGATTGAAATGCGTTTTATCCATCTGGGTTTTCTTTTCTGCTTATGAAATTGAGGTGCTTGCCACTTTTGATGAATTGGAATCTGCTTTGAGAGAGCCTCTAGATTCTAGATACAGGTGTGCTTGATTGGACTTGAGTTTATCGTCATTATTTCTTCTTCAAGTTATGATCAAACAAATACTTGGCAGGCTTCCCCGGAAGCCATCTAAGTCTGGTGAGAATCGTGAATTTGGGGGTTCATCAGACCCACCTTCCAATACTTCCATCAGCACAAGAAGCAGTGACCTTCTGAGTAATAGGCCGGTAAGCTCAAACAGCACAAACTTCATTGGCCCTGACTTTGCTCCAAATTCAGGATTTAGTTATGGAAATAAACTTCCCCAAGCTGCCAATCCAAAATGCAATGGAAATATGGTAACTGGTCCTTATGAAGCATTGCCAGCATTCAGGGATGTATCCAGCTTTGAGAAACAGAACTTGCTTATTGGAAAGCTGAAATTGTGTAGTGTTGTCTTTGACTTCACCGATCCAACAAAGAACCTGAAAGAAAAAGATATCAAGCGGCAGACGTTGCTTGAGCTGGTGGATTATGTTACTTCTGCGAACGGGAAGTTTACTGAAACTGTAATGCAAGAAGTTATAAAGATGGTTTCTGTCAACTTATTTAGATCACTCACCCCACAACCTCGTGAGAACAAGGTCTTAGAAGCTTTCGATTTGGAAGAGGAGGAGCCTTCAATGGACCCTGCATGGTCACATTTGCAAATTGTATACGAATTCCTTCTGAGGTTCGTTGCATCTCCTGAGACGGATGCAAAGTTGGCCAAGAGGTATGTTGATCACTCTTTTGTTCTGAAGTTGCTGGATCTCTTTGATTCTGAGGATCCCAGAGAGAGGGAGTATCTGAAAACAATTCTACATCGCATATATGGAAAGTTTATGGTGCATCGCCCATTCATTAGGAAAGCAATCAACAACATCTTCTTCAATTTTATTTTTGAAACAGAGAAGCATAATGGGATTGCTGAGCTTTTAGAAGTTTTGGGCAGTATAATCAATGGGTATGCTCTGCCACTAAAAGAAGAACACAAATTATTCCTTGTTCGGGCTCTAATCCCTCTTCACAAACCAAAATGCTTACAAATGTACCATCAGCAGTTATCATACTGCATTACACAATTTGTTGAGAAGGACTCCAAGCTTGCTGACACTGTCATTAGGGGTTTATTGAAGTACTGGCCAATTACAAATAGTTCAAAGGAAGTCATGTTCCTAAGTGAGTTAGAAGAAGTTTTAGAAGCAACTCAGCCAGCAGAATTTCAAAGATGTATGGTGACCCTGTTCCGCCAAATTGCCTGTTGCTTAAGTAGTTCACATTTTCAGGTAATGACCTCTCTTAAGTTTGATATTACTGCAATTCAACTCACACTTTATATCTTGAAGCTTATTTTCAAATATTTTTCACTTTTACTTGCTATGTTTCTTGTTCTTTTTCCGTAATAGTTGCAGTTTGAATTTGGGAACATTTTTTTTTTGATAAATAATTTGAATTTGGGAACATGCTCTGATTATTTTGAATAAATGGTAATAATTATTTTTTCCTAAGTGGGAAGAAGGGTGGCTTATGCTCACCATTACAATAAAACTGGTAAAGTATAATAGTCTTTCTTGCTTGCTTGCACTTCTTTTTGATTTATTCAGTATCCTGTCAATAAAGGCAAGGGCTATAGGCAAGCAATCTGTGGTTGTTGCACATTTCTAAGGACCTTTGTGTCACTTTCGGTCCCAAGCTTGTGGATCATAACTTTTAGGCAGCTGGAATTCTATTTTTGTTAAAATCAAAATTTTGGGGATAGGGTGAGAACCTTCCGTTGATGTTCCTTGTCCACTTTATCTATAATATCTCATCAAAGTGTGGATTCATACATCTATGGCATTCTTGCGCATTTTCGGGGATTCCAATTATCTTGTGGAATTAGGTATCTTTTCCTCCAGCGAGTCCTCACGTACAGTAAGTCTTCCTAACAATATGTGGCGTTTCATCCATAGATTTGTAACATGGGATTGTTTGTCTTTATGGTAGTAGTGATGATGGTGCTTTTGATGGCACTGGTACACCTCGACAATGTTTTGCAACTACTTTGAGGACCTATCATTTCTTTGTCCTCATATTAATTTATTCTTTCATTTGTGATTGATAATATCTCTTTAATATTTATACATGTCAAGTTTAAGAGGGACAGCTTCAAAAAGGATTCCAGTCAATGAAATGGTAAAATGATATACAGAAGAAAAATACTTTGGAGGCCATAGAAGGCTCTAGTTGTCTTCAATCTATGTGGGAGTATTTAGCATTTCAAGATTAACGCTCTAATGGAAGGCCCAAACTACATGGTCTATACTAAAAAAAGACTAGTCAATGATACAATTGGAGTCCCATTGAGACCATTATAAAGAGCAAAAACTTCTCATTCTCAAGCAATGTGGGATCCCATAAACCACTTACCCATATCCATTATATGGGGTATCATAATCTCCCATACTTAAATTCCCGACGCCCTCATTGGGCCCATCTTTTGTAGGTGGCACGGTTCAAGTCCCACATTTTTGGGTGGGGATATGCTCTGATATCATTTGTAATGCCCCAATAGAAGGCTCAAACCAAATGATCTATACTTCAAAATGACTAGTCAATGATACAATTGGAGCCCCATTCAGACCATTATAAAGAGCAAGAACTTTTCCTTCTCAAGAAATGTGAGACCCCATACACCACCTACCCTTACACATCATATGAGGTAGGGACGGGCCCGACGAGGACATTGAAAATTTAAGGCGGGGAGATTGTGATACCCCATGTGATGTGTGGGGGTAGGTGGTGTATGTGATCCCACATTGCTTGGGGGAGAAGTTCTTGCTCTTTATAATGGTCCCAATGAGACTCCAATTGTATTATTGACTAGTCTTTTTGGAGTATAGATCATGTGGTTTGTGCCTTCCATTGGGGCGTTATACAAGAAAGTTCAATTTCTTTGATTCTTGTGAATTGTGCTGAATTGTCCCCATGATTTTTCTTTTTTGATTGGCACTGGGTGTTCGGGAACAACGTCCCGACTAATCTAGGGCGTGCATAGGCCCTTGGCAAGGAGTTTTCCGCAAGTTCGCCTCGGGTAATTTAAAGAGAAAATCCCTCAGTCTGATGGCCCCTAGAGATTGTTTGCACCCAAGGGGATTTGAATCTTAGACTTGGGGGGAGCATACCCCCAAACCCAAGGCCTTTACCACTTGAGGCACCCCCTAGGGGTTGTCACCATGATGTTGTTATTAGAGGTGTCAAACAATTCACATATATTTTTAACATCTGATTTCGGCGGTGCTTGGAAACATTTTAAAACCTCTTTGGTGTCTTTTTTGATAAGTATCTAAAATCTCATTAATAGCAAAAAGCGTGCAAATCAAGTACATAGGGTTTTGACAGCGTTGAATGCTTTTTGATAAATAAAGACGCCGCATTTTATACGAGAACACTATGGGATTAATCTAAGTACAACGGGGGTACACATAGGAAAGTGCCTAGTTTAAGGAAGGGAAGAGCAAGAATTTAGAAAATCTACAAAAGAAGCCAAGTGGGTATTATTGTGTGGTATTTTATTCACTCATACAAATACTTAATCATGGGAGCAATTAACTTAGGCACCATTCTATTACCATCTTGAAAGTTGTAAGCATTGCACTCATTCCAAATACTTTACATTAAGCACAAAGGAACCATCTTCCATAATATCTCTGCTCTCAAGTCACCTCCCAAATTACCTCTCCTAGCCGCGATTAACTCCACCACTTGTGGAGACATCACCCATTCAAATCCCTAGAAAATAGAAAATGGAAGGCTGCGAGCACAAGGCCCTAGCCAGTTTATAATGAAGCAAAAAATGATTGATTGTTTCTCAATCCCTTTGTCTTATCAATCACCATTATGCATCTCCTTCTCAAATTATCCATTGTTAGGATCTTACCTAGAGCTGCCGTCCAGACAAAGAATGTTGCTCTTGATGGAGACTTGTTACCCATGTACTTTTCAAGGGAAAATAATGTGTATTTGTGGGCTGTAGCATTTGATAAAATGATCTAACGTCATACTGCCTTCATCTGGAATGGTTCTACCCAATTTTATTCTTGTGGTTTCTCCTTAGCTTAAGTAAGTACAGGAGACTCTGAAGTGAAGTTTGCAATCTTGCTCTAGTCTAATGAAGATTTTCCACTCTGGATTGATATTAGTAACCTAGACAAGTTTTGGCCCTGCTGCCTCCCTGCATATGATGATTCTAAGCAATTCTGGGTATACTTCCTTCAGGGCTTGATGTCTGATGGACTGGAAAATTCTCCCCGTTATTAGCAAATGTATTTTCACACTCCCACTCTGAAAGGCCCATTGATCATGTTTGAATACAAATCACTTCATCTACTTCCATAATTAACTTCCACCTATCCCTCACACCACTCCCCAAGAAATCACTCTTTAAGCTTCTCAATACACTTCGCCACACCTAGGTTTAGAAAGAGGGACAAAGAATACGTAGGTAGGTTGGACAAAGTGTTCTTGATCAATGTGATCCAACTCACTTTAGACAAATAAAGACGCTTACATCCGTCCAATTTCCTTTTAATTTTGTCAATGATGCCATCCCAAATTGACTTTGCTTTCTATGATGCAGCTAAGGGAAGACCCAAATATTTCATAGGCAAAGATTCCATCCTACAACTGAGAATATGCACGAATAACCCAACATCTTCCTCATCTCCCACTTAGCCCTGACACAGCCTCAAAGCATTGAGACATTTTAAATGGCATAAGTGCTCTGAGTTATCCTCATGGAAAAATCAGTGTCACCCACACAAAAAAAGACGAGACACGAGCGGCTTGTCCGTGCTACTTTGCCCCACTGAGAAACCTGATAAGTGTCCCCTATCCACTGTTGTACACAACATTCTACCTAGAGCTTCCATTACCACTAAAAAGAGTAAAGGGGATATAGGGTCCCCTTGTTGTCTATTGGAGTAACTTTTGAGGAAACAAGTGGCTGTATTGTTGATCAAAACAGAGAATTGCACATAAAGTATACAATGTACTATCCACTCACCTTTTTACCTGACAACCACATCCTCAACAAGTACAATAAAAAATCCCCATTGAAATGGTTTTAAGCCTTCTTTAGATGCAGTTTATGTTGTCATGTTTACTATTTGCTTCTGTTGAGGGCATTTATAACATGCACAGAAGAGAACCCTAAGTGTTTTGCGCCAGAATGTTTCCTGATTTTCGTTCTGATTCTCTTTTCTATCAATTTGGCCTTTGTGCTCACAATATTGGAGAGACCTGCAGAATAATACATCTGGGTTGGACATTTGCAATAATACATCTATATTGGAATATTTATACTGAGAATTACACAGTACAGAGGCTGATGTTAGCCATTGTATATGTAGGGGTGCTTAACAATGTTTCATGGTACTCTAGTGGGTTTCTGGTTCAATTATATAAATCACATTTTTCCAGTGAGACAATGAGCTTTCTAATGACTAGGCATGAGGGTATGGTAGATGACTAAATGTGTGTAGCTTAGTATATTGAAGAAAATGACAAGGCTTTTTAGTTGAAGAGCGTTTAAAGAAGATGGCAACCACAGCCAACCTGTATAAAATAGTGAGGTACAAAAAAACTGGTTCATTCTTTTTTTTCCTTGGATTATTCATATTGATTGTCTGTTCTACTTAGAGTCTCTAAATGGTGTTCTGTAGAAGAACCAAATAAAAGGTAAGAAGTTGACGAGAATCATCTGGTGGATAAAGGTAGATTCAACGATTGCTTGGAGACTAATTTATATTCTCATAGAGTCATACTTGTCCAGACATTACCCATGCAGTTAGTATAGCTAGTCAGTTTATGCACTCACCACAAGAGCCTCATATGTAAGCCGTTTCTTGGATGTTCCATTATCTGTAAGCCTCACCTGGTACAAGTTTGCTGTTCTAAGGCATGATCACATGAAAGTAAAATCGCATACGGATGCAGATTGCTGGATTAGTTATATATCAAAGATCTACATTAAGTTATACATTTGTGAGAGGTAATTTTTTTAACCTGCTATAGTAAAAGTATGTGGTTGCTAGATCAAGTACAGAAGCTGAATTCCAAGTCATGCCATACAGAGATATGGGAGTTAAGTATGGCAGAAAATAGGTTTGAAGGAGCTTGCCAGCTTGGATTTGATTCTAAAGACCCTATGAGATTGTATTGTGACAATAAAGCTGTGATCAACATTGCTCTTAATCTGGCCCAACATGATAGAACCAAGCACATCAAAGTTGATAGACACTATCAAGGAGAAGTTGCGTTCTGAGATGATCTTTACACCTTATTTGAAAATATGAGAACAACTTGCAGATATCTTAACACTAGGAGTGTCTAGTAGTGTCTTTTACGTAGCTTTTTGCAAGCTCTGCATGTGAGATATCTTTGCCTAAGCCTGAGGGGGACTGCTGACTTATTGAATTTATTCTATTGTTAATGGCATTTGTGTAAGTATAATGCTTAGGAACAGTAATATAAATAAAATGAATTGAAAGACAACGCTGAGTTTTTTGGGCCTTTTCCTGAGCATTGTCCCCCTAACTATTCTTTTGCTCAACTGTCTTTATTCTTTCAACTGTTTACACAACACTCCTAGGATCCCTGTGCTGTCTAGACATTCATTGGCAATTAGGACCGGATTTAAATTCTGTCTTCCTTTGATAAATGCATTCTGTGCTCTAGATATTTCCTTTCTCAATGCCGCTTTCATCTTGTTAGCTAAAAGTTTTGGAATAATTTTGTACAGACCACTCACAAGAGAAATAGTTCAGAAATCCTTTATCTACATAGCCCCTCCTTTTCTTGGAAAAAGTGCTATAAAAATTGGCTTATACTGAATTAGAAGGAATGTAGCTCCCCGAAGACAGAACTCTTGGAAAACATTCATTACATCTGTCTTAATTGCTGCCCAACACTTCTGAAAAGAGGCTATAGAGAGACCACTTGGACCCCGTGTCTTACGCCATTTAGAGCTTTCAAGACTTCAAGGACCTCACTTTCCTTAAATTGCTATTCCATCCACGTGGCTTCCTCCCCTTCAATAGTGTCAAAATTAAAACCATCCAATTTTGGGCACCAGTTGAGCTGTTTATCATGGCAGTTGTGATGCTATATATGCTCTCTTAATTCTTTAGGATTTGATGAGAATGAGTTGTTGATAATGATTTCTCTAATGGAATCATATATCCGATTCCAATTAGTTAACTGTTTTGAAAAATATAGTATTTTTGTCTCGCTCCTTCACCAGTGTTCATCTCTTTCTCCAACTCCCTTCTTCCATGAATAATTGTTTTCTCTAGTTCTATGTAAATGTCCTCATTCTGTGATGCCTCCTCTGTGGATAAGGCTCTTTGCAATCACTTCAAGACCACCGAGTTCATTCAATGGTAGCCTTCTCCAGTTCTCAATATGACCATACTCTTCGTCATTCCATTTTTTCATGGTTTTCTCCAAAGGTCAATTTGCTCACCAATGCTAAACGATGCTTTCATTTATTTTTGTTCCAATGGTTCAAGATTGACTAGTGGAACTACAATCATGTACCCAGTGGTAGGGGTGTAAATGAGTCGAGTTTGAGCAAGTAGTTGGCTGTCAAATCTTGTTTATTCAATTTTTATTCGATCGCTCAGGCTTGTTCACGAGCTACTTGGTTTTGAGAAAATAAATTGTTTATATTGTATCTTATAAATAACAAACTTTGAGTTTTGGTAAATTTATTATAGTTTATATATACACATATATCAATTATTATACTTTGAAGGGCTCAAACAACATGTATAGTATTAAGAACATGATTTTGCCTAGAAAAATTAAGTATTAGAAACATGATTTCCTTCTATCTTTTTAAATAGTAAAATTATTCTCATTACAAAGTTTAAGATAATATTAAATGAGTTTTTTTAATAACTACAAATTTATTTGAGTTTATACGAGTTATATTGTTTAGTAGTCGATTAAATTGTTGTGTTCACAAATGGCTCAATTATTAAACAAATCAAGTTGAACTTGAGTTTGTCCGAGACAATTTTGAGTGGCTTGTTGAGCAATATTGTATATTTATAGCCCTACCCAATGCCTTAGATTTTTGAGGCCAAAGGAAAATCTTTTAGGGGGCAGGGAGGGATTTTTCAGATTTTGCTTTTGGGGTGGGGGGCATGGGCCCCCAATACTCCTCCCTCAGCCCCCAATAGGTATCGTGCATAGTTTGTTCACTTTTACAATCATTTTATGGTTGCTGGACTAGATGAAAAGTCAAGATATTTCTAGTTTCTCTTAGTATGCTGGAGATGTTAGTTAAGGGTTCTTTCGTGCTTCAAAATTCAGAAATAGATTCTTGTTATGGAGTACCTTACCATGGTATCTACTCCGATTTGAGATCCTACTTTATCCTTTGATAAAAAATGATAGTATATTCTATGCATTTCCTAAAATTTGAATAATTTACCTGATACATGCTTTCACAGGTTGCAGAGAGGGCTTTGTACTTGTGGAACAATGATCACATTGAGAATTTAATCAGACAGAACCGTAATGTTATACTACCCATCATCTTCCCTGCACTTGAGAAGAATGGTCGTAACCACTGGAATCAGGTGGTTCAGAGTTTGACGCTTAATGTCCGCAAAATCTTCTCTGATGTTGATCCTGAGCTGTTTGAGGAATGCCTGCAGCAGTTCCAGAAAGATGAAGCAAAAGTGGAGGAGATCCAAACAAAGCATGCAGCCATGTGGAAGTGCTTAGAAGAGATTGCTGCATCAAAAGCTGCAAGAAATAGAGCTGCATAATTCCTTGCCAAACATCTTCGAGCTGGTGCTATGGTCTCATTTTTTTTGATTGTAGGGGCATGGGAAGGTTAATGTGCTTTCAGAGGTGAATGTTTAGGGATTTTTGTCGAAACTCATAGCTGTTGTGCCCCTTTCAGGTCTGTCAGTGCTATAACGATGAATAATATTTGACACCTCTATAGGACACTGACGTCCTTCTGGAATTCACGAGCATACTGTATACAGGGTACTCTGCAGAATTAAGTTAGAAGCTCCACTCCACATATGCAACCAAGGAGACCAGAATTCTCATAGTTGATATTTAAATTATTGAGACGAAGAATTTGCGGATGAAAGGTAATTTTCACACCAGGACTTGATTTCCTCGAGTGCTGAAATGCTTGTCGAACTGCCCAATTCTATTCCTATATGTGTGTATTAAATAGTATATTTGTTGATTGATCTTAGAGAACCCTTTACTCTGTGAGTTCTTGTTTATATAGATGATGATGTATTTGAATGATCTTAACTAATCCATCATACTTTTTTGGGTTGCTATTACAGGCAAACTTGCTCTCCCTAGCATATTCTCAATCTAAAGGTAGTTTGAGTTTCTGCTTCACAGGTTATTAGTCAATTTGGGGGGGTATGGGTCTGAAGAAAGAAGGTTGGGGGGAAGGAAGGTACGGTGAGTTGAAGAAGGGCCTTCTCTCTTTTGGCGCTACACTTCCCTCAATTTGTTAAATTCATACTATGTCAGTGCCTACTGTCGTTGTCTGAAACAGACTCTGTAGGTGCTTGAACTTCCAATGCTTCCCCTTTCTGATTTCTCATACGCATCCAGCTCCGTCCCAGATGAGCTGCTAAGGACTCCCCCTTCTAGGTGTTCATAAGCTCATATTATTACAATCTTCATTTTCTTCAGCTCACCAACTTCAACTTTCTGTTTTAATTTCTTCCGCTGCAAACTTCGAAGAAATTGGCCACTTTTAGAACTTTCGTCGGCATTTTCTTCTTTCCATTTCAAAAGCACTTGATAAGCTCAAGGAGTTTCTTTGCATTCTGAATCTGGGGCCGTGGTCTTTTACAAGAGTCAATGCTACTGCACCTTCATGGCCAATTAACCCTGCCTGTATACGAGTTCTGGAGTTTTAGAGATTAAACAATCGGCTGAGGTTTGCAACTGCCTAAATGTGACGTGTTGAAAGTTGCATGCCACCTTGATTGAACTCCAAGGGACTTTTTTGAACAAATTTGCTCAGGAGAAACTTCAAACGGCGAAGGGAAAATCTGGACAATTGATGAAATAGAAGAGAGATGGATAAATGGAAAGGGGAAATAGAAGGATGAATACCACTTTAAAGGGATGCACTATAAGAATAGACCAATTACTAAAACTCCTTTCTTATCAAGAGAATGTATATGAAGCGCGGGAAATTAGCAAGGATGGGGATGGAAATGAGATCATAGCCAAATAAGCTTCATCTTTGAATTCGTCATGTCTCCTTGAAAGAGCATCTGCCACCCTATTCTCCTTGCCCCTCTTGTACTATAGAGAAATCATTATCCCATAAGCTTTGTGACCCATTTCTTCTAAGCTTTGTGACCCATTTCTTCTAAGTTTCCATGCCTACCCTCTTCTCTAGGAGAGATTTGAGCTCTTGCTTGTCAGTTTTCACAGCAAATGCTTGACCTAATAGGTAAAGCCTCCATTTTTGAACTGTTGTCACTAGAACTAATAGCTCTTTTCCATACGTAGACAATAGGAGAGCCTTTCCTTTTAAGGCTTGACTTAAGTGTGAGATGGGTTGCCAAACTGCATAAAAATTACCCCAAAGCCTTTGCCATTGGCATCACACTCAATGGTAAAAAACTTGTTTAAATTTGGCAGCCTAAAAATTGGGGGATGACCCACAGCTTCTTTGAGGGCCAGATAAGCCTTATTAGCTTCTTCACTCCATGAGAAGGAGTTCTTTTTTAAGAGAGCTCTAAGGGGTTTTCAATGAGGCCATAATTTCTTATGAATTTTCTATACTAGCTCGTTAACCCTAAGAACCCTCTTAAGGATTTCATATTCCTGGTATAGGCCACTCTAGCATGGAAGCAAACCTTTGAAGAATCGGCCTTAACTCTTTCTGCATTAATAAAATGATCTAGGTAATCAATTTCTTCTACACGAAACCTACATTTAGACCTTTTCATGATGCTATAACTTTAGCAAAACCTACCTTAAGTGAGTTAAATGCTCCTACCAAGGCTTGTTGTAAACTTGTATATCTTCAAAAAACAACAACACAAACCTCCATAAAAAATGTTTGAATACATCGTTCATTAAGCTTTGGAAGGTTGAAGGAGCATTGGTTAGCCCAAACAACATCAACAATAACTCTTAATGGCATTTGTGAGTTCTAAAAGCCGTCTTGGCTATATCTTCTGGTACCACACGAATTTAGTGGTAACCCTATCTTAAATCAAGCTTAAAAATAGTATTGAGCCAAACAACTCATTCAATAATTCGTTTATGACTGGAATGGTAAACTTAGCCTTAATTGTCTCTCTATTCAAGACCCTATAATCGACACAAAACCTCTAGCTCCCATCAACCTTATTTACTAGTAGAATAGGGGAGGAAAAAGGGCTACTACTTGGCCTGATAACCCCCAATTTCAATAATTTGTCACTATTTTTTCAAGAATTTTGTTACTCATCATCCCATACATCACACACCACACTTATTTTTATTTATTTTTAGTTTTATTCCTTCTAAACTGGTTGCGTTCTTTTACTCATCATCCATACACCACACATTTGATAAGAAAAAAAATTAAAAAAATTAAAAAATCATGTGGTGTGTGGGAATGATGAGTAGATTTTTTTTTTTTTTTCAATCTCTAATTTTTGATAATAAGGGTACTTATATGAGCTATTAGAAATAGGTTGGGTACCTTCTCAATATGATCTTGTGGCCTTGGGCTCGGGGTGGGGGTAGCTCAATTGGTTCTCGAAAAACCCCATGAAATTCCTGTAACAACTAAAGTATCTCAATAGTATTACCATCTTGTGATAAAGTTAGTTTAGGGCCAATTTGCGACAAAAATCCCTTCCCCTTGGCTACTGAGGCCATCATTAATTTAGGGCCATCTTCTAACGTAGACTGTTTCAATTTAACTTCCCCAAAGTTCCACCTGTTTGCATCTTAGGGGTGTAATCAGTCTGGTTTGATTCGATTTTGTACATTTTTTAAAACTGAACCAGTATATACCAGTGTTGAAAATTTAAGAACCGATATGACTGATTCACTATTGAAATTAGAACTTTTGATTTTCCGGTTTCGATCCGGTCTGGTTGGTCCCATTTTTTAAGTTTTACGGATTATTTATGTAAGTAATAATATTATGTTTACATATACTAAACTATTGGTCTATTTATATTATAGTATAAGTATATTATTTTATAATAACTAACACATACTAGTAAATTATTAAATTTAATTATAGTCTATATAAGTTTTAGACTTTTTATACGAGTATATATGATCAAATGTGTAAAAATTTATTTATAAAAAGAATAAATATATATTATAATTTATTATGTCAAAAATGTATTTATCATTGATATATATATATTAAAAGTAAGTTTATATTAATAACTTAATATTGATGTTTATGTTTAAGATTAAAATTTTATGTTATATTAATTTTATATTATAAGATTAAAATTTAGATGTTATATCAAATATTATATTAAAAATTATAAGATTAATTTTTATGTTATATTAATTTTGTATTATAAGATTAATAGACTTGAATAATAAGATTAGAATTTCATGTTATAAGAATTAGCAATTTAACATATAATATATAATATAATATAAAAAATTATAAATATATATACCGGTTTGGTTCGGTTTAAATTGATTTTCAAAATATGAAAACCGGTACCGCATCGATTTAGGACCAGTTTGGTTCTTGAGAACCGGTACCGCAGTGGACCGCTTACAAATTGGGCCGAATTCACTGGTTTGGTTTGGTCCGGTCCGGTTTAACCAATTTTCTAGTTTTTTTACACCTCTATTTACACCATACAAAATCTCCATTGAAAGTTTAGAGAAATCCTGTGTAATGGGTCCCAATATTTCCAGCCTTTGAACCCCTAATACTACACCACAACCAGCCAATTCCAACGTATAAAAAGAGGGCAGAAATTGAGTACCTTGGACCTAGAGGTTTGCTGCCTTGCAATGTCCTCCACTCTGAATGCATTGTCCATTGGCACTATGACAGAGAGGTTCACTTATGTGTCCACGGGCAGTTTCAATCTTGAGACCAGGTATGAATCAATGAAATTGTGTACTTCTCGAATCTACCAAAATAACTACTTGCTCCCCCAAAAGTTGCTTAGAAGTCTCATTGTTTTAAGTGTAGGTGTCCTAGCGATAGCAGCCAGAGAAATTTCAGGCTCAATTGATGCTGTGGAAGGGACCAAATTTTCCTCCCGACCTTCTCTATTGTCATAAGCAATGTCCTCCTCTTTTTCCTCCAACACATCCTCACTGTCTTGTAGTAAATAAATCCTGGGATTTTTACAGATGTGCCTTGGACTCCACTTCTCTTCACATTAGTAACAAAGAACCTTCTTCATTTTCACATCCATTGGAGCCGACGAAAATTTTCTTGTAGGGACAATAACTTTTGCCACTTATTTCTAGCCTCACCAGATTGTGTCCATTGATTATGGTTACCACTAAATGGTGAGTTGCCTTTATCTCCAACTGCTTTAAATGTCTTGCTTGTACTGAGGAGGTATTCCTCTTGAATCTTGACTAACCCAAAAGCATAATTCAAATTAACAGGGTTCAACATTCTGATTAGGAGTCGAATGTCATCTTTCTAGTCGCTGAGAAATAGCTTAGCTTGTGTACATCTAAGAGCCCCCACAAATGATTGGATAGGGCCTCAATCTTGACTCCTGCTGGTGCTTGGACCTTGTTCTGTCTACTATAGAATCGATGGTCCTGATAACCAAATGTTAGGTCCCTCAAGTTTATGATAACCAATTAAGAGAAAGAACAATTACATTAGCTAAATTCGAAATAAGGAAGTTGAATTGTATTGATAAAATGGGTTAGGATTGATTGCAGCAATCCAACCTCCAAGTGTTAACAAGTTTCAGGAATTTTCCAGTGAATTTTCTCTCCCCTCCCTTGCCTTAAGGGCGCTCATGCTTCCTAACAGATTCCTACAAGCACAACTAAACTACATGTGGCTATAGCAAAACAGAATAACAAACAAGAAAAAATAACAGAATTGAAAGGATAGTAAAACACTGCATTTCCATCAAATAAAAAAAAGTGTTGCGTTTTGGGTTTAATGAATCAGTAATCAAACGGCATCATTCCCGCTTCCCAGCTTAAGCTCCTCCAGCTGCCTTCTAATATAGTTCAATTGAGTGTGTCTCTCAAGTGGGTTCCTGACAGGCATCATCGTACAAAAAAAAAAAAAATGGTACTCCTATTTGATTATATCTAAATGATCTCTTTTGTAACCTTTTTAAGGCCATCGATGTTAATAATAAAGGCATCGAACTTGATTCAATTTTGTTAACAAATTTTGTTGATTAGGTCTAGGACTCTGCCTCCAAGCATCCTACAAAAGAGATTCAGTGTTTCTTAAATGAATAATGCTACTATATCTATCATTTTGTCATATCATTTTGACTGCTCATATATTTATTTTTTTTTAAAATTTTTTTTCTTTTACTTATTAATTAAGGAAGTAACTATTAATGTATTGGTATTATATATATATATTTTTAAAATGCTTAAAAATATTAAAAAAATATTAATAAAAAAAATTTACCTAGGACTACGCCCAACAGCCAATGCTGGGTGGCACCTTAACAGCACTCTTCCTAAATTATTCCAAATTATCTCATTACGTGCTCGATAAATTGAGCACGTAACATGATGCTGATGGTTGAAAAGATCAGTGCAAAAGAATAATACATTGCAATGAATGAAGGAAAAACCACTCGAAAGTAAAAAAATAAAAATAAACTGGACATTGTTTTCATGACAGCGCGCATGGTGTCTATATCTAGATGATTGTTGCTTATGAACAAACCTATCAAGTTGCCAAGAAAAACAAAAATATCGATGTCATAGATTCAATGAAGGTATATTAAAGTAAATTCAAGACTAATAAATATCTCTTGCGCATGCTCTCTTGATGCAGTTCTTTATGGGGCCGGGTTGAGCATTTGATGCTTTCTGTGGTATAAACAATAAGGGAAAAAATTGTCTTGAGAAGAACAATATTAATACTACTTCAAACTATTTTTTATTTGTATATAAGTTAAATATTAATTTAGAGATGAATATTTGGGTTTGTGGGTTAGATTTGCATCTTGTCTAGCTAGCGGCGCGGCCATGAGTGACCCAAACACAACTCATTTAATTATATTACTAGAACTCCGTCCAACTCGTGGGTCTCTCGGTTAAGGAGTTGATGATCTATAACATAAAATTAATGACATAAATGACTCCTATAACATGCATGGTTTATAAATAACCCAACTAACCATGTAAGGTTTACTCCAACAAGACCCGACGTTTCAACTTGTTTAGCATAAATGAATTGAAAATATCTGAATATTTTATCTGACAGCTTATAAATACAATTTCATATCCTATAAACATATATAAATTTGATTAATTATATTCATGACTAGATTCATAATAACCATAACTAATAAATATAATTTATAAACTTCTCCACCTCTATATCTACATATGAAATTCGTTATTATAAAGGTCAATTATTGTGGGTTAAACCTGTTGAAATATAATAAAATTGGCATATTTAGTAATCATGCCTAATCGAATCAACTTGGTTTGGCCCGAACCATTTCACAATAGATCCTTATCATCCAAATGTTTGTGTTGGACTCATTGATTCAAAGTTAAAAGTTGAACAAAATATTGTTAGAATATTATTTTTTAATATTATTATTATTTTAAAAGTTGAAAAAGTTGAATTGTTTATTATATTTTGTGTGAGAATTTAGAAGTTGTATTGATGATATGAGATGAGATAAAATAATTTCACTATGCAAACAAGACTTAAATGAAATATTCTATTTGTGAAAATTGCAAACCCAAGCACTGAACATTTCCAAACATATATAATTCCTTCCCTGGTAGTAAAAGAACGTCCGCTTGCTGTAATTTATTGTCGTCCACCTCTGATCTCTCTCTCTCTCTCTCTGTCTCTGTAATGTTTATATAGAAGTTTTCCAATCTTTCCTTTTAATCTTTTTCTTACATACAAGGATTAGAACGTCGACCGGTGGGTAAACATGCAGTTGGACAAACTGTGGCACCTTTAAAAACTTCTCCATGATGATGACAATTACGACAACGACAAGATTATTAATTGTATTTAATTTATAAGTGGTTATCTACCCAACTTGGTGGGTTTATGCTTGATGTATACTGAGGCTGCATGGCCCATGCTGATCATGAAGACGACGATACGTTGTTGACAGATATTGTTTTACAGTGCAAAAGGGCAATAAAATCGTACACAGTGGGAACAAAGGAGACTGAATTAATCCATATATATATATATATATATATATATATATATATATGAATTATACATTGGATACTGTAATTGCTGCTGCATATTGACAAAGACATCAAGTAGTGCATCCGTAATATAAAATATTATATTAATAGATTAAAGTTATAAAGTCTAAAATTAATAGGTTGGTTTCAAGATTTCTCAAATCCAAATAGAGTGAATTAAAAATATTCAATCTTTTTCAAAATATTCATATGAACAAGCATATATATATATATAAGAAATAAATTTATTTGATCTTAATTATATATGTTGTAGTAAACAAGATTTATCATAAAAAATGGTGCAAATCTACTGAAGATCTCTAAGTCATGACCAAGAGATATTCTGACTAATAAAGGTGTTAAAGCTGAGAAATAAAGGGCACGAAAGGTGTATGAAGGAGGCTTCAATGGTAGAAAATTTCATTCTTCATGTAGAGGAGAAATATTTTTCTACCTCTCGAATACAATAGATTAGAAAGTATTTAAAGAGATTTTACATCTCAGTAGAATATTCTAGTTAACAGAATTGGTTACAAGAATAATTCTAGAGTATTCTATTTGCCACCTAGGTCTACATCATTCAGTTGTGCAGCACCATCCTTGTTGGAGGCTTCAAGAATGTCCATTTCCTCATACTCTAGTTTGATCTCCTTAATTACCCCCTGCAAATCAAGTGGCACTGGGCAGTTAGTGAGGCTTGAGCACAAGATATTAAATCAAGCTATGGACAATGGTTTAGTAAGGACATATGCAAGTTGATCCTTGCTAGACACAAATGAAACTTGAAGAGCTTTGACAACCACCCGGTCACGAATAAAGTGATAATTAAGTTCAACATGTTTGGTGCGAGAATGCATGACAGGATTAACAGATAGATAAGTTGCACCTAAATTACCACACCATAAAGTAGGTGGCTCAGAAAGAAAAATTCCAAGCTCTTTCAACAGTGATTGCAACCATAAAATTTCACAAGCCGTATTTGCTACAGCTTTATATTTAGCCTCGGTGGAAGAGTGAGCAATAATTGGTTACTTTTTAGAGCCCCAAGAATTGAGATGGGGTCCAAAGTAAATACAAAAGCCACCCTACGTAGACTTGCTGTCATCAGGGCATCCAACTTAGTTAGCATCGGAGTAGGCAGAGAGAGTGGGAGCGGAGACTGATGAGAAATGAAGGACAAAGTGTTGAGTGAGATGTGAATAATGAAGGATTCGTTTAAAAGCTTGCCAGTGAGGGACACAAGGACAATACATGAACTGACACACTTTATTAACAGAAAAAGATATGTTAGGTTGAGTAAAAGCCAGATATTGTAAGCTACCAATGACACTACGATATAACATAGGGTCTTCAAGGGAAGGTCCATCCAAGGCAGTAAGCTTAATGGAAGAGGACATGGGGGTAGACACAGGTTTAGACTTATGCATGTTGGTCCGAATGAGTAAATCAGAAATATACTTGGAATGAAACAATAATAAACCAAATGAATTACGAAAGACTTCAATGCCTAAGAAAAAAATGTAATGATCTAAGATCCTTAACAGGAAAATAAGCACAAAGTGCATCATAAAATTTGAAACAATAGAGACATTAGTTCTAGTAACAAAATATCTCTATGTAAATTAAAACATAAATAACAGTAGAGGCAGAGAGAATAATGAAAAATGAGGAATCTGATTTGAAACTTTGAAAATCAAGAGTCAATAGTTGATCACTCAGTTTTGAAAACCAAGCTCTAGGGGTTTGTTTAAGTTCATAAATAGACTTTTTCAACTTACAGACATGAGTGGGGAGATTCGGATTGACGAAGCCAGGAGGTTGCTGCATGTAAATAGCCTCTTCGAGATCCCTATGTAAAAATGCTTTTTGTATGTTCAGTTGATGCAGCGGCTAGTGAGAGGAAACAACAAGAGAGAGGAGGAGACAGATTGTGACTAGTTTTACAACTGTGCTGAAGGTATCAGTGTAGTCCAAGCTAGCTTGCAGAGGAAAACCCTTGGCCACAAACTGTGCTTTACGGCGTTCAAGGGAGCCATCAACAAGTCGTTTCAATTTAAGAACCCATTTTAAACCCAAAATATTAAGATTAGAAGAGAATGGTACCAAATCCTAGGTTCGATTGAGGATAATGGTACCACATCCATGGCAGAGCTTCACTTGGGGTACTTGGATGTCTCGGTGTATGATGTGGGTTCTTCAAGAACTAAGGAGGACTGAGAAATCATGAGAGAGAGAGAGATGATTTAGAGGAAGGCCAGGGGATAGTACCATTGGATCGATGGAGAGGAAAGGATTTGTGGGCTTTTAGATAGGTGACCATAAGGTGAGTTGGGAGGGGCCGAGGAGCTATATGGGGTCGTGGTTCATCAGAAAGGAGGGAAGGCATGGAACCGAGTATGGGAAAGGAGGACGTAGAGGAAGGAGAAGGGGATTCTTGGGGAGTAGAGATAGGCGAGGATGAAGAATGAAGGGAATCCGGGTAGGGTTTGATGGGAGTTTAATGTGTGGTCAAGCATAGATGGGCTTGGCAAAGAGGGGCCTGAAGGAGAGAATGTGTTGGTGAGATCAATGAGTGGCCCATGAGAGATGGTACTAGGGGCTGTGTGAGATGAAGTGGACGGATTGGGCTGAGAAGCAAAGGGGAAGTGCAGCTTGTCGAATTTGACATCCCTAGAGATATAAACACGGCCAATAGGAATGTGCAAGCAATTATAGTCCTTATGGTTAGGACTATATCACATAAGAACGTAGAGTTGAGACCTTAGGTCCATTTTGTGTTTATTAAAGGGGCATAAATTAGGCCAACAGGCTGAACTAAAGGTATGGAAAAACTTTTAGTCAGGAGAATGGCGAAATAACTTTTGAAAAGGAGAGATGTTATTAAGGAGTAGAGTGGGCATTCGGTTAATTAGAAAAGCAGCAGTTTGAAATGCTGCAGACCAATATTTGGAAGGAGTAGAGGCATGTGCTAAAAGTGAAAGCTCAATCTCAATTCTAAGTGTAAGGGAAGTAGTTTGAAGGGAATGATGTCCAAGTCGGGAATGCCAAACTTGAGGAGTGTTACGTTCACCCATACAAGCCTGTGGTGTGGTATTTTTGGAAGAGGCCGCAACATCAGTGGGAAAAATATACAGTCCATTTTCAACTGCCTTGACGAAACACCTCCTAGGTACGTAAATCCTTCACAAGAAAAATAGAGGCATGAAATTCGAAGTATACAAAATTATCAATACAAAATTGACGGATGGACAACAAATTGTGAGAAATAGAGGAAACATGAAGGAGTTGGCGAAGAAGAAATTTGCTAGATGATATAGGGAGGTGAGCTGAGCCAGTGTTGTGGATGGGGAGTGTAAAGCCATCACCAATGCTAACATGGTCAGGACCTTGATAGGCTGCAGAGTCTAAGATGAGATTGGCAAAATCTGCAATAAAATAGTTAGTAGCTGCAGTATCAGGAAACCATGCGTTAGTGGGAATTGAGGGAGAGGGTAGAGTTGTCAAATGAGCAGCCAAGGAAGGTGGAGGTGGGGTTTGATACGTCTGATTGAACCTATGATAACAAGATAAGGCCGTGTGGCCTGATTTAAGGCAGACTTGACAAACAGGCTGTGTATCATCTGAAAAATTTGCCAGATGATGTAGAGAGGTGAGCTGAGCCAATGCTGTGGATGGGGAGTGTAGAGCCATCACCAATGCTAACATGGTCAGGACCTTGATAGGCTGCAGAGTCTAAGATGAGATTGGCAAAATCTACAGTAAAATGGTTAGTAGCTGCAGTATTAGGAAACCATGCATTAGTGGGAATTGAGGGAGAGGGTAGAGTTGTCAAATGAGCAGCCAAGGAAGGTGGAGGTGGGGCTTGATACGTCTGATTGAACCTGTGATAACAAGATAAGGCCATGTGGTCTGGTTCAAGGCAGACTTGACAAACAGGCCGTGTATCAAGTTTGTTTGAGAAAAAATTTGAGTTGCCAATACCAGCCCCTTAGCCATAGCAAAGCCCACGAAATCCTTGGCCTCGAGTTGAAGGTGATGGGGAGAAGGAAGATTTGGTGATGGTGGTTGTAACATCCCGGTTTTTAGTGTATTTTTAATGAAGGTTTATTTAAATTATTTTGTGATTAATTATCTTGTTTTAAAATTTTGGGAGTTTTTAAATATTATTTCATAATATTTTATATTGTGAAAAATTATTTTATTGGGCTTTCTTATTGTTAATTATTGTTTTGGATTTAAATTGATTTTTAATTTAAATTGGTTTGTTTGTGGGTTTTAAAATTACTATTATTTTATTAAAGCATTTCATTGCGTTTGATTAATTTTAATTAGTGATCTGCAATTTAATTTCCTCTTTATTTTAAAGGATGTTTTTGTCAGAGTTTAATATTTTACTGTACCTAATTTTGAGTTAAATTGATTTATTTATATTAACTGTTTTAAAAATAGTTATTGTTTTATTTAAATATTTCACTGCGTTTGGATTATTTTATTTAGCTTTCAGTTTTAAAATCATTTTCGTTGGATCACTTTCGTAACCCAAGTTAAAAAAGACTGGATCTCCTTTTTCATCTTCCTCTTTTTCTTTTTCTCTTTTTCTTTTCTTCTTTTTCTTCCTTCTTTTCTCTCTCCCCGTGCCCGACCCAGATCTTTCTCTCTCTCTCTCCTCACCCACGCGTGCTTCGGTCTTACCACCGCAGCGCTGCCGTCGGCCGGCGGTGGTCGACACCGCCGGTGCCGTTCGGTCCCTCAGCCACCGGCGACCTTGCCTCATCAATTTCCGGCCGAACCTCGCCGCCGTTAGCCGCCAATTGTCGTTTGAACCCGCGGTGGTTTTCTCGCCGTTCTGCCGCCGTCCGGCCACCTCCAGCCACCATCTCCTAGCCACTTCATCATCGGCCTACTAGGAAGCTTTTCCACCCGCTTCCGGCTCCGATCCGTCGGCGGAGCCATCCCATCGAACTCAAAATCCGAACCGACTTTTTTGGCCTTAAAACCGCTGTTTTGGCCGCCACCCACGGCCAACCACCACTTCCATTAGCTTCACCACCTCCTATAGGCCCTACCCTACCGTTCCCAAGTTTTCGTTTGACTCCGGGTGAAATTTGAATTTCATTGTGTTTCGGCCACAGTGTTTTTACACTGTGACAGTTGCTGATTTGGTGCTTCCAGTTCTTTCGTGATCCTCCATAAATTATTTTAAAGCACTGTAAGTATTTCTCCAAAAGACTTTTAAGATTTAAATATATTTTTGCAATAAGCTGTTTTATAAACTGTGTTTTGGTTATCTGGATATACTATGTTGGTTATTGGAAATTATTGATAACTGTTGGTTGTTGGTATTTGGTCTGTTTCATGACATTGTGCACGCATGCGTGGGTGTGTAATTTGAAAAGGCTTTTCGGATGTGTGTGTATCACCCCCAAGCCGAGATGAGTTATTATCTCGGTGGAGCTCCTCTGGGCACTCGGGAGCGGAATATACTAAGTGTCGTCCCCTGGAGCTATTGCTCGGGACTTGGACGGGATGGTAGCGCTCTCGATCCGACTCCGTGATCTCTCGGGCTGGCGGAGATCAGAGGATGCTTGGCTATGTACGCGGTGGGCGCGGAACTGAGCATCACTCGTGTTGTATCACTCGCATGGTCGCTACCTATGGGGTGACGAAGGGAGCCAGGGTATGTGGATGGTCCCTAGGGGAGGCCATGGTGCATACGGGATAAAATTGGAATTAAAGTAACTATTCCTGGATTGTATTAATTTGTGCCAAATGGTGATTTTTGGCGTGCGTGGAAAATTGTGATTTTCGAGAAATAGTATTTTTCTTGGGTTTGGTGTTTTGGTCATCATGTGCATGCATAGTGGCTGTTGTATTTATATATTTGTTATTTTGGAGTATTTTTGAGTTTTACTTACCTGTGGTACCATTTATTGGTACTGCAGATTTTGATGCAGGTTTTGAGGAGGTTGAGCTCAAGGATGTGGCTCCGCCTGAGGAGTAGGGACATTTGGCTATGTTTTATTTGGTATTTGTATTTTATTTGATGTCGTTTTATGAACAACAAAATTGTATTATGTTGACTTGTAGATTTCAGTACTATTTTTATATTGTATTAAATTCTGGTACTTAGTTATCTGACTTAACCATTCCGCTGCGTATTATTTTTGTACACATGTTGCATTTCACACACTCGGCACGTGTCGTTGGGGTGCGTGACCGTGTTGTCATCATTCCGGGTGTCTCGATTTTCGTGCATGTCCGTGCATGGAAGTTGGGGGCGCCACAGTGGTATTGGCTGATAGCAAACTATTCGAGAGGAGATGCTGGGTTTGATGGGCAAGTCAGGATTCGTGGTTTAATATGTTGGAACGAATTGCTTTCGATGAACCGCCACTCAATCCAATGCGTTTGAACATACTTTTAAAGTAAAAAAAAAAAGATTTGACCGTTCGACTATCTATCTGGGATGCAGTCTAATCATCACAATAAAAAAACATACTGTTTGAACGACACTATTGAACGACTTTGTTCAATTTTGTCCCAAAAAGTATTTTTGGGATGAAATTTAAATCTTTGTCCAAAAAAATCTTTAGGGATAGTGATATTGGAACAACTTTGAGATGTTTTTTTTCATTCTAAAAAATCTTTTGGGATGAAAAGTTTCATTTTAAACACCCTGTTTTGTTTTAGTGTAATTAGAAGGACTACCTTTAATTTCTGTTATCAATATATAATTAAATTTTAAAGTTGCATGTAGAATTTTTTGTGCACTCTAGGTTTAGTTAATCTTAAAATTCAAGAAAACTATGATCGAAATATAACCTCATGATCTATAAATAATCGAATAAAACTATGATTGAAAGATTTTATTCATGTCACTTTAGTACCTATATATCTATTTGCTTGCAATGCAAGTTTGCTCCACAATCCTTGAACTAATAACTCCACCATCCAAGGTGAACACGTGCCAAGAAGTTGACCTTCTAGAGTCTTTGTATGATTGAAAATACTGGAAGCTTCCTTGGACAGTGACCTTCTAGAGTTGATCGGTAGAAATGGAAATGTCGGTCCTTGTATGTATATATATTCACTGCCCAAAATGAAATTTTGGTGTTAAAAATGTTTTTCGTACACCTAGGCTAAGTTCCTGCAATTCGGGCCGTGAGTTTTCCAGTTGTGATCACAAAGATCAAGATGGATTCGGTAGTGTTCTAGAGAGCCTCCGATAACAAAGTTAGCATTTTGATTGAGAGAATTGATGGAGAATAGTAGTTAAATGAGTCTCATTCATACCTAGATCATGTCTTTTATACAAGATTTCGGATGGGACATTCCTGACCCGAACCTTGAATTAGGGGTCTGTGTCACGCCCACAATTATTCCAGTCATAGTCTTTAATGCGACGTAACTTCCCAAGTGATACCTTGATAGTTGACAATCGATGCCTCACTTCTTATCTCCATCGTCAAAAAATGGAGAGTTAGCTGTATTCTCCGTTCACTTGCTAGTGTGGATCTTTAATACTAGTCATCATAGGCAAGTGTCAGGGACGATGAATTCTGCCTTTGCCCCAGCGGCCCAAAAATACCCTAGGGGCCCTGCCCACGAATTGTGTTAACAAAAAGGAAATACTTTGCACGAGAAACAAGTCGAAGGGGACAGACTTAACTACCCTTCAATTGTGGATTTCTTCAATGACGTACCAATTAAAAATAAACAAATGGGAAGATCGATGAGAAAAGCATGTGATGTTGGGGGTTTCTAGTCAACACCAGCACGCTGGCCGGTTTGAGGTACGAGGCATTACAAAATTACTTAATTAAACTAGAGGCGACTTGTTGGAATTATTATTGTTATTATTATTAAAATTATAATCATTATAAAGGACAGATGTGACTCTCGACCTATCTTCCTGTATGATTAAATATTGTCTCCATCTTCATTTTATGACAATCATATTACTCACGCTTATTATATATATTAAGATAAACACTGCTCGAGTACGACTTGAACACCATTAATAATGAAGGAACACAACAGTGAGCAAACCAAATAACTAGCCATGGAGATCAAAGTTGAGATGATCAATAGAGAGGCAATAAAGCCTTCCTCTCCAACTCCTCATCACCTTAGATGCTTCGATCTCTGCCTTTTAGATCAGTTCCAACCCCAAGTTTATATACCATTGGTGCTATTCTACTCCAACAACAGTGATGGCAGTTCTTTTCCCAACCATTTCAAGGCTGATGATATATCCCATAGGCTAAAGACATCATTGTCTGAAACTCTGAGCCGTTTCTATCCACTTTCTGGGAGAGTCAAAGATAATGTCTCAATTGAGTGCAACGACGTTGGAGCTGATTATTTGGAAGCTCGAGTCAACTGTCGTCTCTCAGACATTCTTAAACAACCCGAACAGAAAATGTTGTACCACTTTCTTCCGAAAGAGATTGAATCTTTGCAAGCAAGCACAGAGCGTTTGGTTCTAGTTCAAGTTAGCTTCTTCGAATGTGGAGGAATGGCCATTGGCGTGTGCGTTTCCCACAGGGTAGTCGATGCAGCTGCGACTAGCATGTTCATTCACAGCTGGGCTGGCATGGCTCTTGCAGCGTTTACCGATGAGGCAGTGCTGCTGCTACCGGAATTCAGTGCAGCATCTCGCATACCACCAAGAATTGAGTACAAAGTCGCGGCGCCAGCCATGAGCTTGGTGAGCGAGACGACTGTTACGAGGAGGTACGTTTTCGATGCATCAAAGATTGCATCTCTCAAGGCAAAAGCCGCCAGCGCTAGAGTAGCGCAACCCACACGTGTTGAAGCGGTGTCATCTCTCATTTGGAAATGTGCAATAACAGTCTCAAGGTCAAAACGCCGATCTATAATGCCATCTACACTGACGCAAATGATGAATATCCGCGGAAGGCTTGTCCCGGCATTTCCAAAAAATGCTTTTGGGAATCTCGTGTGGTCTTTTGGGGCCCAAACAGCAGACGCTGAGATACACTTGCACAGCTTGGTTATTGAATTAAGGAAAGGGAAAGAAGCTTTTAGTGAAGATTATGCAACTAAATTACGTGGGGACGAGGCTTTCTCTGTGATTAGTCAGCATGTCAAACAGTTTGGTAAGCTTCTCGCCTCAAAGGATATGCACCACATTTGCTTTTCTAGTTGGTGCAGATATCCACTATATGAGGTTGACTTTGGGTGGGGGAAGCCAACGTGGGTGACACTTGCTAGTTTGGTGTTCAAGAACGTCGTAGTTCTGATGGATACGAGAGATGGCAGCGGAATAGAAGCTTGGATTACTCTTAGTGAAGAAGACATGGCATTATTTGAACACGACAAAGAGCTGCTTGAATTTGCATCCTTCAATCCAAGTGTTCATAATTAAATGATAATCTTTGTTTCAAGTTGTCTGGAGTGTAGTTAATCATGTGCTTGCTAATACTATGATATATTAATGTAAAAGGTTTAATATTTGTTCTATACTTTTTTCTTTCACTCCATGGATTGCTTTAATTAAAAATGAATATATTTATCTATTTAAGTTTGCAACTTGTTGATCTCTCATGATGTATATTTTGTTAATAGGAATTTGACATCATGTAAAATTAATAGAAATTTTGCATGTAAAAACCTCCAGTACTTTAGTGCTATTCAAAGGAGAGTCGTCATTATTACTATCATTATTATTATTATTATTTGCTTTCCTTTTGTCTTTTTTCCCTCAGCTTGGTTAGCAATCATGTAACAACCAGTTTCCCGAGGCCCACGACCTAGGTCCTAGCCCATGAAGCCCAGCCCCTGAAGATCTTAGAAACGGCGTTGTATGGGTAAGGCACTTCTTCCTATGATCTTTCCCCCCTACCCCCGACGGTTTTCCCTTCCCCTTTCCCTCTTGATTTTCAGTTTTCCCTACGTTCGATTTCCTCTCCCACGTTGTTGTAACCTCCACCCCAGTCTCATTCAAACACCCCACTAGAACCCCATTCCATAACTGACCTCTTCATCCGTGCGTTTCACCTTCCCCGTAGGTACTCCCTCTCCTCTCATCACCGTTCAGTCTAATGCCATTCTCCATACACGCAGCTACGCAGGTAAGGATCTCACCTACCATCTCCCCATTTTACGCTAGCCTCCACCACTGCCAATCAATCTCCACAACTGCTCCTCCACTTTCAACTGCCCCAAGCAGCAAACAAACCACTACAGTCGTGACCCACTCTCTCACAAATTCTGTCTCTTTAGTTTTCTGTGAGTTTCGCCACCACAAGCCGCTACAAGCTTTTATTTTCTCTCAAGGTCCGTTCACTATACGACAAACCACCCACCCACCGCAGCATCCTCTTTCCCCTGGCCCCACCATAAAATACGGCCAGCCAAGTATACCTAGTCCCGTGCATAGCAAGCCAAAAGTAAGAGCTGTAGTACACGCGTAGCAACCCACCACCGTCATCAGCTACAGAAAGTGCACATTCCACATTCAGCTGTAAACCACCAAGAGCTAGATACTGCGAATCACTTCAAGCCCCACTGCCCAACCAGCCACGTTGTTAGCACATTTCACTCTCACCCCCACCGCATGCTCCTCCACGCCAACAGCCTCTTCTCTGCCATTGAGCACCATGGAAACAGTCCAGGCGCACGGCCCAACTCATGAAAAAACCTCTGTTTTAGACAACCCAAAACAAAGCAATAAACCTCCATCTCGAACAACCACCCCTCATCCACACTGGGAGTTAAACCATCCATGACAGATCCTCAAGCCACTACACCATGGCGCCGATTGCACCACCATGGAGACCACCATAAGCCTCGAACATCCCTTAAAGTAAACTGTTTTTACACCACCGAAATAGAGAAAACATCCTACACCGTCGCCCAATTGGTTCAGGCTCGAGACCCATGACGAAGCAGACGTGAAACACCAAGAGAGTGTTACGAGCACGAGTGAGTGATCAAGTATTTTGTGGATCAACAGGAAAAGATGCGGGATTAACCCGACGTGCTCTACCTATTGTGAATAAATGTAAATAGAAAAGTTGGTTTGTTTTGAGAGGGAACCACCTCGGCAACAAGTTGCTGGAGTATTTCTTAATACTATTCATAATAATCTTTTACAACTTATAAGTCGTAAACTTACAAGGAAAGAATTACAATGATTTATTAAATGAAATTAATGTCAAACTTGCAGAAATCATAGCTAATAAATTAAGGTAAGTTAGCGCCTCAGTTTCCTTTTTCGAAAAGCATTAAAAATAGAAACTTGGTGCCGTGGAGCTAAATTTACATAACATTCCTCTCCTCTTCAAAGTGTTCCTTGTCCTCAAGGAAAAATTCAGGAAATTGAGCCTTGATCATCGTCCGATTCTCCCAAGTAGCCTTCGTCGGATTGCTGTCCTTCCAATGAACCAGAACTTCGGCCTGCTGTCCATGCCCATGTTGCGATAAAATGGCCTCTGGCGTGATTGGTGGTGCATTGAGCGGAATCCCTGGCAGTTCAGTAGTTGCTTCCGAGTGTTGCCCAAGTTTTAACTTTAGGAGAGACACGTGAAAAACAAGATGAGCTCACGCACCTGGAGGTAGTTCCAGCCGATATGCTACCTGTCCAACTCTCGTAATAATCTTGAAGGGCCCATAGTACTTAGCTGATAATTTCATATTAGTTCTTCTTTCCACCGTTTGTTGCCTATATGGCTGTAGGCGCACATAGACATAATCTCCTGGCTGAAAACTCTTTTCTCTATGTCCCTTATCGTACTGGACCTTCATCCTGTTCTGAGCTTGCTGTAACTTGAGGCTAACTTCTTTAATAATCCGGTCTCTTTCTTCCAGTGTTTGAGCTACTGATTCAACTCTTGCCGTGCCCTGCACATAGCATAGCAGAGTGGGGGGTTTACGGCCATAGACAACTTCATATGGGGTTCTTCCCGTACTCGAATGTGCGCTGGTATTGTAAACATATTCCACCCATGGCAGCCACTTGACCCACCCTGTGGGTGACTCACTAGTGAAACACCTCAAATACATTTCCAGTGTATGATTAACCACTTTGGTTTGGCCGTCAGTTTGTGGATGATAGGAGGAACAAAAATTAAATTTAATCCCCTACAACTGGAATAACTCTAATCAAAACCTGCTGGTGAAAGTTGGATCACGATCACACACAATAGAAGTCAGTAGCCCATATAATTTAAATATGTTCTCAAAAAAACTCTGGGCCACTACCGCTGCTGAGATTGGCTATTTGAGTGGTATGAACGACCACAAAAATAACATTTTTTCCATGAGAGCTTGGGAGTCCAATGACAAAATCCATCGATATATCAGACCAAACAGCTGCTGGTATTGGTAGCAGTTGGAGAAGCCCGACTGGCTTAGTATGGTCGCTCTTGTATCATTGGCACACGTCGCATTCACGAATAAATTTTTTAACTTGTGTTCTTGCCCAAGACCAGTAAAGTACCACCTTCAATCGCTGCCACATCTTATGGAAGCCCTCGTGTGTGCCTGCATGAAATTCATTGAGGATGGTAGGGATGAGGGGAGAGTTAGCTTGCAAATGAATTCGATCCTTGAAGAAGATCATCCTTGCTTTGTATCCCTAAGGACCCACGGCCTCCCCTACTTGAATATTTTCTACCAACGTCTTCAGCTCAGAATTTTTCTCAATTTCTTCTTTGATTGTGTTCGTCCAACTGGGTAGGGGGCAACTGAGTGCTAATAATTGTGTCTCTTCCCCAACTGAAATTTCATGCTCGTTGCGCCTTGACAACCCATCTAATGCTGAGTTCTCCCTCCCCTTTTTATATTCAATAACAAAATCATATCCCATTAATTTCACAAGCCATTTTTGTTGAGCTTCGATAGCGATAGTTTGGCCCCAAAAATGCCTCAAACTCTTGTGATCAGTCCGGATAATGAACTTAGCCCCGAGCAAATATGGTCTCCATTTTTGAATGGCTGCCACCAGTGCCATCACCTCTTTCTCATAAGTCGATTTGCTCAGATTTTGTCCTTGAAGGGACTTGCTGAAATAGGCCACAAGCTTCCCTTCTTGCATGAGTACCGCCCCCAAGCCTGCCCCGGACGCGTCACACTCCACTACAAAAGGCAAGGAAAAATTCGGAAGTGTTAATACTGGCCCAGTAGTCATGGCTTGCTTGAGGTTTAGAAATGCTTCTTCTGCTTGCTCACTCCACCTGAAGTTATCCTTCTTTAATAACTGAGTTAAGGGACCAGCAATCATTCCGTAGTGGCGGATGAATTTCTGATAGTATCCCGTCAATCTGAGAAAGCCGCATAGCTCCTTGACGGATTGAGGTCGGGGCCAATTATTCATGGCAGTGATTTTTTTAGGGTCCATGGAGACCCCCTTGTCTGATATAAGATGTCTCAAGTAGCTTACTTGCCCCTGCCCGAATTGACACTTCTCCATTCTCACGTAAAGTTGGTTAGTTTGCAACACTTTTAGAACATTCTTGAGATGAGTTAAATGTTCCTCCCAAGTTTGACTATATACTAAAATGTCGTAAAAAAAAACCAAGACATACCTTCGCAAAATGGGCTTAAAGATTTCGTTCATCAAGGACTGAAATGTTGCCAGTGCGTTTGTAAGTCCGAAAGGGATAACGAGGAACTCGTAATGCCCATGGTGAGTGCGAAACGCTGTTTTTTCAATGTCTGGGTCATGCATCCTTATCTGATGGTATCCTGAACGGAGATCAAGTTTCAAAAATACCTTCGCCCCATTTAATTCATCTAGTAGCTCATCTATGACGGGTATAAAAAATTTTTCCTTTATTGTGATTTGATTGAGAGCTCTATAATCCACGCATAATCGCCACGATCCATCTTTCTTTTTCACCATCAATACAGGAGATGAATATGGGCTGCTTCTTGGTTGCACCACGCCGGACTACAGCAAGCTGGTGATGAGTTTCTCGATTTCTCCCTTTATGTAGTGGGGGTAGCGATATGGCCGCACGTTGACTAGTCCTGCACCTGGCTTCAACTTTATCTTATGGTTATGGGTTCAGTCTGGAGGTAGACTCCTTGGTTCTGCAAATAAGTTTTTGAACTCATGTAATATTGCTTTCAAGCCAGCGGGTAGCGTTGAAGGACCTGCACAATTCGCACCCAATTTAATAGGAAAATTCTGGTTCTGTGCATTTCCACTTTGCGGCTCGAAAGGAAGCAACTGGCACAACAAGCCAGTTTTCTTCCGCCTTAATTCTTTGGCTGTGACTCCTCCCTCCACCACTTTATGCATTGGACCCTTGATTCCTTTTAGCTTGATCCGTTTTCCAGCATACTCGAAATTCATAACCATCTTGTTAAAATCCAAACAAATCGGTCCCAGAGTCCTCATCCATTGAGTACCTAGAACTGCAACACATCCTTCACTAGCTAATAGAAAAAAAATCAATGGCGAACAAATTACCATGGAAGGATATTTGAACTCCATCACACCATCCCTTATAATCTAACTTCTCACCATTGGTTACCATTACCTTCATTTCGTGCATTTGTTGCTGTGGTAGGCCCATTGCATCAGCGAACGTGGTATTCAAAAAATTGTGGGAGCTACTGGTGTCTAGCAAGACCGTGATACCATGCCCCTTCACCACTCCTCTGATCCTCATGGTCTGCGGTGAAGTTGATCCTATAATAGCATGGAGTGAAATCACTGGTTCATGCTCACAGCCCAGCAACCGTTCTTCCTCTCCATCCTCTTCTACTTCTTCTTCATTTAAAAATATTCCTTCAATGAAAAATAATTTTTTACACCGATGGCTTGGTGTAAAACTCTCATCACAATTAAAACATAGTCCCTTTTTTCTTCTTTCTTGTATTTCGCCTGGCCTTAATCTCCTTATGGGTGGTGTTCTGTTCCTTGCCAGATTTGCCAATGGCAATGGAGGGGGCGTTGGTTCCATGGGCGTTGTTCGCCTAGCTGGTTCCATAGGTTTCTTTGCATGTCTGGTTTCAAACAGTTGAGCCAAACCAATGGCGTCTGTGATAGACGTTGGTCGTGCAGCTTGTACGTCAGTTCGCACAGGTTCTTTGAGTCCACTTATGAAGCACCCAAACTGATGAGTTGGTGCCAACTCTCCCATGCGACTCAATAATTGCTTAAATTGCAATTGGTACTCCCGAACCGTTCCAGTTTGCCGCAATTTGCTCAACGAACTGAAATGATCCTCAAACATTGTTGGTCCATATCGAATACGAAGTCCACACTTCAATGTCTCCCATGAACTAATTTCTTTAGTGTCTTTGAATAGTTGATACCACAATTGTACCTCGCCCTCCAGGTGGTATGCAGCCAAAGGTAGTTTTTCATCCTCTTCTGTTTGTTGGTAATCAAAGAAATGCTCCACCCGACAAATCCAACTGGTCGGATCATCCAAACAGTTGTATCTCGGAAAGTCTAACTTGGCTAGTTTTGGGACTGCCAAGTTGTGCCCTCCATTATTCCTTCCTCGGCTGTTTCTTGATCCAGACCCTTCCCCCTCTCCCGAATTCTTGTCCGCCATAGAATCTACCTTTGCATTGGTTTCCTCCATTTTTTTTCATGAGTTGCTCCATAATGCTTCCAAAGTTAGCCATTTGTTGTTCTAAACGCTCCATTTTGGAGTCCTCCATGACCTGCTCTGATGCCAATTTGTTACGAGCACGAGTGAGCGATCGAGTATTTGGTGGATCAACAGGAAAAGATTCGGGATCAACCCGATGTGCTCTACCTATTGTGAATAAATGTAAATAGAAAAGTTGGTTTGTTTTGAGAGGGAACCACCTCGGCAACAAGTTGCTGGAATATTTCTTAATACTATTCATAATAATCTTTTACAACTTATAAGCCGTAAACTTACAAATTGTATTTATTCTAACGAAATTAACATCAAACTTGTAGAAATCATAGCTAATAAATTAAGGCAAGTCAGCGCCTCAGTTTCCTTATTCAAAAAGCATTAAAAATAGAAAGCTGGTGCCGTGGAGCTAAATTTACGTAACAGAGAGCCACGGAAACTTCCGTTTGTGCCACCTCGGTAAGCCCATGCCAACGCTCCGCCACAATCTCCTCTCCGTTATCTCTCTCTCTCTCTCTCTCTCTCTCTCTCTCTTATCACTATATCCCTCCTTTTTTATAGTACCCTGTCGCCACTCCCAGCTCGCCGCTGTTGACATCCACCCAATGCCACTCCGATCCGCTGTCGTGAGTTTCCCTCACGGTGAGCTTGGTTTCATTGCATGTGTTAAGATTTTAATCTCAGAAACAGTTTTTGTGAAGTTCAACTTGCCCATGCATTTCATGCTTATTTCCTAAAATGCCCTGCCTTTAGGTGGGTTTTATAGTAAGTCAAAATTTTGTTATTTAATGTAAGGGTTTAGTTTTTAAATTTATAACTTATAAAGAAAATAAATAAAGATTTGAAGTATATTGTTAGTAATAATATATTTTTAAAATATGAATTTTAGAAGTACATAGTAAGTGCAAAATTTTATTTTGAACCCTATAAAGAGAAACTAATTAAGTTTATTTTTATTAAATGAAATTTTGCTTTCCTATTTTAATCAATTTTGTTATAATTATGTTAAGAGAAATTTTCAACTAGAGATATATTTTATGTGGCATAGTTGTAACTAGTAAAAATATTAGTATGTATTTTTAGAAATAATTTAGACTTTAATAGTCAGAGAAATTAAGTGGATTTTGAGGAATTTGGGAAGTGATGATATTTTAAGGTTATGAGAATTTTAGGTTTTGAGGAATTAAAGTAGGTTAATTTTAGCATTTTAGGTTAAGTATTAAAATACGTGTTCGACGCGAAATTTACAAAGATTATGTGACTATTTTTAGAGGCGAAGATTAATATTTGCTTTGCACTGTTGTGGAAAAGTTTTGAAAAGCTAAAAAGTTCAGGTAAGCAGGGTTCCTATGTTAGATTTGCATAAAAAGAAAATGAACTGAGGTTGGTTTATAAAAATATGCATGTTATGTTTTGAAAAGAAAATGTGAAAACAATCTCAGCTATATGTTCTGTATTCACTCATGAAATCTATATGAAAGAGAAAAATATTTTTTTACATGAATAGTATAGACATAAGCAATATTTGACATGTTTATGAAATGTGCAAAAGAACGAATATGTAACCTAAGAATTTTTGTACAAGTTAAATGAAAATGTTTTTGATATGTTTTGATCATGTAAAAATGATATAAATATGGTCAGCACGTGGTTCGATATATGCATCTGAAAAATCGTTGGTATGACTTTCTGATTTTGTTCTGATTTTAGTTCTGATATGATGATTTGATTTTTTTATATAGTTGGTACCAACTCTTCTGATATGATATGAGTGCACCCACTTTGTAAGCAAACTGGTTTTTCTGGTGTTCTTTCCTGTGTGCACACTCGGGGTTCTGAGAATGAATAAGAGAAAGTTTCACAATATGATACTGCTTGGTTTGAGTATAGCACAACCCTACCACAGGGGTTAAACATGGTATATGATATGATATGGTGATATGATACAATACGATACAATACGATATGATATGATAAGATGAAGATATTTAGTCATGTTATGCCAAATGGTCTTTGAATATGAATAGGATCTTTGAATATGAAAAGTTTGAAAGTAGCTCTAATTTTCTGATAACATGTTTTTGAGATTTACATATGAAAATGAAATGTTTTGTTTCTGCATACTGAACTTTCTGAAAATGCTCATGTTTACATGCTAGTATATGTTCTCTGCTTATTGATAACCCACCTCTTATCTCCATAATATTTTTCAGATAACTTTAAGTGTTCAACTGAGGTTCAAGAGTAGAAAGCATGTGTAAGGCTACGTGAGCATAGTTGATTAAGTACAAAGATGGTACTTGGGTTATTGGAGATTTTATTCAATAGTTTTGTTTTGCTTTGTCAACTTGGTATTTTGAAGGATTGATGTTAATTTTGAGATTTTTTGGTGTTTAGATTAATCATATTGCAATAGTTGATTTGAAAAATGAGTGTTATGTGTCATTGAAAACTTTGGAGTCTATGACTATATGGTTGAGACATGATTTTGAATGACAAGGAGTAACTCTCCGACACATCCGGGAACGGGGTGTTACAAATCTCATATCTCCAACTTCTTTCTTTCGCCCTGGAATATATATATATATATATATATATATATATATATATATATGTCATGTGTGTGTGCGTGTGTAACAAGCATGTAGAAAAAAAAAACATTAAACATGCGTGCCATGCAAGTCTTTGCCTAGCCAGTGTCAAAAAGGGATTAAAAGATCATGTGCTCGAGTAATCTTGAGGTACCATACACTATACAGATTGTTATTGCAAGTAGTCGTTATTATTTAATCACTACGCGATAGTACAAGAGTCTATCTAGTTATAATCACGAGTATTAATTTTCTTAGAAGTATATATATATATATACTAGTAGGACTGTTCATCCAGGTTCTGACCAGGGAACCCGGGTATACCCGGACCGAAACCCGGATGTCAAACCCGGGCTAGAACCCGGATGATTTGGGTTTTTTGGGTTCCGGTTAAAACCCGGTTTTTTTTTTTTTTTTACATAAAAGCCTATATATTGTTTATATGATAGATTCCGGGTACCATTGAACCCGGGTTTTTTTTCTTCATATAAAAGCCTATATGTATTTTTTATATGATATTGATGTAGCATGAGAATGATTTTATAAAATAAAATAAAATAAAATCAAAATGCATGAGACATTCATCATGCAATCCACTACATATTACATTGTTTGAGTTAATTTGCTAAGAATATTACAAAACAAATACATTGCTTTAATTAAACTCCAATACACAACAAGAAACTACAAAGCATGGTCTTCTATTTTTTCATACTTCTTGTTTCATTATTTCCTGAAAGGTTTTTTCATCCTCATTAATTTCTGTCTCTGTACAGTGTGGATTCATTGTCTCATCATTGATGCTACTAGAACTCCTGAAACCATCACATGGAAGTATTATTAGACTATTGTCAATAATAGTGGAACTGTAGTTTGAAAGTACGTACCTTAAAACTTGAAACTTCAATTGAACTAGAAGCATCAATAATAGTGGATGCAACTCTGGAAGCAGCTAAAACTGCAGCTTCTTCATCACTCGTGCTTTTAAATTCCTTAACATATACAGTAACAAAGCATTAAGAAGTAGAAGACTCCATTACTCCATATAATATATGCCAAATGAAAGAAATAGAGAGTGCTGCATACCTCAAAAACTGCACTTTTGACAACTTCAGCAGTATAATGCCAACAAATTATACAATAAAAATATTCTAGGCTGCAAATAATGGGAAGTCACAGTGCATTTATATAAAGAAAACAGTAACAACAGAAAGGCAATGTCTTATCTTACTAAGCTTGTCCAAAATTATTCCATATCTAAAAATTTTTAAATGATTCCAACAATAGTTACATCTCCCATTGAGCAAACTGTTTGGGGAAACTATATTTTACACCCTCAATTATGCAAACTATATTCCCCAACAAGTAGCTTCCAACAAGGGCCCCATATCACTTGTGCTGGTTGTGATAACATCAATGACCTAAAAACCAGATATAATTGGCTTCTTAGCTAGTAAGGAAAACCGACTTTGAAAAACTATCACTACTTGTATTAGACATGTGGATAATTCAGTTAAATCTTCATCAACTTGCACTTGACCTCTTTTGTGAAGAGAGATTTGAAATGTTGCAAAGCCAGTCTTTCTCTCCAATCCACATGCTGCACCATCCAATCAAAGCAAAGAGAAGCCATTATAGATAAATAATATAATTAGCAGTAGACATTGACAAATGTTTGAGAAGGCTACCTTTTACTAGGACCAGTTGAAAGATCACCTCGATCTGCACATTTATTGAAAACAACATTAATTATATGCAGAGAAATAGAAATCCATATTCAAGCAAAATTTAGTATAAGATAACTTCTTGCTCTCTCTGTTCAGAATTGATAACCATCAGCAAAGCAACAATATATCAATACTTGGTGTTGTCTATCAAGTTACAGAAGTATCATTTTTTTATAGGTAAGTTAATATTATATTTAGTTGAAACAATCATTGAATAGGTAATTGAAACCAATAAAAGGAGCTGTTATGGTGGGCATTTTAAAATCTTTAACTTCTAATAACTCCAATATTTTTAAAACAGATAAGAGGATAGAACTTGGAAATGATTACCAATTTCTACTACAGAGCTCTATTATTGATTGGAAGAGTTATCATGATTTTAAATAAAAGTACATACGAGTTTAGTATCAAACTTGTTATAAGAAAACTTATGCCCACGATGTAGATCTCACAAACCCAGATCCAGATATTATTAGGAGACTCTGTGGTTATGGATATTTTCACTCTTCTCCCTTCTAGATCTCACAAATCAAGATCTAACCCATAAAAACACTACACAAAGATTACTCCATTCAAATAGTCACATCAAAATAAACCCAAAAAAAACAGAGAGAACAAAAACCCAATCTCGGAAAGCAAGCCAAAACCAGAAAAAATAGCAAAACACTGTAATCCTTTCCCAAAACAGACCCTTATCCTTTCCAACATGCTTACAGATATAAAACACTGTCAAAAAATATTTATATAAAAAAAAAGATTTGGAAGTGTAAATACGAACCTTCGGTTTGTCAAGAAGAACTAACACAGAGAATACGAACCTCTGATCGGCAGAGGAAGAGTGACAGGAGGTAGGGTTTCAGCACGAGAGAGAAAGAGCGAGAGAAGAAGACGACGGAGCCACGGCCCACAAGTGAGAAACTCGAAGCGAAAGAGAAGAGAAGAAGACGACGAAGCCAGTGACAGAAACTCGAAGAGAAGAGAAAGAGGGAGAGAGAGAGAGAGAGGGCACGGTGATGACCTAGAGCAAATTGTGAGAGAGAGAGAGAGAGAGAGCAGAGCGAAATCGAATGAAAACGTTGTGTTGCGTATAGAATCGTATAAATGCGGGTTTCAGATTTCCAATCCGAAACCCACTTTAAACACCCACATCCGGACCGCATAGGTCTGGGTTTTATAATCCGAATTTCGGCCCAGATCAAATCCGGGCTGAAACCTGGAACTGGAATCCAAATATCCGGATTCCGGACCGAGCTGGGAAAAAATCAGCCCGGATGAACAGTCTTATATACTAGATTAAAGAAAAAAAACTGTATTGATTATTACAAGAAAATAGGTCATTTGTGTCTATTACTTTGCCAATGAAATAAAAATACTTACAAATGTCAGTATTTCCAACCAAATAAGTCGGTTGTCAAATTTTGTTGCAAATGATAGATCCGGTGTTTTAAACAGTTTTGAAAATAATTTGCACCGAAATTTTATCTATTGCGATGAATTTATACAACTGCAAAAAAGTTATTTATTATACATAATAAACAGTACTGTTTTCCAACAATTTCTTCAACTATACAATTAGTGGTTGAATCTTGGCATCTATATCATACCCTAGTGATATAGGTTGAAGAAACCATGGAACTGCTGCGGCAACCCTAGCTCTAGGTTGAAGATCCAGACTTACGTGCATGAGGGAGAGCCTTTATGCACACGGGTTGCTCAATTTCCATGGGTTAATCATTTCATGGGTCTGACTTATGTATTCTCATTTGGGCTCTAGGTTACTCATTTAATGGGTCTAATTATATTCTAGGATTTGCCTACAAATTTTCATGGGCCAAGTATTCAATAAATTCTAATGGGCGTAGCCTCAAATTCTAAAATAATCCAACTAGCTCGTTCCTTCAATTTTGTTTTGGGCCAATTATCAAAGCCCAATAAAAAAACCCATATTCCACCATAATAAAAATTTTGGGCATGTGATCTATTCAAAATTACTCGTTAAATCTCAAACGAGCTTCCCATAAATATCAACTTCAATAAATTAATAGTTCACGGGCTTGGTGTTGGGCCTAGTTGTTACAATTGATGTATTTTTTCATTGATACCAAGATTATTTATGTTTCATTTGAAAGTTGCAAGTACGAGGTAACATGACTCGAGATCAAGAGCTAGAAACAAAATTTGTTGTCACATTCTTTCAATTTCCACTGGAGGAATGAATTCATCGTAGAATACTCAAGGTTTGCTCAAGAAGCTCATAATATGCATCTTCGGTTAGATTATGGACTTGGCACCTTTCATAAGATGAGCACTTCTCATTGTACTTGGCATGTGGTACTAGTGTCATACAATTTGCCAACCTAAAAATGCATAGTGGATCCACATTTCATAGGGAGTATCGAAGCCAACCATCAGCCTACCGTAAGCCGCAACTTCTACACTTTACGATGTTGCACCAGTGAAGCCAATGAGCTGCCCTTCCACACCGTTGTAACCATGCCACCATCCCTACGACACCAAGTGCTGCCAACTATCGTAGCCCTCCTCGTCACCATCTAAACAGCCGAAACCGCAAGCCACCATCACCAACTTTCTTGGAAATAGAAACCGAAATTGCTTTGTTTTAAGCCCATGGAAAGAGAGCAATGTCGCCCAAACCGAGAGCAGGCCGCACACTTCCTCGCGTGCCACCATGCATCACCGAGCGACACCACCATGAACGAGCGGCTTCCACTACCCAAGGCCTTCTCCGTGACCACCACCTAAAGCCACCATCGTCCCTTTTTTTTGGGAAGCTGAAAGGAGCGACTTTTCTTGCTCTTTCACTTTGCACTACGTTACACCACCAGACGCAATCCTGTAGCCGCATGTAATGGTCAACCAACATGGAAGCCAACCCTCCACTCATCTTGGTCGCCCCACATTGCCACTTTGCAGGAAAAATGTAGCCACAAATCCACGTTGCATGCCCTTTTCATATGGCCTTTGATCTGTTCCTCGTATGGTTTAAACTTGTGTGATCTTAACCGTTGAAGTTACGTAAATACCCCTACCAATAAGTGTTGATCGTAGAATTAATATTTTATGATATGATTCTGATAAAATCAAGAAAAAGTAGGTGTTTGAATGTGGAAAATAATTTAGAATTTGATGTATTAGTTGGAGATATTAAGTGGATATCGATGAATTTTGGAAGTAATGAGATTTTAGAGTTAAGGGAATTTTAGAAATTTAGAAAAAAAGGTTATTTTAGTATTTTAGGTTTAAGTATTGAAATACGTGTTCGATTGAAAATTTATGAAAGTTATGTGACTATTTTATAGGTGATGATTAATATTTGCTCAACACTATTGTGGAAAGATTCTAAAAAGGTAAAAAGTCTAGGTAAGCAGAGTTCCTATACTAGACTTTGCATAAAACGATTGGAATGAGGTTGATTTTATGAAAAATATGCATGTTTTGTAATGAAAAGAAAAACTTGAAAGCGACCTCTGTCATTTTATTTGTATTCGCATGAAATCCTGTTTAAGAAGATAAAGTATTTTCTGTCATGACTGGTGTAGATATGAGCTATTTTTGGCATTCTGTTTATGAAATGTGCAAAAAGAGCGATTATGAAAATTTGTGTATAATTATATGAAGATGATCCGAATCTGTTCTGCACTTTGATATGATATGATGTAATTTCTGAAAACTTATGGCATAACATTCTATTTCTGTTCTATTTTGACCTTACGACGAGTGTAAAACTGTGGCTTTTGTTCAGGTTGATACCAACTTTTATGTTTCCGGTGCACCCATTTTAGAAGTCAAAGTGATTTTTTGCGTGGTCATTCTGTGTGCATACTCGAGGCTCCGAGATTGAATAAGTGGAAGATTTCACATTCTGTTTCTACTAGGTTGGCCGCTAGGGTTTGCACAACCCTATCATGGGGGTTAAACATGGAATCCTATTCTAATGTGATGTTTGAGTTATGCCATGCCAAAGGAATTTTGAATATGAATATTTCTAAAGTTTCACTCTGATATTTTCGATAACATGTTATAATTTCTGCATTCTAAAAGTAAAAATGTTTTGTTCTACATTTTGAACGCTGTAAATGCTCATGTTTACATACAAGTATATGTTCTATGCTTACTGAGTTGTTGATAATTCACCATTTATCTCCACAATATTTTTCAGATAATTTGAATATTTCAGCTGAGAATCAAGATTAAAGAGCATGGGTTAGATGATTTAAGCATGGTGGATTAAGATAGAAGGGTTCTATGAGTGTTGGGGAATTTTATTAAGCAATTTTGTTGTGTTTTGATGACGTGGTATGTTGAGAGGTTGATATTTATATTAAGAATTTGTGGTGTTATTAGTTAATTATTTTGGAATAGTTGGTTTAAAATATTGAGATCTATGTGTAATTAGGCATTTGAAGTTTATATCTATGTGGTGAGGTATGATTTTAAGGGACAAGAAGTAAGTTTCTGACCCCTCCAAAACTGGGGCGCCGTTACATCAATACTTTTTGTGTTACATTGCATTTATCATATACCCATCTTGATTAATTCATGGTAGAAGGACACTCACTACAACCATCCATGTGTTGCGCCTACAACAGATATGGTCTTTTACAATGACTAATTTTACCAAGTTGCTAAAGTGACTTTTAGCAACCAAAAATGCATCGCTGGAAACATTATGCCAATATTAGGCAATACATTATGCCAAATAGTAGAGGGTATTTGCCACCATTCTTTATGAAATTTATGAAACTTGAGGTAGGGGTGAAATCGACGTCTTCGATGCTATTTTTGGGCAAAACTGACGTTGACCAATGAGAGGAAATAAGGAGGAGCAACCGACCTTAATTGGTCGATGGAGAGGAGAAAAGTTGGTCGTGTCGACTCTGGCAGTTCTCTGGTAGTTCATGGTCGGTTCTTGGTTTGAGCTAACTGCGATGGTTGTCTAAGAGAGTAGAGAGAGAGAGAGTTGCAGAGGAGAGAGGAAGGATGAGAGAAATTGAAAATGAATCGGGGAAGAAGAAGGGAGGGAAGAAGAAGAGAGAGAGAGAGTTTCAAATCGAATGGCGTCGTTCCACTTATAAGTGGAACGGCGTCGTTTCATATATAAGACAGAAACTTATACATTCTATTAGCTAGTTCGGCTGTTTGACAGTGGTTCAAACCAGGACCGTACTGGTCGACGTCAGTTTGTGCAAATATAGTAGTTGCATAACTAATAAGTACCATATATATAACTTATTAATATATATTAATTATATTAATTTGTACAGTTATCATAACTTATAATAGTAACTAGTAACAATAGTTAGTGTTATAATAACATATAAATTATATGAGTATAGTTATCATAACGTATATATAGTAGCTATATAATTAAGCCAATGTAATTATACTAAGTACTTAGTATGTTATAGGTAATAGAATAAGTATATTACAAAAAATATACTAAATATATTAAATAAAAGTATTATAATACTATTATTAGTTTTATTTTTATACTTTTGTACTTTGTAATATTAATATTAATATTATATATTACTATTAGTAATATAATTAGAAATATATTAGTATAATAACCGTTTGAACTGATATTTATCTCATTTGAACTAGACACCACTGTCATTATATATCCAGTTCGAATACAATGAAACAAATCACTCCAGTTCAAACCAGTAGCCGTCAAGAGCAAAAATTTTTCCCCTTATCTCTGCCACAAAAACCGCCACTCAACCGCCGTAGCAACCCCACATTTGAACTTCTAAGAGGTATGGGTCAAGTCTCCACATCTATTGTTTAGTTTTATGTTCGAATGGGTTATGTTTGGGGGGGGGGTATGGATTTCGAATCCGAAATCCTCCATTTTGGTGTATTCTGGAGAAATAACATCATAATAATTGGTAGAAATGATAGGCATCACTCCTTAATCATTTCTACCAATTAAAACAAAGAATAACATCTAGATTGAGCTTTTTCATTCGGGGTTGAGTTGACTCAGCCCTATTTGGCTTGTTCCCGGTTGAACGAACTCTACCATTGGAATGCTCAGTTGCCAAACAGATTTATTTAAGTTTGAACAAAATAAGTTTGTTTGAATGAACACAAATTTTCGGTTCAAATGAACAGAATAGTCCATTTGAATAGATTTTACTAGTTTGAATAGAATATTTTTCATTCGAAATAATTATTTCAATTCAGTTCAATATAGTATAATTCTTCAATAACATAATTTAAATATTAATAATGTAATTTAAATATTATGCTTAATTATATTCTTACTTTCCTTGTGGTTAAATAGTATACTAATGGCATCCAGCGGAAGAAAACGTGCGAGAGATCAGCCCAGCCAAAGTAGTGGAGCAGCTCATGCTCATGAGACGAGGCCTATACTTGTCAAGTGTGAGATCATTTTGTTTGACTTCTCCAATCTTTCATGGGAGGGATGAAGCCTACAGTCCATCTTCATCGTGCGGGGATGGACACTGATCTGTCAGCAGCGAGGGACTAAATATCCAGAGATGATCTGTGAGTTTTACCATGCCATGGGAAAGGATAGCACTAATGCTCTGTTCTACACCTTAGTGGCCCAGGGAGTGAGTATTACTTTCTCTCCCCATATTATTGTTGAGTTCCTTGATATCCCGTGCGTGGGCGGCGAATATCTTGCAGCAGCTACACTGAGACCAGCGGCTACACCATCTGATTTTGACACATTGGCCGCATCCTTAACTTTAGCGTCAAATGTAGACTTGGATGGTAGGTGATCCGACAGGCCGATTGTATGGCATTTTTCATAATGCTTAATTTGATTGTTGGCTATAACATCAATCCGTAAAAACACAAGACTGATTTTGGGGTTGATCGAGTCAGATTTTTGTTGCAGACAACACGGGGGGACCCCATTGATTGACATTGTATGTCTTCCTCTGCATTCGATCGGAGTCATGCTATTCCAGTGGAGGTAGTCCATGATTTGCACTGCTGATATCTAACCTCCTACTCTGATTTAAGGTTATAGTGTCTGCGATCGAGGAGAGGTCGCCACAGATAGGGCCCCTTAATATGATCACATTCAGCAAGAGTAAGTTGCACTTGCAGAAGACTGCACCAGAACAGCCTAGTGGCATGCCGATCGATCTAGCTTCTAGTAGTACTGCCGCTATTGAGAGATAGCCTCTTAGGGCTAATTTCGATTAGATACGAGCTCTATATGTAGAGTTCATTAAGCCCATCATGGAGAAACTTAGGGATCTGGATGGACGCATTAAAATATTATAAGAGGATGTTGATCTCCTTAGCAAATAGATTGTTTTAGTTATTATTTTACTTTTTTATGCTGCATTGAACATTATATATTTGGGATGTAATTAATGTATGGTTTTTATTTTTCATGTTTGCGACCTTGTTTATTTTTCTCATTTTACTTGCCGTTCATGATATTGTAAAAAATGATACTATCTTTAAAGTTATATTTATATAAATTTAACATAAAAGGAATCACTATAAAATTTTGAAATTAATTACAAATATATGCACAAATTAATGATGATAAAAAAATTAATGGAAAAAATTTTTGTTGAACAAATAAATTTAAGTTTGAACGGTTATTAACTTTCTCTAAAAAAAATAAATTAATTTTCCAACAATATTATTATTCGAACAGATTATATACTGTAAGAATAGACATTAATTCCATGTTCGAATCTATTTTATTCCGTTTGAATGGTTTTTCTTTTTTGAGATGATTTTGTTTGTCACAAATATTTTGTTCAAATGGATATTTATCCATTCAAATGAATTTAGTAGCTGAAGCATTTTCGGTTCGTCTAAAAAAATGAATTTTAGGGATGTAATTTAATTCGTCCATAACAAATTTCATCCCTAAAAATCAAATCTCTTATAGTGTCTATTACTGCATCATAGATTTTATACATGGGCAGGCAGGCTATAATGGGGCTTTTTAAATATCCATAAACTATTGGTGACATTACATTTTGGTTTTATAGAAGATAGGTATGCCGGAGATCGATATCTAATGGCCCTTGGCCTTTTTTGGTGACGAAGGTAAACATTTGTTGTGCAAGGGTTTTGTTTTGTTATTGTTCTTTTGTGAGACAATCTTGTGGGGCTTGTGGTTTCAAATGGACTAGTCTATGCTCTAGTGAACTGAAGTATTCAGCATTTAATTTCTTTCAACTACTTTTAGCCTACTAAAAAGAATTATACAGAGAAAAGGAAACACATTTCACCACGTTTAAAGATAGGTCTTTTTCGATAATTCATATAGGAGTCCTTCTCTTCTCTCTGGCTCGTGAGGAAGAGTAAGGTGGTGTACCTTGCTTTAGCAAGAGTGTTAGTCTCCTACTTGGTGGGAGGTGTGGCGTAGGGTGACATGTCTCTAGACGAGGAGGAACTGTCAAAGAAATGGGAAAGGCTTAATCTATCCAGTGAAGAGAGCTCCATTTTTCAAGTTCCTCATGAGGCAGAGAAGAAAGCTAGAGGCAACCATTGCATTTTGAGTAGAGTTCTGTCAGAAAAAGGTGTAAACAATGAAGCATTCCGGAAGACTATGTCTCAAGTTTGGAGGCTAGATGGCTGGGTGAGATTCAAGGATGTGGGTGACCAACGTTTCTTGATTGAGTTCCAACAAGTAACTGATAAAGAAAAGGTACTTAGTGGATGTCCATGGTTCATTGATAGGAATCTTGTGACTATCCAAGAGTTTGATGAATCTGTCACTATCAACTCTATGCACTTCAAGTTTGAACCATTCTGGGTTCAACTCCATAATCTACCCCTGGCAACCATGAATGAAGAGGTGGGACATCAATTTGGAGCTTCCATTGGCCATGTCATTTGGGTGGATACCGAGTTTGATGGATTAGCTTGGGAAAAATGTCTTCGAGTGAGGGTGGTAGTTAACATCCACAAGCCCCTGATGAGAGGAAGATGGCTGAGTTATGAAGAGAAAGAACACTGGATTTCCTTTAAATATGAGAGGTTGCAAGCCTTTTGTTTCCAGTGTGGTACCTTATTTCATCAAGGGAAGGAGTGCACCAGGTAGAGGAATGAGCATATAGAGCATGGTGTAAAGCTCGAACACTATGGACCTTGGCTACGAGCTCAACCAATGTACACCAATATCTTTGATGGCAGGGAGTATGGTGGTGTTGCTGAGGACAACCACCAACAATGGAGGTAGGAGGTCAAAGTCAAAGGAGTTGCTGTAGTAGGAGAAAATTCAAACAAGAAGGATCCTAGGGAGGATCTTACGGCTGAAATGAAGGAAGTTCCAATAACCAAGGAGTTGACAAAGGAAAAACAAGTGAAGGAGGGGAATCAACCCAAGGGGGAGGAAGGTGGCAGTGATGATACAGCTGTAAAGTTTGTGAATCCCCATATGGGAATTATGGAAAGTAGTCCTCTTTTCTCTATAGTACCTAGTGGACCAGAAAAGGAAACAATTGATAGCTTTATGGAGCTCGAGCCTCCCAAAACAGATTTAAATAGTCACTCCACTACAAGAGTGTTGGATAAATCCAATTTGTTAAAAGGGATTTCTGAGCCTACAATAACTTTAAAGCAAGATGAGATGGGAATAGGTCCAAATACAAGAGGGTCCACGTGGAAAAGAAGGACAAGGGAAGCAAAGTCCCTCTATCCAATAGTTCCTGTGGTTGTGTCCAATGCTTGCAAGAAAAGAGGTGGCATCCTTCAACTTGCTGAAGTAGAAAAGTCTAGCAAGAAATAGAAGCAGGTTCCAGGAGGGAAAAGCAGTAGCAGTTATGAAAAGGGGTTGGTGGAGGCTACAATGATAGGCCTAAGCTGGAACTGTAGAGGGCTTGGGAACCCTCATACAGTTAGAGAACTTCACAATGGGTGAAGACAAAGTGGCCTGGAGTTGTATTTTTAATGGAAACAAAATGTGGAAGAGAGTGGAGGACATAAAAAACTGGCTTCGTTTGGTTACCAAACCAAACTCAACTCATCTCACTCATCATTACAACTTTTTCAAATTTCAACACAAAATATAATAAACAATTCAACTTTTTCAAATCCCAAAATAATAATAATATTAAAAATAATATTCTAACAATATTTTATCATCTAAACTCAACTCACTTCAACATCCAAACGCACCTTAGTGGGTTTTGACAGAAGTTATGTGGTTGAAAGTAGGGGTCTAAGTGGGGGCTTTGCTTTTTTGTGGCATAGCTAAGATGATTTTGTTTTGGATTCTTTCTCACAGAATCATATCTCATTATCTTTGCAAAGGGAAGAAGACATGATGGACCTATTGTTGACTGGCTTTTATGGCCATCCATCGACATCACAAAGAGAGGGCAGCTGGCAGCTTTTGAGGATGCTCAAGCCTAGAAATGATAGAGCTTGGATTTGTTTTGGGGATTTTAATGAAATCCTGCATCAACATGAGAAAAAAGGTGCAACTCAAAGACCTTATAGCCAAATGGAAAAATTTAGAGAGGTAATGGATTATTGTGGCTTGAGTGATCTTTGGTTATGAAGGAACAAAGTTCACTTGGAATAATGAAAGAGAGGGCCTTCAGTTTACTAAAGAAAGATTAGATAGAGCCTTCGGAAATCTAGCTTGGACCTCACTGTTTTTTGAATGCAGTGTCACTAACCTAGTAGCACAGAACTCTGACCATTGTCCCCTTTTACTGGATATGAGGAATGGAAGGGAGAGAAGATGGAGTGAAGAAAGGTTTAGATCAAAAGTGTTCAGATATGAAGCTAGTTGGGATCTAAGGGAGGAATGTATTGATATTGTTCAAACTAGCTGGAATCAGACACAAAGTTGGCCTGGCTCTTTATTGAGGGGTGTCCAGAACATATTAGTAAGATGTAAGGACTCTTTAATCCACTGGAGCAAAAACTTTCTAGGAAAGAAAAAGCAAGAAACTCAAAAGAAGCTCAAACTGCTCTCAGAGTTACAGAATTCCAATGATGGGTTCCACACAGTGGCTGTGAAGAAGCTACAAAAGGAAATTGGTGTTCTTTTGGAGGAGGAAAATGTGAGATGGAAGCAAAGGGCCAAACAAGTTTGGCTCAAAGATGGAGATAGAAACACCAAGTTTTTTCATAGAAGTGCAAATCTGAGAAGAAAAGTAAATGAAATCAAGCAAGTGGTGAGGAGGGATGGAAGTTTAGGAATCTGTTTGGAGGAAATCTCTGAAACATTTTGTTTACACTTTTAGGAACTCTTTACTTCCTCTAACCTTGAAAACTTAGATGAGTGCTTGACCCACGCGGAAAGGAAGGTGGATGAGCACATGAACAGGAGGCTAACTAGGGACTACATAGCAGATGAGGTAAAATCAGCCTTGTTCCAGAAGAACCCCTTGGGCTCACTAGGTCCCGATGGCTTCTCAGCTGTGTTTCACCAAATACATTGGGATATTGTGGGAGGGGAAGTGACTCAAGCAGCTCTTGAAGTTCTTAATGTAGTTGGTGGCATATCGTCCGTAAATAACACTTATATAGTGATGATCCCCAAAGTCAAAAAGCCTCTTTCTGTTACTGAGTATCGACCTATATCCTTATGTAATGTTATATATAAGGTGATCTCTAAAGTCCTAGCAAACAGACTCAAGCTCATTTTGCCTCAGCTCATTTCTCCTACCCAAAGTGCCTTTGTGCTTGGGAGATTAATCCTTGATAATGTGATAGTGGCTTCTGAGGCAATGCACTCAATAAATAAAAAGTTGAAGGGGCAGCAGCAATATATGTTTTTGAAATTGGACATGAGCAAGGCCTATGATAAAGTTGAATGGGTTTTTTTGATAGAGGCAATGAAGAAGATGGGGTTCAATTCAAGATGGATTTCTTTGGTGATGGGGTGCATCTCAACAATATCGTACTTTATTCTAATTAATGGGTCTCCACAGCCATGGTTCCACTCAACTAGGGGTCTAAGGCAGGGGGATCCCTTATCCCCTTACCTGTTTGTCCTAGTCTCGGAAGTGTTGAGGTCCCTCTTAAATCAAGCTGCAGCTTCTCGGCAAATTCATGGAATCCATTTTGGTAGAAGAAGATTAAGTATAAACCACTTGTTTTTTGCAGACGATAGTCTACTATTTTGTCGAGCAAATGAAGTGGAATGGACCAAGATAACTGAATTACTTGACCTCTATGAAAGGGCTTTAGGTCAGAAATTTAACAAGAGCAAGACATCAATATTTTTCAGTGCTAATACAAAACATCAAACAAGGGATCTTATTCTTGGTATGGCAGGGCTTAGAGCAACATCTAGTTATGAGAAATATCTTGGTTTACCTGCATTCATTGGTAGATCAAAGTATGAGGCTTTCAAGGGAATCTTGGACCGAGTTAGAAGTAAAGTGAGCCATTGGACAACAAAACTACTCTCACAAGCAGGGAAAGAAATCTTACTAAAGGCAGTTGTCCAAGCCCTTCCCACCTACTGCATGGGGGTTTTTAAACTGCTGTAAACACTTCTAAGAGAACTTAATAGAGTGATGAATCTCTTTTGATGGGGTCAACAACAAAATGAACACAAAGTCCATTGGGTTTCTTGGAAGCAATTGGGGAAGGCAAAATCTAAAGGAGGCATGGGTTTCGAGATCTAGAGAGCTTTAACTTGGCTTTATTGGAAAAACAAGGTTGGAGGATAATGCAGTAGCCTAATTCACTGGCCTCACAAGTTCTTAAATTAAAATATTACCCTAGCTCAGATTTTCTGAAAGCAAAAGTGGGAGTAAGGCCCTCTTTCATTTGGAGGAACATCTGTGCTGCTAGAAACCTGCTTGAAAAGGGTTTAGTGTGGAGAATTAGTGATGGACAAAACACCTTTATATGGGCAGACAGGTGGCTTCCAACTCCTCCAGATTATAGGGTCCAGTCTCCAACAAAAGTACTCCCAGTGGATGCAAAGGTAGCTACCCTTATAATCCAACCAGAAAAACAATGGGATAAAAGGTTGGTGAGTGAGGTCTTTGGAAAGGAGGAAGCTGATACTATCCTAAAACTACCAATTAGTGCATCGGGTGCCAGAGATAGACTAATTTGGTTAGCAACAAAGAGTGGAGTTTTTTCAGTCAAGAGTGCTTACCACCTCCAAAAGGAGCTGCTTTCTTTGGTTAGTGGTCAGTCATCTTCAATAACTCAAAAAGAAAAGGATTGGACTTCCTGTTGGAGGTATCATATCCCAAATGTAGCAAAAAATTTTATGTGGAGAGCATGTCTCTAGTCTTTACCTACAAGACTAAATATTTTTAAGAAGAAAATCTGTGATACACCTTTGTGTCATATCTGTCTGAGTGAGGAAGAAACTACTATCCATATCTTGTGGAGTTGTCAATCTGCTAGGGATGTTTGGAGCCAGGGAGTTCTTAACAAAAGCTCTCTCAAACCAGGGAGTTTTAGTGAACTTGTTGAGGAATTGAGCCTTTGTGGTGACCAGAATTCAATGGATCTCTTTGCAGTAACAACTAGAGGAATCTGGTCCAAGAGAAATAAATTTATTTTTGAGGCACTCTTTACACACCCATCAATAATAGCGAAGCAAGCTGAGAAGTCCATTGATGAGTTCAGAGCTGCTCAACAGTGCTCAAGAACTCACACATCTGTGAGTTCACATGTGAATGCTAGCTGGAACCCTCCTCCATTAGGCACTGTAAAGATCAACGAGGATGCAGCCTTGAATAAGAACAAAGGCAAAGTAGGTTTTGGCCTTGTAGCCCGTGACCATGAGGGAAGGTTAGCCACCAAAATAATATCAAAAGCAAGCCTATATGACCTTGAACTAGCTGAAGCTCAAGGAGCTTTGCATGCTGTAGAATTGGCTACTGTCTTGGGATATAGATCTTGGAGGGTGATTCAAGTCAAGTGGTAAAAGGACTGCAGCAACAGTTGGACAGATGGGATAGGGTGGGTATGATCCTTGATGATACAAGATTGTTATTAACTTCCTTGACTAAGAAATTGTAATGGTTTTGCTCATAACCTTGCTAGAGCATCTTTAGACTTGGAAGAAGATGCTTTTGAACTGGTTCTTAACTTTGTGTGTAATGTTCCTGCTCTGGTTTTTAATCCAGTATCCTAATGAAGTTTTTTTGTTTTTTTTTAAAAAAAAAGATAGGTATTTTTTCAATCAATCTATAACATCTTTTAACATTTTTAATTTCCAAAATTAAAAAAAAAAATTCATAAAAATTTCTTCAGACATATTGTTAAATGTTAAGGAACCCAGCACTTTTTTAAATCTTAAAAGAAAATTAATCAATCTAAAATACTCATCTCTAAAATTAAATGATCAATTCCATCTCATCAAGTAGATCTGTGATGCGATATAATGATCAAATGCAAACCATCTTAATACTCATCATTGAATTCTTGTTTGAAATATTCATCTAATGAATATTCATTGAGTTTTAGGAACCACCAAGGACCGCATATCCAGCATGCAACAACGGTGAACCGACGTGTGATTATTTCCCCAGTTGGGTCAATCTCAATTCACAAATTGCATCAAACCATTTTTAGCATTCTCAATTTCTCACCATGCACAAAGAGACAAAGAAAGAGAAAATGTCTCAAGCATTTGGACTCAGTCATGAAATTTGAGCATAAAACGACATTGTTTTGACACTAGGGTTAAAAACCCTTCCCCATTCCCGTATCCCTCTCTCTCTCTCTCTACAAAAACTCTAGCTAGCCTCCCTCCCTCAATGCCGAACTGTCGATTGAAGAAACCCCATCATCCTCATGACCCCATCCACGTTTTATGCTCAAATTTCATGACTGAGTTTGCAATTCAGAGGATTAAGATTTGGAATGTGCCTATATTTTAAATTAAGTGGTTATTTGGGATTGCAATAAGAAATAAAATTTTCTATAATAGAACTTTTTATTTTAAAATTATACTCAAAAGTTTTACTATTAAAAAGATTTTAACTATTTGGTAAGCATACCTTAAGCGTTTTTAAAATTGGATAATGATAGGGTTACTACTCTTCTACTACCCATTTACTATTCTTTTTGTATTTGATTTTTTTTTAAATTTTGATTTTATTTAATGGTTAAAGAAGTGACTATTAATAAAATTATATATTTTTTTAATTTTTTATTAATGATTAAGGATGTTAAAAAAATACTTTAAAAAATGATAAAAAAACTTCAAATACATTATAAATAATAAATGAGTAATAAGAGAGTAGTAATCCTATAACCACCCTTTAAAATTAGATACACTGATTTTTCAACAAAAGATACAATTTGGTAATTTAAAAAAAAAAATATATATATATATATTTTAGGCTTGTCAATGCACTTTTTTTAAATTTACCATGATAGGTATAATGCACTTTACAGGCGAAGAAAGAGTTGCGTGCGATAAATGAAGCCAACTATCGGTATAGTGGCATATTGGACGTGGATGAGTTGAGTTGAGATGATTTATTATATTTTGTATAAGAATTTGAAAAAGCTGTAATGATGAGATGAGTTGAAATGAGTTTTCAATAGGGGTGGGCAGCGGGTACTTGCCCCCGCTACCCCGCCCCGCCCCGCCCCCGCATGGGCGGGCAGGCTACCCCGCACCGCCCATGCCGGGGCGGGGCCCCTGCCCTGCATGGAACACACCATGCAGGGGCGGGGGGAGGATTGACCCCGGTGGGGCCCCGCCCTGCCCCCCGCTCCGCATTCCCTCTAGTTTTAATATAAAAAATTATAATTTTTAATATTTATATAAATAATATATATAAAAATATTGTATATAAATATATACAATTTATAAAAAAAACTTGAATTCAATTTCAAGTTAATGGATTGCATTGGCCTCCTAGACCAACTATTATATAGGAGGCCAAGGCAATACAATTGTGATAGTTAAGTAATGTGGAACTTAGTGAAGTTCCACATTACTTATGATTAAGCTTTAAACACTCTAGATTAAGCTTATGATTTTGGCCTTTAATTTTTTTTATTTTTTTAATTATTTATTATATTATTTTGATTGATTATTTTATGTAGTTACTTCAATGTTAACAGTGAGATTAGTTTAGACCTTGGCACTTAGTATCATTAAGCAAAGGGTTAGAGAAGCAAGCCCATTAATGTTTCTAGTAAGGCCTTTAGGACCTTAGAACATTTATGGGCCAAGCCATAGAAGCCTTAGACCAAGCCTCTTAGGAATTCAAGGCTTAAGGCCTTTGGGCAGAAAATTCAGAATGACAGAGCATCTAGATCACTTCATGGAAAGGAGACACCAATGACTTTTTTATCCTTTTTCTCTCTACGTGAGAATTAGGGTTGTCGTTAGTTTTTGCTTCGCCCTAGGGTCCTGCATGGTGAATCCAGGGGAGTTGTCGTCTACCGCGGCAGCTCAGCCGTCTGTTGTGGATGGGAAGGAAGTTAGAGGCGTTTGAGAACCTTTGAAGAACGCGGTTGGAGGTAGTTTATGGAGAGGTTATGCTGATATTGTGGTTTCTAGACCACAACCGTTACCAGTCTTGAGTATTCTGGTTCGTGAACCTAGATTTGTTGAGGGGGAGATGTTCTTTAAGTTTTCTCAGGCTGAAATCTCAAAATCTATGGAACCATTTCATTTTGCAATTAAGTTTCAACGTCGCCGACCATCTCTTGATCATTTTAGAGGTTTTATAAAAAATAGATGGGGTATAAAATCCATGCCAGTGGTTGGGCAATTACAAAATCCTCGTAATATACTGGTTTGGCTAATAAATGAAGATGACTTTGTGACTGTTATGGCTAGAGGAAATTTGGATGTTGATGGTGTTCCTTACAAAGTTTTCCATTGGACCCCAGGATTTAATGAAGATGATGAATCTCCTTCGGTCCTCGTATGGATCACATACCAGGGCTTCCACCGAATTATTTTCAATTTTCCATGTTAAAAAGCTTTGGTTATGGTTTTGGACGGTTTTTGAAGTGTGATAATGCAACTATATGCATTATGAGACCGGAGGCGACTAGAATATGTGTGGAGATGGATGTTTTGGTGGCATTGAAATCCCATTTCTGGATTGGTCCGCCTAAGATTGAGAGTAGTCACTATTAGGAAGTTATTTTTTAGCATGTTCCGGCATATTGCAATTGGTACCAAAAACAGGGGCATGTGGAAAAGCAATGTAAATCCAAGGAAAAGAAAACCATGAAGGGGAAGCGGAAAGTGGTAGAGGAAGAGGATAGAACGGGGTGGAGAAAAAGGTGTGGAAAGTGGTGGGGGAGAAAAAAAATAGAAGAGAAAGTTTAGAGGCCAGTAGAGGAAGAGAAAGCCAAATCGAAAGTAATGAGGGAGGCTATTTTGGAGTGTATTCGAAAAAAAAAAACGATGCCGGATATGGAGATAAGATGGAGGTATTGTTTGTTGATTCTATTGGTGTTTCACTTTCAAAGAATCAATTTATTCTAGATGATAATCCTATGGAGATTCTAGTGAGTCATCTGAATAATGATAGTGAGAAGGAAAAAAGTGATGAAGGCGTTCGGGCAGGCTTATTAGGACCGGGTTCCAAATTGTCTTGGTTTGAGGAGACTGAGTCTATGGATGATAATGTCGCTGTTGATGAGCTGTTAGGAGAGTGTGGTTCACCCAGAAGTTCCTTAAAATTGATTGATGAAACTCTTGAATGTGAATTATGCCGCAGTGATACCAGGAAGGTTACGTTGGGTATGGTTGCTTGAATCATCCGATGATGGTTCATTCGTTGTCCAATAATGATAATGAAGAAGAGATTGAAGAATTGGCAGCCAAATGTTACGATTCAGATAGTGAGATTGAAGTCTCGAAAAAGAAATTTCGAGGAGGAAAAACAAAGAAACCTATTGTTGTTCTTGAATGGACAACGTGTTCCAATAAACGTTACTAAATGATGAATATTCTTGTTTGGAATATTAGAGGGATTTGTTTGTCGAAGGCAAGGTTGCGGCATATTCTTAATAAATACCATCCATAAGTTGTTGTAGTGTTAGAACCATTTCTTTCAGTAAATAAGTGTGCCCATTGGGCATGGTGGTTACATCTACCTAATTTTTATAATAATGTGGAAGTGGGTGGTAAAGTTTGGTTGTTCTGGGCAGATGGAATTGTTTTTCAATTGCATTCAGTATGGCTCAAGCTATTTTAGGCTGGTTTTCTCATGGTAATTCTCGTGCTTTTGCTTCTTTTATTTATGCTAGTTGCTTTCAAGAACATCGGCGTCTTCTTTGGAATTATCTGATGACTATGGATGGTGGTGGCTTGCTATGGTTTCTTGGAGGTGATTTTAATATTATTCAGTTTGAAGGAGAGAAAATTGGTGGTAATTGGCGTTCCTCCCGAGGTTGTGCAGAATTTAATAATTGTATTCATGCTTGTGGTTTGGTTGATATTTCTAATTCTGGCAATCGGTTTTCCTGGTACAATGGGAGGTTAGGGGGTGGCAGAATTTGGGCGTATGGAGTTCTTATTGGCTTTCCCTAATGGGCGTATGGAGTATCTTCATCGCACGTCGTCTGATCATTGTCCAATGGTTACTTATCTGCTGTAGAAAGGCATGTTGGTCCGAAGCCTTTTTCGCTTTCAAAGAATGTGGTGCCATCATTACAATTTTCTAGTTGTGGTGCGGGAATGCTGGAACTAGGATATTCAGGGGTGTCTGATGGTGAGATTCAGTGGCAAGTTAAAGCATTTGAAACAAGTCTTGAAGAAGTGGAATATGGAGATCTTCAGGAGAGTGGACATGGATCTTCATGTAATTGAAGAGGAACTTTTGGAACTAGAGAATAATGAACAACAAAATTATTCATCGGATATGGAAGTTGAGCTCTTGAGATTCAAGCAAAAGCATATTCAATATTTGCATAGAGACAAGATTATGAGGTGCCAAAAATCAAGAATTAAGTGGATGTGTGAAGGGGATGAAAACACAGCTTTCTTCCATGCTTCTTTGAGTTGCAAAAAGAAATTTAAAGCAGTGGAGAATATGACTCTTGAAGACAGCAGCATTCTGAAATCAAGTGAAGCGGTTCTTGAAGGGGTTGTAGATTTCTTCCAGCAGCAGCTATTGATGTCGGCTGTTTCCCTTGTGGATCCTAGTTTGAACCTTCTAACTCCAATTATTTCTGATGTTGATAATTGGTTGCTATGCAGAGTTCTTGAGATGATTGAAATTAAGAAGGCTTATGGTCGATTCCGCAAGATAGTAGTCCGGGGCATATCTATAAATATATGCTTGCCGGTTGAGGAAGGGGAATTAGCCATTCAGAACCTTGTTCATGTTCAAATGTCATTATTCATGAAATTTTCTTGGAAATTACTGGATGGTAAATCGTGTTGGGCAAAATTCTTGGCTAAATATGTGGGTGAGAAGCACCCAATGCTCCTTTCTAATTCTAGAGGGTCAAGATTTTGGAAAGGCATTATGTCAATGATGCCGATAGTGATTAATAATTCAAGAATTTTGATTAGAAGTGGTGAATGCAATTTTTGGTTTGACAATTGGCTAGGTGATAGAGCCATTGTGAATTTGGAAGATGTTAGTGGGGACGAAAATTTATTGGTGGTTGGAATCCTAACTACTGCAGGTTGGGATGTTTCTAAATTACGTACGTTGGTGTCGAAAGAAATGGTTGAGAAAATTATTGCTTTGTCGATTCAGATATCAAGTGGCACTAATGTGCGTACTTGGTAGCCTAGTCCGGATGGGAATTTCTCTACTAAATCTGCTTGGCATCTCATTAGAGCTCAAGGGCCGGTTTCTTTGTGGAGAAAATGGCTGTGGCATAAATTTGTTCCCAAGAAAATGTGATTTCTTTGTTGGCATGCTAAAAAACAAGTGTTATTTGTGGATGATATCCTTATTAAGCTGGGCATTTCTCTAGTATCAAAGTGTCATTGTTGTGTATTACCACAACAAGAATCTATTGACCACATTCTTTGTAGTGGTGATTTGGCTGTTAGGGTTTGGAATTATTTTTCAGGTATTGTGGGTGTTTGGCTGCCTCAACTCCAAAGATGGCATATAGTTATGAATGTTTGGTGGCTTCGTGCCTCGACGTTGTCTCAAGCAGGCTGTTGCCGTGGAATTTTGCCTATCACTATCACTTGGGCATTATGGAGAGCGCGGTGTGATGATAGAATGGAAGGGAAAAAACTGATTCGAAAGGTGCGGTCCAGTGGATTAAGATGATGTTAATAGATATTTTTTCTGTGCATTGGAAGTTTGATAGATGGCAGGGGCATGATCTCAAAATTTTACAGGATTTAAATTACCCGATTGGTCAAATTGTTAATAAAAATATGAAAGCTATGGCTTGGGTTAAACCGTGTAGAGGTATGTATAAACTTAATGTCGATGGTAGCTCGCTTTGAAATCTTGGCTTTGCTGGTGGAGGAGGGGTTATTAGAGATCACTGTGGTCAAGTTATTGCGGGTTTTGCAAATCACTATGGGCAGGGTTCCAACAATGTGGCTGAAGGGAGAGCTTTACTTGATGGTTTAAAATTGGCTGAACAATTGGGTATTCGAGACATAGTGGTGGAGTTAGATTTTGAAGTTATTATGAGATGGATTGAGGCCGGCAGATGTAGCTTATGGTATTTGTGGGATTATTGGGATGATATTAGGAGGTTTCTCTCTAAATTAAATTGTTCCACTCAACATATCTATAGAGAAGCTAATATGGTTGCGGATTATCTTGCTAAAGAAGGTGCTTATAGTCAGTGTAAGTATTTTATAGACTCTGATATTGGTAGGGGAATTCTTCAAGGCATATTATGGATGGATTTTTGGGGACTTCCTTATTTACGGCTGCAATGTTTTTGCATTTTGAGCTTGGTAATTTTTTTTTGATCACTTGGGTTTTGGTATTATTTCTTGTCTTTTTATAAACCCTCAGATGTATGTTTTGTAACCACGGTTTTCCTTCACCATATATGTGGGTTCATTAATAAACATGAGGCGGGGCTGCTATGAGGGTGACTACCAGCTCTTCTAAAAAAAAAAAAAAGGCCTGTGGGTGAAACTTGGTGTAGAATTGACCCATGGCCCAATTAGGTCAAGACAAGCCCTTCCAAGCCCCACCTTTGTAGACTTGAGGCCTCCTTTTAATCCCCAAAATCTGGAAAGCAAGGCCCCCTCTTACTCAAGCCAAAAAGCCCATGAGCTCTTGACCCACACTCATGGCCCTTTTTAGCCCATCAAGGCCCAAAAGCCTTGTCTTCCATTTTTGCACTTCCAATTGAAAGCCCAATGCACTATACGATGGGTTTTCTTAAGCCTATGTCATACCCTAGTGATAAGTGCATGAAAGTGTACTCTTAACATTGCTTTTACTAGTTTAATCGCTAGATTATATGTGTTATTTGGGCATTTTGATTATGTTTTTCCAATTTAAATGTTAATTCCATAGCGCCCAAGTTTTGATTCATTGTCTAATGATTTTATTGCAGGAATGAATCTAAAAATTATTAAGTTTAAGTCTGGCTAATAAGGAAGAAAAGAACAATCAATGAAAAATTTCATACGTCCAAAGTCAAAGAGATTCGCGTCCTAAACAAGGAAGGAAAGAGCAATTAATGAAAAATATTCGGAATCCACAACTTCTCTGAGTATCCATCAGTATTATGGTCATATCTAACCCGTCCAATTTCCAATTATGGCGATTTGAAATGCTTTGGAAATCTATCTCCATGGATTACAATTGTTCCAAAAATATCAATTTTCTAATTTGGCTGTTTACTAAGCAAAAAGGGCCCGCAATTCACACGTGGAAATCTGGAGTAATACCTACCTGAGTTTGCATGCGATTGTCTTTCCTTATTGGGATGGCTAGTGAAAAGTGAGGAAAATAGAGAGCCAGGGGGCAGAAAAGAAGAAACCCTTCTTGTTTCGGTAGAGAGGGTGCTAAGGTTTGGAGAAATTCATCTTCCCAAAAATGAATCCTTGTTTCGAATGGAGAGCTATTTCCTTGTTGAAGCTAGGGATGAACTTGCTTGAATGATGATGATTTCAATTCTATTGGATTCATGTAGTAAACTTTCTTGCTGATACAATTCTTGTTTATCATCTCTTACTATTCATTCTTGTATTTGGATAATTTTATAGTCAATGATTTTCAGAGATTCAGTCATGCTTTCTCTATGGGATTGTTAAGGTGTTTATGTTCCAGGTTTGGTTGTCAATCTTATTGGTATGATTTTTTGGTGCAATATTATTATTGAATATATTGTTATCTTTGAATCTAAGTCTAATAGGATAATAATTCATGCTTTCAAAAGAAGAGTGGTTTTCAAGAATTATATTTGAACAAATTGGTTATAAAGATATATTTTCGAATTAGAGAGTGTAGTGCTATGATCTCTAATTGAGTGTTCAATGAATCTGCTATGAATAGAATTATCAAGTTCAAGTAAGGGATTCTTGATGCTTCGCTACTCTTAATTCTGGTCAAACCTTTTCATTATTACGTTTTGGCTCTTCAATTTATTTCTTTTCAATTCTGGTCAAACCTTTTGCTACTTTAATTTTTGTTCTCTTAAATTTTTAGTCTCCTTTAGTGTTTCTACCATCTCCCTATGTAATTGACATCCTAATCTATATTGCGACAGCCTCGTTATTTTTTTGGCCGTAATCACCTAAGTACCCAAATTAAGTTTTAAAATTTGTTAAAACTATTAATCAACTTATCCAAGATTAGTGATCTTTAAGGGTGTGTTTGGTTGTTGAAATGAGTTGAGTTGAGTTGAGTTTAGATAATAAAATATTATTAAAATATTATTTTTGAATATTTTTATTGTTTTGGGATTTGAAAAAGTTGAATTGTTTATTATATTTTGTATTGGAATTTGAAAAAGTTGTAATGATGAGTGAGATGAGTTGAGTTTGGTTGGGTAACCAAACGAAGCCTAAACCATGTTTTGAAGTTTAATTTCTTTCTTAATCTTTTTTAACCTTTTGATCTAAACTTCTTATTTTATTACTCAATTACATTACTCTTAGATCATACTAAAACCCTAGATAAACCTCCACACATGTCATTAGAGGAAATGACATATCAAACCCCAAAACTACACCAATTGGCACATATGTATGCCCTTTGAGAACATGGACTGTTTTGCTCATAAGTCCAATATTTTTGTGCCTTTGTCTTAAGGGTAATATGGTCCTTAGACACCTCTTATAACATCTTTAAACCTTGACCATGCTTTGGATGAAATTCGTTTAAAAAACCAAGTCCTTAACCAAAACCGAATTGAACCAAGGGTCTAGTTGAATGAGAACAGGTTGGGTTGAGTTTCAACCAACCACTTGCCATGGTTGAGCCACCACCCAATGCCACCTCTAGCACCACCCAATCCCCAAGAGGCCCCATGGCTGGCCAACGTCCCCTCCCCTTTGGCTACCTATAAAAGGCCCATTCACCCCCTCATTTCCTCCACACCTCATCTCCAGCTCCCCTTAAGCATAGAGAGCAATCTTCCCCCTTAGTTTTGAGAGAAAAGAAAAATGCATGAGTTTGAGTGTTCTTGAGCTAGGAGCTTGAGTGGGCTACGACATTTGTATGTTTTCCTGCCCTTTATCTTTGTTTACATATCAAGCCTTGTCTTCAAGTGTTGGAGTGAATTTTGGTTGAGTTTAGAAAAGGTGACCATGCTTAATGGAAAACTGGGTTCATTAAGAATGATTTAAGTGTTTAAATTGTTTTGTAGTGAATTTTGGTTGAATTTAGAAAGGTGACCATGCTTAATGGAAAATCGGGTTCATTAAGAATGATTTAAGTGTTTAAATTGTTTTAAGTGGAAATTTAGCTATGGCATGTCTTAATTATGTTTTGATATGATTTATTAATATCTTAGAATGATTATGGAAGGTTTGATTCTTGACTAAAAGCATGTCATGATAAGTTTTAATTCTATCTTGTTTTGATCATCAAAGCATGCATAGGTTTTAGTAAGTTTGTGATGAAGGTATGAAGCTTCATTTGTCCCACCTAGGCTGTGACGCCCCGACTCCCACGTACAAAAAGTCTCGGGAATCGTGACGTCAGGATGATAACAACCCGGTCACGCATCCCAACGAAAGTGTCAAGTGTGTGTAACAAATAAATAGTGCACAATTAAAAACACAGCGGAAGGTAAATAAGTCAACTAGTACCAGAATTTTAGTTAATACAGATATCCAAAATACAATTACCTTAAAAACAAAGCCAAGTCCCATAAAAATAAATACAAGTCTGGAAATAAAAACTACAGTATGAGTGATCCTAGATCACTCCTCCGGCGGAGCCAGATCCTCAGGCTCGGCATCTGCATCATCAACAAAATCTGCAGTACCATTAAATGGTACCACAGGTAAGTTATAACCTAACCAAGTCCAGAGATAAAATCATATCTACACAACTAACCATGCATGCCCATGATGCAAATGAAATAATTGCAACACACGCCAAAAATCTCTTTGGCCCAAAAATATTTCCAGTAAAAATATTTCCACCATTTTCTCAGAAAATGGCACACAAAATCAACTCACGCTATTTTCCCAGAAAACAGCCAATTTCCAATTATTCCAAATTACCCATATGCACCATGGCCTCCCCTATGGACCATCCGCACGTCCTGGCTACTTTACGAGAGATGCCCAGTTCCGCACCTGGTGCGTTGGTGGCCAGGTCATCCTCTAGCCTCCGCTAGCAGAAGGGCCACGGAGTCGGCACGTCCAACGTTCGATCCCGTTGTCGCCCGGCGACAACCCAGGGGACGTCACTCAGTATGTTAAGCTCCCGAGTGATAAAAGGAGCTCCATCGAGATAATGCCCCATCTCGGCTTGGGGTCGTGATACACACGCACCCAAAAATCCAATCAACACAAGAAAACCCAGTTTTCAAAATAACCACATGAACATGAATGCAATACACGAAAACCCAGTTTTCAATTTACAAACATGATCATGCGTGCATATGCCATGAACCAAAAATAACCTCAATATCACAACCAAACCAGATCAAAACACAATTCCCAACAATTAACCAGATCACAGCCAGAATATCCAATAACCAACTCCAATTCACAATATCATCAAATCCAACAATAATCCAATCACTAAAATCACACAACAATATACTCCGATCAATCCAACCACCCCCGAACTCCTCGGACTCAGTCCGGAAACCAACCAGGATACATATATATAACTATAGCAGTTAATTGCAAAAATATAATTAAACCTCAAAAGAATTGTTTAGGAAATACTTACAGCACTTTAAAACAATTTTACGGAGGGTCCGAAGCACAAGGAATCGCCAAAGCAGCAAAATTGCACAGTGTAAAAACACTGGGCGAAATGCAGTGAATTTCAAATTTTGCACGGGTTCAAACGAAGACTTAAAATTGATAGGGTAGGGCCTATGGAAGGTGGGGAATCTAATGGTGGTGGTGGTTGGCCGTGAATGGCGGCGAAAATGGGCGGTTTAAGGCCGAAAAATTTGAATCGGAAGTGGAGCTCGCACGGGTGGATCCGGTGACGGATCAGGGCCGGGAATGGGTGGAAAAGCTTGGTATTGGGTCGGTGAAGATGTGGTGAAAAAATGGTGGCCAGAGGTGGCCGGACGGCGACGGAATGGAGAGAAAACCACCGCGGGTTCAAACGACAACTGGCGGCTAACGGCGGCGAGGTTCGGCAGGAAATTGATGGGGCAAGGTCGCTGGTCGACGGGGAGTCGAACGGCACCGACGGTGTCGACCACCGCCGGCCGACGGCGGCGTTGCGGTAGTAAGACCGTGGCAACCGTGGGTGAAGAGAGAAAGAGAGAGAGGTCTGGGTCGGGCACGGGCACGGGGAGAGAGAAAAGAAGGAAAGAAAAAGAAAAAGAAAAAAAGAAAAAGAGGAAGAAGAAAAAGAAGATCCAGTCCTTTCAACTTGGGTTTCGAAAGTGATCCAACGAAAACGATTTTAAAATCACTAAATAAATAAAATAATCCAAACGCAGTGAAATATTCAAATAAAACAATAACTATTTTTAAAACAGTTAAAATAAATAAATCAATTTAACTCAAAATTAACTAACATAAAATATTAAACTCTGACAAAAACATCCTTTAAAATAAAGAGGAATTAAATTGCAGATCACTAATTAAAATTAATCAAATGCAGTGAAATGCTTTAATAAACAATAATAATTTTAAAACACATAAACAACCCGATTTAAATTAAAGATCAATTTAAATTCACCACAATAATTAACGATAAGAAAGCCCAGTAAAATAATTTTTCACACTTTAAAATATTCTAAAATAATATTCTAAAACTCCAAAAATAATAATTAATAAAAATAGGAAAGTCCAATAAAATAATAAAATAAAACCTCTAAAATATTAAAACAAGAGAATTACACAATAAATAATTAAAATAAACCTTCATTAAAAATACACTAAAATCCGGGATGTTACATAGGCTCAATGATTGAGCATATAGGAACCTATTGATTCAGATAAGAATGAAATTTGCATGTTTTTGATGAATTGTGAAAGCATACCTTGATAATTTGCACTAAGAATATCAAACTTGATTAATGGAGGATTATTGAAAATTAAGGTTCCTAACCATGATTAAGTGTTGGGATGAACTTGATTATGCAAGAATTAGATTTTGTCATATCATTAAGGATTATAGTCATTGTTTGTGATTTAAGATAGTTGCTTAAGTATGCATTCATAAGGATCAATTGTTGAAAACACTTGGAGACATCAATTAGAGTGCATGCCACGGGTTGGAGTATTTGGGCAAGTTCCACTTTGAATTTTATAATTCTAAGAGTTTTGATGACTTTAGAATATAAAAAATATGAGGTCCAAGAAGTTTGGTTGAATTTGAAGTTAGTTTGCAAATAGTGAAATTAAGGGCATTAATGGCAATTTTGGAAAGTTTAGGGGTATTTTTGGAAATACCCATTTTTGAAGCCTTTGTCTATGAACCTCATTAAGGGTGTGCAACCGGATCTGGATCCGGATATCCGGCCATAACCGGATCCGGATCCAGATTTTAGAAACCGGGCGGTTATCCGCCCGGATTAATCCGGATTTAATCCGGGCGGATAACCGGATTTCTTCCGGTTTTTACTTTTTATTTGTTTTAAAAAACTCTTTAAAACTTTAAAAAAAATTTATAGCAACCTTTTTTTAAAATTCTAATTTCATGCTTAAATTACCCAGATTGTTTTTAAAATATAATTTAAACACTTTCTAAAATTAATTTATACAAAAATAAATTAAAGAACAAAATAAATAAAAATGCAAAATAGATAATATTGTTGTTACATCACAATGAAAAACATAAATTTACAAAGAACAAAATAAATAATAATACATCACAACTAATTAAACTAATAATAATGCAGCTGCACAAAACACTATAAACTCCATGTGGGTCATAATCCGAAGTCATCATCCAGTAACTCAGTCCCTCCTACACATTATAGCCCTCCTGTTTTGAAATCCCAACATAATACAAAGACATAAATTAGCTACAAATATGATCAAAGATAAACAAATGTAGAGACTGCAATTAAAACAGTGTTGTAAAGATGAAAGAACAAGGCAGCCACTCCTAAAACAGCTACCCAAAAAATCATTCTCAAAACAAGAGGAAGTTCCAACAACAGCTTCCTCTCTTATTAATTTGAATACATAGGAAGCTGATATCATGCATATAGATTTTACAACTGGAGAACCCTTATTAGACTATAGAAGTAACAGCTTGGATCTCTCTATAATTAAGAGCATAATTCTCTTTTGTTAGATTTCATTAGAATATTCTACTAGAAGACATGATTTAAATGATATTATTTCGAAGAAGAAAATACATACAATTTTTGAAGAAAATACAAACAATTTCTTGGACTATTAGCATAACTTGGGGCCACTTTGGCTTCAAATCATGTTTCCAGACCTCTATAGACTAATTAATCAAGAATAAACTCATCACTAGAAACATTATCGCAGTCCCAAAGTTCAATTAATGAGCATTTGAAAAAGTAATGGTCTTTTGACCTCTTTATAACTGTAATGAATCTATAGTAAGTAGCATGCTTACAGATTGATTGCTTGTAAAAAAAAAAAAATTGATATATATGTCTTTGGCAATATTTATATATATATATATATATATGGTAAGCAAGCTTAATCAGTCCAATCAAACCAGGAAAGCTACACCAAAACTGAGAATAGGTAAGTCGTTGCTGTAAATCATTGACATGAATACCCATTAGACCCTAAAGAAGGATCAACGAGGATAAGACTGCATAGAATACAAGAGCAGAACACTACAATAAAAAGCATGAAAGTACCATAGACAAAGATTCAAACCTAGTAACACAGAATAATTTGTAGATAAAACTTTTTATCCTCTTTAGAAACATAGAGAGATCAAACTTGTAGATATACAAACATACGTTTCTGCTGGAAGATTTAAAAAAAAAAAAAAAAAAACCCAAAAAGCAGATCTATAAACATAGAACCTTAGATCTACAAGCACAGAAACTCATATCTACAAACACATAAACTTAGATCTAGCCAAAGTGGGAAACAGAGGAAATACCCACTAAATCTGACGGCACAAACAAAACCTCGACAAGAAATTAGCGGCCCGAGAAAGGAGAGAAGACAGACCTTTCTTGTCGTGCTCTAGGATGGTGAAGCGTGCAAGGCTGTCGGTCTCGACGCTATTCGGAGAACCCTTGCAAGATGGGTCTGTGCAGATGACTCTAAAGAGAGGGAGAGATGATCGAGACTGAAGATCGGCGAAGAAAATGACTTAGGGTTTTGTTTTGGCCAGAGAGAGCACGGGAGAGAGTGAGGAATCGAGGATATCAGAGGCTGGGAGTGTCTTCGTCTGGAGACTGGGACGATTCGGCTTTAAACCTATTCACACTTTTGTTTAAATACTGCGGTTACGGATAACCGCATGGCCAAACCGGATCCGTGTCCGGATCCGGGCGGTTTCAATATATTTTGTAACCGCATACTAATAATCCGGGCGGTTAACCGCCCGGATCTACCGGATATCCGATTTTCGGACTGGACCGGATAAAAATCCGGTCCGGATGCACAGTACTAAACCTCATCTATAGTAGTATTAATATTAACTTAGTATGAATTTCATTTCAGCCACTACGACCTTTTTCAAAAAACTCAAGAAGTTTGCACCTCTAACTTACACCTTGATAGATTATTTATGATTTTTTGATAAATGGTTCATTTATGTTTCAATTATGATTTTAAGCATAAAATATCATGTTATATAATACATTGAGTGCATACTTACATGGAAACTGATATTTTCACCATTTAGCATATTGCATCTATAAAATGTCATTTTCACAAAAAAACTTGCTACATATGCCCATGTCATGAACCACATGTTTTCAACTTAGTATAAAAATAATTTTTGTCATGACCCTAAAGGCTATGCTGGGTAATTATCCTAGTGGAACTCTTTTGTCCACTCTGGAGTGTTTAAGAATGGAGTGGTTACTCCTGAGTTGACGAAGAACAATCAATGGGTTTTGAATGGGTTCTTTTTAAAGAACGCCGAAGCCAATTCAAATTTTTATGACACCTAAAGCTGGTGGGTGTACATGTTATGATGTTATGACGTTATATTATATTACCAATGCATTGAAAACGAGTCTGTAGACAACATAGTTTCAACATGAGTTATACTACGGTCATCGATAAGTACTCACAGTGCATATGAGGAACTGTTACGATACCACACGTTATGATGTTATGATTAATTATGAATTGCTGTTAGTGATGAAATGTTATGATGGAAATATGTTTTTTGACAAATGAAGTAAACATATTATCTAAAAGAAAATATGTGTCTCAGTTTTTCTGAATATGTTAAGGAATCTGGATGGGAGACACACGCACATTTTTATGCATTTCACATTTAATTCTTCATGCATAATTTATCTTTGTATAAGTTGGTTGTTAACTTGTTGAGATTTTATGAAAATCTCACTCCTTGTGGAAAGTGGAATGATAGAAGTTATGTCAAGATTCGAGGAGAACGGATTAGATTGAGCACTGGATCTGACTAATTGAGGAGGAGCTTGACCTCAAAAGGAGATTAGATTTGATTCTTATGTTTATAGCCCTAGTCCTGCATGCTTAGAACACATGAAGCAGTCAATTTAACTTTGGAGACTTTAATGTTTAGTTGTATTAAGTTATGCTACAATTTGGCTTTGAACTTATGATGGTCAATAATGCATTGTGATGTTTTTAGTTATTCTGCCATAAGTTATATTTTCACCATTATTCCTATTGCGGCTATTGCATACTGCTAGTTGCATACTATGATACATTGCATATTAACTGTCATGAATGGGGGTATGTAATCTTGTGTTATATGTCCCTACGCCCTAAGTCTTCGTTCCATCCCAAGCGGAGGTTGGGAGCGTCACAATATGGTTTGGTTTTTACATGTTGCATGAGTATGATAAGTGCTTCATCATATGTCCATGTCTCATGCATTTAGGTCTATGTTTTCAAAAGAAAGTGTCAACGTATGTTTTATCACAACCCCAAATGCTAGTATGGGAAAATGATCTAGTGGAACTCCCTGTCTACTCTAGAGTGTTTAAAGTCGAATGGAGACCCTTGGGTCGACAAAATACAGTCGATGAGTCTTGAATGGTTGCTATGGAAGGATACTAGAATGAGATTACACCTAAAGGTAGTGGGTGCAATACAGTGAAGGCGAAATAAGTGAACTGTCGTAAATGAATATGTTTATGATATAAGGTAGTCACCTCGATCATGTGGGTCAATGGTTATGCAGTAATTAGCGGGAAACACACGGTGCATAGGGAAACAATGAGGTATACAATCAGGTAAATTATATAATATGAGCAAGGCATTTGAGCTGTATGACATGATATGTTATGATATGCCATGATAGGATATGACATGATATGTTATGCCATGATATGCTATGTTATTTGTTGAGTCTAAACTTTCACTCAAAATAATGAGTAAAAATCCAGATCAGTTTTACCTGCAAGTATACAGGTGTTGTAGTATCTTACAGGATCGAATCCACAGGGATTGACTAATGTGATAAAGTGAATAAAATAAAAATAGATTATTAAAAAGAACGTGCAATAAAAAGGAGAAAATAGATTTTTGAAATGAAGATTTTTAATAAAATAAATTAATACAAAAATGACTAAGGTTTCGAGGATCCGTCTAATAATTTAGAATATCATTCCTAATCAATTTAGCTCAGTTAGACTGGAATAATGATCCTGTCTAACTGGAGGATTTAACAATTACGCCCAAGAAAACTAATCACGAATAATTAATGATGTAAACATTTAAAAATCCAATTAATTATCATATAGATTCTTCAAGCATCCACTGTCACAATAGATCAAGAAAAATATATAGATAATCAAAGTTTCTAACACCAAAAATTCTTCCGATTACTAAAGTTTGAATAATTGATGAAATAAACATTTAAAAGTCTAATTGATTACCACAGGGATTCTTCAAGCATCCACTATATTCGAAAATCACAATAGATCAAGAAAAGTATATAGATAATCAAAGTTTCTAATAATAACACCAAAAATTCTTCCGATCACTAAAGATTAAGTTTGAACAATTTATGGTAGAAAACATTCACAAGTCCAATTGATTATCACAGGGATTCTTCAAGCATCCACTGTCACAATAGATCAAGAAAAATATATAGATAATCAAAGTTTCTAATAATAACACCATTCAATTGATCAAACTCACAATATAAACCAAAATAATATTTAAATCATTAGACTTCACCTCTAACCTCAATACGAAAATGTATTTTATAACTCCAAACTGAAATAATAACTCCAAACTGAAATAATAGTAAAAATAATAAAACAAAAAAAATATGAAATCACACTTAAAATATTATTTCTACTCTACTCCTAATTACAAAGAAACTACAACTAAAAACTCTAAAACTATGATGCTCTCTAATCTAAAATCTGATTTCTGATGTCCTCCTTCATCCGTTTACATGCCTTATATAGGCTCCATAACTGCACTGTGCTGCGTGCTGTTTCCCACTGCCGAAATCTCTCTTCTTTCTTTTTTCCTTTTTAAGCTTTCCAGGCCGAAGCCCACCGACTGCACCGAACATCACACGCATGTTTATTTTCCTTCTTTTCTTTTCTTTCTTTCACGGCTTTCCAGCCGAAACTGCTCCTTGCTTTCCAGCCTAGACTGCACCGAACACATGCAGTTTTCTTTTCTTTATTTTCTTCCACTGAACATGTCGTCCAGTGATGCATCGACCGACTTTCTTTCATTTTATTTCTTTTTCTTTTTCTTTCTTCCTTTCGGCATGTGCATGTTTGTTTCTTTCTTTCACCATGCGTCGTCCAGCCTTGCACCGACTGCACCCGTTTATTTTTTTTTTCTTCTTTTTCTTTGCTGCACCGAACTCCAGCCGACTGCACTGCACCGAGTCATCTACATTTTCTTTCATTCTTTTTTTCTTTTCTTTGTAGCTGAATTCCAGTGGAGCCCAACCGTGTGAGTAGAGACCACTTTAACCTGAGAGATGGAGGAGGAATGACGTGGCTTGTGGTATCAACCTCCTCTGTTTTCTCTTCAGAAAACAGAGTATGCATGCTTTCGGTTTTTACGTGAAGGTGCTGCCGGGCTGTGCATGGGACCTTCGGACGATGACTTCACGGTGTATTTCACGTGGAGGAGACGCCGTGCAGTGGAGGAGATTGGGCACGACTGGGCTGAGGTGGTCCGAACGTATGCATGGAGATGATGCGTTGCCGGGGCTGCGCAAGAGACGGTTGCTGCCGTTGGTGGAGATGGTTGTGCTGCTGGTGGTGGAGAGGAGGTTCTATTGGTGGTGTAGAGGCGGAGGGCCGCAGCTGCACAAGCTTGAAACGCATGCATGGAGATTGCATGCGTTCGGTCGAGAGGTTGAAGAGGAAGCCAAACGACGTGCAGCTTATCCCAGACGACAGGTCGTTTGGCTTGGACGGCTGAATCAAAGCTTGTAGAAAACGACATGTCGTTTGGCTTGCAGGCCAAACGACATGTCATTTAGCCTGCACAGTAAATAAAAAAATAAAAAAATAAAATAAATAAAATAAAATAAACTAAAACAAATAGAAAAAGAAAATAAAATTAGAAAAAGAAAATAATTAATTAATTAAAAATTAAGAAAACTAAACTAAAATAAAATAAAAAGAAAAATGTGTTGTGCATGTGAGACAATAAAATCAAATTAAAATCACAAGTTATAAAAATAAGCATAAACTATGCTTGTAATCAATTTAAATCACAACTTGGATTTATTTCCTCTTGATCATTTTTCTATCTAAAATCAATGATAATATGATAAAACAATTAAAAATACATTGATTTTAACTATATAAATTATGCAATAATGCAGCTCAATCATTATTGATTACCAATCTTAGCAAATTAACAACCAATTTAAACTAAAAGTTTACAAATGCATGCATGACAGTAAAAAGGTATGAATGCTGACATGAACATGAATGAGTGTAGCATGATTTGGTAAATAACATGACATTTCCTGACATAGCTTGAAAAAAGGATATGGACTGACATGTACTGAAAATGACATGAACATGAAAATGCTAGCTCGTGTAACTGAAATGTAATACCCTACTTCTTCCTTACTTTCGACATAAGCAATTACGTCAGATGCGTCAGCCTGCCCACTCCTCTCTCTAGTGTCTAAGAGCCTCGTTATGCATGCCAGACCCCGATGGCATGTTTTAAAAGATACTACATGATTTATAAAGCTAGCTTTGTGTTTTAAAGTAATGTGTATTTTAAATGAAAGATTCCTATTACTATTTAAATAAAGAATATTTTAAATAACTCAATTATAATATCTTTGAAGAGCTCCAAAAATATTATAATTGTAGGGAATCATTTTATATAAATGATTTTAGTTATTTAAAATATTATGTGATTTAAATAATGATGGAATCTTTATTAATTTAATAGTTTTACTCTTTTAAATATTTTAAGTAAGACTTCATCATTTTATTAATGATAAAGGAATATTATTTTAAATAATATTCTATCTTAATTCGTTTTAGTGCTTTTAATTAAGTTAGCTTTTACGCATTTTCAAATCAGTATTTAAGGGTCATCGTAGACCATTTTATAGACCCCCAGATGTTGGGTTTTAGGATAAAACCCCAGCCCCTCTCTCTTTTCCCTCACTTTTTCCTCAGCCCTCTCTCTCTCCTCTCTCCCTCTAGGCTTGCACTGCACGCAGCCCCCCCATGGTCGAATGGTTCCAGCTCCAGCCCGGCGCCGACATGCCTCACGACCACCACCACCGGCCTCCTCTCCCTCCGGTGAGTCTACCCATACCAGCCTTGCACCCCCACACTTGCCCCTTCTCTTTCTCAGCCACGCACAGCTCGAATGGGCTTGGTGCTTCTAGCGCCGCCGTGCGCCGTTCTCCGGCGCCACCATTCCCACGGCAGCCTCTCCTACCACCGACTGGCCCCCTCCAGCGAGCTCAGACCCTCCCATGCAGCCGCCCTCCTCCATGCATGACCTCAAGCTCCTCCACGCACGGGTTCACTGTGCCAGTCCGTGATACACTCAGGTCTCCCCCTTCCTCCTCCCGTAAACCCATGACCGGTAGACCCCTCCTCCACCTCCCGGTGTCTCCCGCTCTCATGCACGGGTTAAGCCCGATCCGTCGCAGCCCATGGTGAGTGAGCACCCTCGTCGGCACCCTTAGGCCACCACGAACCCAACCGTACCACCCACGGCCCCGATCTGCCACCCACGGCCCTACACTCTCTCTCACTCTCCCACGACTTCTCCTCCCTCACAGTGCATGGCCAGCCCATTTCTAGCACCGTGGACCACTGTGCCGACCACCACCGAGCCTTCACGGCTCCACTAGCAACCTCCCCTAGCCTAGTCCAAGCTTAAACCACCACTTTATGTGGTGGGTAATCACTGCACATGATGGACAGTCACTGCGCGTGACTGACCGCCACTGTACACGACAAGTCACTGTGCTGTTGGTATTGTGAATTGTGTTGTTGTACATGATGGACAGTCACTGTGCTGTTGGTATTGTGAATTGTGCGGTATAGTAATTTGGACTGTGCTGTTGGTATTGTGGACTATGCTGTGTAGTGTTGTGGACTATGTTGTGAAGTGTGGTTGTAATGCATGTGTGGTAGTAGTGACGTGGCATAGTGCCGTGAGTGGAGTACACGTAAAGTGTACTCCATGTGGTGAAATGATGCACCATATGGTGTGTGTGCCATAATGGTGACGTGACGGAGTGTGTGAATGGAGTAGATGTCGAATGTACTCCATGCAGTGAGATGATATATCATATGGCGCGTGTGCCATATTGGTAATGTGGAGTTGTGTTGAGGATGGAGTCTACACGGAGTATACTCCATGTGGTGGAGCGATGCACCGTATGGCATGTATGCCATAGCGGTGATGTGGTGTAGTGACGTGAAGGGAGTATACGCGGAGTATACTCCATGTGGTAAGTGATGCACCGTATGGTGTGTATGCCATAGCGATGACGTGGCGTAGTGTCGTGAATGGAGTACACGTGGAGTGTACTCTATGTGGTGAGACGATACACCATATAGTGTGTGTGCCATAATGGTGATGTGGCGTAGTGCTGTGAATGGAGTACACGTGGAGTGTACTCCATGTGGTGAGACGATGCACCGTATGGCGTGTATGCCATAGTGGTGATGTGGTGTAGTGACGTGAAGGGAGTATACGCGGAGTATACTCCATGTGGTAAGTGACGCACTATATGGCGTGTATGTCATAGTGGTGATGTGGCATAGTGCTGTGAATGGAGTACATAGGTGTACTCCATGTGGTGGAACGGTATACCATAGGGCGTGTGTACCATAATGGTGATGTGGTGTAGTGACGTGAATGGAATACATGTGGAGTGTACTCCATGTGGAGAGACGATGCACCGTATGGCGTGTATGCCATAGCGGTGAGGTGGCGTAGTGTCGTGAATGGAGTACATGAGGAGTGTACTCCATGTTGTGAGACGACGCACCGTATGGTGTGTATGCCATAGCGATGACGTGGCGTAGTGTCGTGAATGGAGTACGCATGGAGTGTACTCTATGTGGTGAGACGATACACCATATGGCGTGTGTGCCATAATGGTGATGTGGCGTAGTGCTGTGAATGGAGTACACGTGGAGTGTACTCCATGTGGTGAGACGATGCACCGTATGGCGTGTATGCCATAGTGGTGACGTGGCATAGTTCTGTGAAGGGAGTATACGCAGGGTATACTCCATGTGGTGAGACGATACAACATATGGCGTGTGTACCATAATGGTGATGTGGCGTAGTGCTGTGAATGGAGTACACGTGAAGTGTACTCCATGTGGTGAGACGATACACTATATGGCGTGTATGCCATAATGGTGATGTGTTGTAGTGACGTAATGGAGTACACGTGGAGTGTACTCCATGTGATGGGATGATGCACCATACGGCACGTGTGCCATAGCGGTGATGTAGCATAGTATTGTGAAAGGAGTATGTGTGGAGTGTACTCCCTGAGGTGCAGCAATACATCGTATGGCATGTCCCAAAGATAATGGTGGTTGCGTAGTTGTTAGGGGAAGAACTTGGTGTATGGTGTCGGGAACTGTGGAACAGTGTCCCGGAATGGTTGTGAAGTATCGCTGTAGTCCAAGGCGACGAGTGTCGCCATGTGATTGGCTTATGGCCAGGAATAAGTGCGAAGTGGCTAAGAAGTATCAGAGCAGTGCAGCAGAAGCATGATTGGGCAACGTCATGAAGTGATGTGGTCAATCATGGACTTGTGCTGTGATGACCTAATATGTTTGTGGGGCGATGTGACAAGATCATGATATAGCTTGGGAATAGTCTCGAGCTATATGGCGTGACGTAAGGTGTAGTTATGAACAGACTCCCATCGTGTCAAGTGTTGGGATGAACTGTCATGAGGTTCGGGTAGCACGGAGAGTCGTGCTAGCCGAGTAAGAGAAGATTGGTATTGAAGTATGGCGCTTGCCCATATGACCCGATGACCAATGTGAGGTATGTTGGTCTTAGATGATAAAGGGGTAAGGTACGTGTGTTATCTTGTTAGACACATGTGCCGGACAGATTTACCGTATATAATGGGTAATCTGTCCTAAGTATGGTGACACGGTGCTTAAGCCTCAGGGTTGGCTTAGAGCCATGTGATGTGTATGGATGGTCAGGTCATGAGAAGTAGAGTGAGCTAAGATACATGAAGGTAAGGATGCAGGTACTGTCCAAGATGGGATGCGTGACTTAGTAGGTCTAAGTCATGCGTTGGAATGTGCTTAATAAGAAGAACGGGACAAAGGTCATAATGTCTTAATCCTAAGGTGAATCGTGAGTTCACCCTAGCGAGTAAGCACTTGAAATAGAACGTCAAGGCCGAAGGAAGTAGAGACCGTAATGGGTCTCTAAGGGTTTTATCATAGTAACGGACATGAAAGGGTACAGGATAGAAGGAGAGTGTTCTAAGTAAAGCATAACTCTATTTCTAGTTTAGCTGCTTATGCACTAGGTAGAGAATGACGTTAAGGTTATGTATGCATGTAGGTTGCCATCTGACACGCGCATGAATGGACTGTATGGTATGAAAGTAGCATAGAGTCCAGGTAAGTATTACGTTCATACTCTTCTAGAGTTTTCTAAAGATATGAAAAAGAAAAAGAAATGTTTTTCCTTACGAAAATGAAGAAAAGAAATGGTCTCCCCATTTAAGGGCAAACGTTTTACGGAAAGAAGAATGAAAAGTAACGTATTTAAAGTATAAGTATGTACGCCCCCCCTTTGACAACCCCTGTTCACGTACCCAAAAGTATTTACTGTATGCATGTGAATGGATGACTATACGTGTGCCCCTCCCCCCACAGGAACTGAATGAGCAGTACGCTCAGGAGGGACACAGCCAAAGGAGAAGGGCACAGAAGTCTAGGCATGAAGGTTTTAAATGTAAGAAAGGCCTTTTTATTTTAAAGATTTATATTTTCCACTCTTTTAACCCCCAAACCTGTTTTATTATAAAAGCACATTTTGTTTTATAACGTAGAGTCTTGCACCCTGGGAAGGACAGTAAAAGGTTTTAAAAGCACATTTTGTTTTATAACGTAGGCTCCTTGACCGCAGTACAAATTCACTGATAAATGTTTCAGTGTTGACTCAAAAATATTTCATGACTAACACTTATGCTTCATGACATGATAATCGTAACATGTGATAGTTGTTCATGATCGATACTTACAATGACATTGCATGGCATAACATGGTAATCATAGTAACCATACAACCAAAATAACATGGCATGGAATAATATTATAATCATGGAAATCATATAAGCAAAATAACATGGCATGGAATAACATTATAATGATGAAAATCATATAACTAAAGTAACATGGCAGGACAAAACATTATAATTATGGCATGGCATATTAAAACATTTATAATAAGCATATACCATCATACATATACAAATATCATGAAAGTAAGTTAGAGACCAATTTACAGTGGCTATAGCATAACGTAAAAGTTGTGCGGAATAAAGTGAACTAAAATGAGATATTTCTAAGGGTTGAAACTTCACATTAAAATATTTAGAAACAGAAAATCATTGACTTATGAAAAATGACCATTTTACCCCTCTACTTGTGGAAAAATGACCTATTTACCCATAAATTAAACATTTTATATCCTAACTCCAAAACTCACCAAAATTTACATTCCTCATATAACTTTTTTCCTAAAGGCAAATATCTAATCATAAAATTTTAAAACACATCACAACTATAAGAACTATGATTAGGCCGAAACATACTAGGGTTAACCTCCTTGATTTTTGTTACAATTATATCTAACTTCAAACCACATACTCAAACTGATTTATTCAACATTTAAAGATCCCATCCTATGTTTTAAAATCATGCTAAGACTATAAAACATACACTTCAAAAAATACAAACTCCTCATAACAAGAAAAGTGTCAAAACACTAAGTCTTGGTACCAGTCTTTGATGAACTTGGACTATTTTCTTTCCAATAAACTACAAAGACTCCAAAAGTCCATAAACATACTCTTAACATATTTATAAGTGAATCCTAAGAAAGAAAATGCTTGAACAAACAAATCAAAGGTTACAAAATTCACAAACCTAGGATCATATGGCGAAAATTCATAAAAACACAGAACAAACACGTGAGCCTCAAGTTTGTGTCCTAACCGAACCTTTGCATGCATAACAATTTATTTCCTCAAGATCAAAATCATTATTCTCAAAAAATGACTTCCTAACCCATATATAAAAGTCCTCAAAACCACATATGTGAATATCATGACCATAGGATCATGTTTCCATAATAAAAGATCAAAAGTTTCTCAAGACAAAAGCTGTTTTGACACCTCTAGTTTCCAAAATTCTAAAAATCATGCAAAGCTCTTAGTAAAAACTCTTACATGCAACAAATCCATATCTAACTTGCATGTTGACATGTTAAATCTAAACCATAAAGAGATCAGACCAAGATCTTGCCAAAGACTTCATCAAATAAATCAAAGTTGATGCAACATCCAAACTATCGCCCAATAAGACCTTTGCATGCTCAAACCAACTTGTCACTGACCAACCCTCCATGAAAAGTCCCACACAATAAACCGATAGAAACTAGAATCAAAGAGGAAAATTTTGTATGAAGGTAGTGACTCGTTCGAAAATGAGTAGCACAAAAGGCTATCCCAAGTGCAGGAGTGTGTCGTGTAATAATTAGGAATAAATTCCTAGATTGTCTCCACAGGGAAAGTACTAAAAATAAACTGGTGTAAAATGGTAGAAATATTTACAATGAGAAAATAGAAATAAAAGTGATGGTATATACAATGAATGGATGAGAGCAATGGAAAAGAAAATTTACTGGTCGTGAACCAGATTCATTTTGTTGGATTTGTGTTTGAGATGCAGTGATGAAAAGTAAGGAATTAAAGTGCAAACAGTAAATTGAAATTGATGAAGATTAAATGACTAAAATTTAAAGTGCAAAAATTAAAGTGCGAAAAAGATAAAAGACAATAATTTAAATTACAGAAAATTAAAAGTGTAAGAAAATAAATGAAAATAATTAAAAGTGCAAGAAATTAAATGTCATAAATTTAAATGACATAAATTTAAAGTGCGGAAAAATTAAAAGACAGTAATTTAAATGAACAATAATTTAAAGTGCGAGGAATAATTCATCATAAATTTTAAACTGAAATAAAATAAAAATAAAAATGAAAGTGGAGGCTACAGGTGGAGGAGGAAAGCTGGACAACAACAATTGGGCCATTTGACTCTCAACTGCGTTGCCGTGCTCCCTCTCTTCACCTGCACTTTCTCCAAAACTTAAGAAAATAAAGCAGGCTAAGTTACACTACTCCTACTCCTACTCCTAAAATCTACCGAATTTTTTCGTCTGCCTCCAAGCCCTTATATAGGCTTCAAATAAATCACTGTTCTCTTGCTTTCGCCCGTGAGTTCGGCTTTATTTCCTTTCCAGCTGCGTCTTTGTCGTTTGCATTGATTTTTATTTCCTTTTGCTTTCCAGCTGCGTTTCTCCCCCATGTGTTCCTTCATTTGCTCTCTCGATGCTAATTTCGTGTCTTCATGTGTTTATCCACTGCTTCCATTTTTTTATTTTCTTCCGTTCTTTCTGCATGTGCTCATGTCTTTTATTATTATTTTTTATGTGCCTTTTCCATCTCTCCACCGAACATTTAGTCTTCCTCCCATTTTGCTTCTCTCATCCTCTGTCCTTTTGACCACCCAGCTATTACAGAAAGCTGTCCGCGTGAGTGTTGCCAACCTTTTCTTTTTTGCTTTCTGCATTTTTGTTTCTTGCCCAACGTTACATGCACTGCCTCCAGTGATGTATCTGTTTGCCATGGTTTATGGGTTGAGCAGCAGCAAGCTAGCAGGGAGAACATCATGCAGCGTGCTTGGGGGCTTCGGACGGTGGCTGGGCATGGTGGTTCTTGGTTGAGCTTGGCTGGCCAGTAGTGACGAAGGGTGGTAGCGGACATGCAATGGAGGTTCGAATAGTGCAACTGGACTGCTGGTGGCTGTGGCTTCGAATGGTGCTACTGGACTATAGTTGGTGGCTGCTGTAGCTGTGCATGGAGTGGAGACGACGTGAGCTGAAGGTGATGGCACTGCCATGGACGTCGAGGTGCTACGTGTAAGCACATAGCAGTGGGTGGATGTGAACTGGAGGATGGCCGTGGCGGTGCTGCTGGAGGTGGTTCACGGTGATGCTATTTGGTTGCTCTTGGTGTTGCTGTAGAGGAGCATGGTGGCTGGGCATGGCGGAGTAGTTGGAGAAATGGAGGTGCTACGTGCATAGGGTGGCCAGCGTGAGGTTGAAGATGACGAAAACGACGTGTCATTTTTGTCTATGGACAAAACGACACGTCGTTTATCAGATGGTTAAATTCAATTCCTGAGTTAAACAACAAGTTGTTTTCGTCTATTGACAAAACGACATGTCGTTTAGCAGACGAAGGTTTTTGCATCCCAGTAAAAAAACGACAGGTCGTTTTTCCATGCAAAAAAATGACATGTCGTTTAGAGGACCTGTAAAAACAAAAAAATAAAAATAAAAATAAAACTTAAACAAGCAAAATAAATAATCAATAATTAAAGAAACAAAAATAAAACTAGACAAAGAAAATAAATAAATAAAAATAAAATTAGACAAAAAATGAAAAATAAAATATTAAAATTGTGTTGTGCATAGAGAGAATATTATCAAATTAAATTACAAGTTATAGAATCAAGCATAAATTATGCTTTTAATCAATTTAAATCACAACTTGGATGTATGCCTCTTAATCAATTTTTTCATCTAAAACCAATGATAAAATAATAAAACAAATAAAAATATATTGATTTTAAATGTATAAAATATGCAATAATGCAGCTCAATCAGGTAGTTTCTTGAGAATCTACTTACAAAGGTTTCAAAGAAATCTAGCAATAATGGCCAGAAATACTATCTTAGCATGGCACATGACATATTAGATGGTTGCCACATTAGTAGGCTAAGCAATTTGGGATAAATATTTGATGAAATTGGAGAAAGCCCAAAGAGTGGCTTACTAAGGGCCCAAGCTTTTTGGGTATAAAGGCTTAGGAGAGGTAATAAGACTTTAGAGCCTTAATGCACTAAGGATGTCATGGGCTAAGGTCGAGATATTAAGTTTTAAGCCTTCCTTGGAGGACACTACAAAATAGGTCCAATGAAAAGAACATAAGGCCATTGGGCCTAACTTTGTAAGAGTGAAAGTATCAGGCCCAACTAATTAAGCATGAAGGATTAGAGAAGTAAGCCCATTAGGAATCATATTAAGGCCTTTAGAACCTTAGGACATTTATGAGCCAATCCTTAGAAGCCTTAAAACAAGCCTCATAGGAGTGCAAGACTTGGTATGATAGCCTTGACCCAAGTATGAGGAAGGCATAACGCCTTTAGACCAAGTTTGGTGTATATTTGACCCATGTCCCATTTAGGTCAAGGTAAGCCTTTCAAGCCCCATCTTAGTGGATCTTGAGGTCTCTTTTAATTCTTCCAAATCTGGAAACAAGGCCCCCATCCACTCAAACCCAAAAGCCCATGAGCTCTTGACCCATACTCATGATCCTTTAAGCCCATCAAGGCCTAAAAGTTTTGTCTTCCATTTGTACACTTCCAATTGAATGCCCAATGCACCAAACCATGGGTTTTCTTAAGACCATGTCATGCCCTAAGTACTCAAATAAAGTTTTAAAATTTGGTTAAAATTTGAAGTGATATTTAAACCATGTTTTGAAACTTAAGTTCTTTCATAATATTTTTTAACCTTTTGATATGAAAAAATCACTCGTAGGGCATACTAAAACCCTAGATATACCTCCACACATGTCATTAGAGGAAATTGCATGTCAATCCCCAAAACTACACCTATTGGCACATATGTATGCCCTTTAAGTGCCTAGAATGTTTTGCCCTTATGTTTAATAGTTTTGTGCCTTTTTGTGCCTTCGAGTGAATTGTGGTTGAGTTTAGAAAAGGATACCATGATTAATGCAAAATTGGGTTCATTAAGGATGTTTTATGTTTTTAAAATGTTTTAAGTGGAAATTTAGCTATGGCGTGTCTTAATTATGTTTTGATATGATTTATTAATGTCTTAGAATAGTTATGGAAGGTTTTTTTCTTGATTAAAAGCATTCCATTATAAGTTTTAATTCTATCTTGTTTTGATCATCATAGCATGCGTAGGTTTTAGTAAGGTTGTGATTAAGGCATGAAGCTTGATTTGTCCCACATAGGCTTGTTGATTATGAATATAGGAACCTTCTGATTGGGATAAGAATGAAACTTGCATGATTTGGATGAATTTTGAAAACATATCTTGATGATTTTCCCTAAGGATATGAAATTTGATTAATGAAGAATTATTGATGATTAAGGTTCTTTGCCATGATTAAGTGTTGGGATGAACTTGCCTTTATCATATCATTAAGGACTATAGTGATTGTTTGTGATTAAAGATAGTTGCTTAATCTTGCATTCATAGGAATCAATAGTTGAAAGCACTTGAAGACATCAATTAGAGTCCATGCCATGGGTTAGGAGTATTTGGGCAAGTTTCACTTTAAATTTTAAAAATCTAAGAGTTTAGATGACTTTAGAATATAAAAAATATGAGGTCCATGAAGTTTTGTTGAATCTAAAGTTTATTTACAAGTAGTAAAAATTGAGGGCCTTAATGGCAATTTTGGAAAGTTTAGGAGTATATTTGTAAATACCCATTTTTGAAGCCTTTGTCTATGAACCTCATCCATAATAGTATTAATCCTAACTTATTACAAATTTGCTTTTCGCCACTATGACCTTTTTTGAAAACTCAGGAAGTTTGTAAGTTGGTCACTAACTTACACATTGATAGATTATTTATGATTTATTGATAAATGCCTCATTCATGTTTCAATTATCATTTTAAGCATAAAAATATCTTATTATATGATACATTGAGTGCATACTTACATAACATGTGATATTTTCACAATTTTAGCATATTGCATCTCTAAATGTAATTTTCACATAAAAAGCTTACTACATATACATATGTCATAAAACACATTTTTCAACATAGAACGAAAAATTGAGGAGGAGCCCAACCTCGAGAGGAGACTTGACTTGATCCTTATGTTTATAATCGTAGTCCTTCATGCTCTAGAGTGCATGAAGCGACTAATTTAACTTTGGAGACTTTAATGTTTAGTTGTATTAAGTTTATGCTACAATTTGGCTTTGAACTTATGGTGGCAAAAAATGTATTGGGATGTTTTTAGTTATTCTGGCATAAATTATATTTTCACCCTTATTTCCATTGTGGTTATTGCATACTAGGATGCATTGCATATTAATTGTTATGAACGGGAGTATGTAACCTTGTATTACATGTACGAACACTCTAAGTCTCGTTCCATCCCAAGTAAGAGTTTGCGGGCAACACAATAAATTGATTCAGACTCCTAAAAAGAAAGAGATTCAGACTTTTAACAAGTTGGACTCAATCACTCCAAAGGAATAGACCTCTATATAATGAGAAGATCCCCCACAAATCAGATAGACCCTCCACATGCTCTCTACACAAAATATTTCCACAGAAGCTCCATACGCCAAACTCTACCATACATAGTGACTCCAAAGGGTTTCCCCTAAATTCCTCCATTGTATTGAGAGGTATGTGAGGCCATGCGAGATTATAAAATCACCCATTATAGTGGATGTCGCCCTCAAATAACCTATGGACGTAGGCATTATCTTGAACCACGTAAATTCCTGTGTCTCTCTTTATTTATTTCTATTTACTTGTTTACTATTTATGTTATGGATGAACGTGAAGAACAATGTATCGAAGCCCGAATCATCATTATGGGCCGGGGATGATTCTTTCCTCCCGTTCGATCTATTGTGCAAGTTAAAGCATTAACACTTCTCTTAGGCCATGTCTAGGGTTTCGGAATCTGTTGAGCAACTCTCTCTCTGTAGGGTTTTGGAATCTGTCGCGAAAATTGAATATGCAATTGCCTCTCGAATTCGATGGAGGATTAGAGCTCCTCTATGACTCTGTGAAGATCCACTATGTCAATGTTGATCCACAAAATGGTGCAAAGAAGTTAATCATGAAAGATTTGCTTGGTTGGGTCCGTACCAATTTGATCAAGGAGAGGCTTGAAATGTTCATGAAAGAAGATTCTGTGAGACTTGGTGTTCTGGTCCTTGTGAATGATTGTGATTGGGAGCTAAGTGGACAACTTGTTACAACCCTAGAAGAGAAGGATGTGGTGGTTTTCATTTCAACCTTGCATGGTGGATAACATCTAGATGATCGTGTTGTGTACTCATTTTGATAATGCAATCGTTATCATGGGATTGTCATGGTCTTGTCAACGTATTTATCTGTCTGTACTTTTCTTCTAGACATCATTGAAGCATATATAAGAAAGTGATGAAAGTTTTTTCTATTTTCTCAAAAAAAAAAAAAGGCCATGTCTATCTAGACGCTTCTTACTCATTTTGTTCCTGAGAGGGAGAGGGACATACATAAAAAAAAATGAGTTGAATACTCAGTTAGTATTACTTCATACTGTAAAAATATACTAATATAGGTTTTCATTCATGCATTCATCATTAATCTACATACATGACTTAAAGCATTAAATTTCTTTGAAAACACTACAATGTGGGGTTTTTAGTTAAAAATGATTTTTCTTTCTCATAAAACATTCTCCACACCATGTACATCCTTCATAAAGAACTAAATGATTACACAACATTCAATTTAACTATTATCACTTTTTCTCTAGCTAGTACACTGTTACACCACATTTGTTTGGGTTAACGATCTTTTGAACCCGGATTCTGCTCGTGGCCATAGGTTGGGAATCCCTTTCAGTCAGTGGGTAGCACTGGGTGCACTACCAATACTACTTACTCGGCATTACAATCTGTCCAGTCCATTGGTACCACCATTCATTCATTTAAGCCCTATTTAGATACATAAATGGTTTCATCTCATCTTATCATTACAACATTCTCAAATTCCCACACAAAATATAATAAACAATTCAACTTTTTCAAATTCTAAAACAATAATAATATTAACAAAAATATTCAACAATATTTTATTCAACTTTCAACTTTCATCTAAAATTATCTCATCTTATCTCACTATCCAAATGGGGCCAGTTATGGCCATTACGTATTCATACATTAAAACATTCATTCCTTTTATTTCTTTTCCTTTCATTCATTCATTCCTTTCAGTCCTTTCCTTTTCATTTCTTTTATTCATCAAGCATTTTCATTTCATAAACATCATTTAAAAACATAAGCATAAATATCATCAGTAAACATCATTTCATAGCATCATTAAAATCCATTTTATAGCCTCATTTAAATGCACTTTCATAACGTGTAACAACCCGACCCTAATATTAGGCTATAGATACATTTTATGTATTTTCTTATAGCTATATTATTATTATTATTATTATCATCAGATTTTACATTTGTTCTTTTAATAAGATTATTATCATTTTATTTTTATTATTTTATTATGACCCGATTTTTACAATAGTCTAGAGTTTTATTTGAATTTAAACATTATTTCTCCCTATCTCCACCCATAAGCCTCATCCTTATCCTCTAATTAATAACTCCAAATCCTATTAGGAAACCAAACTCTCAACTCCAAATCCTATTAGGAAACCAAACTCTCAACTCCAAATCCTAGTAGGAAACCAAGCTCCCAACTCCAAATCCTATCCCATCTCCTTATGGTCACAATACCATTTTCCTTGCCTATAAAACCCACCCCTGGCCGAGACCTCCAGAAGAAAACATAAGAAACCACAACCACCGAAGCAAGCCATAGCATACCGAGAACCCACCTCTCTCGTTCATCTCGGCTTCTCTTAAGCTTTCGGGCTTGCCCCAGCCACCCAGAGCTACCGTCGTCTCGTCCAGCCAATCCTCCATCGCGTACTCTTCTCGGTGACGAGTTACAACTTGAGATTCAAGAAGAAGCGCAACAAAGTAAGTAATTTGATCATAAACTAGGATCATCACAGTTCAGCTTATATTTAAGTATTATTCAAGCCAGTTCATTGACAGCCTTTGTTTATGTACCACCCATGTCATATGCAAGCATGTCATTCAACATAGCACATGATCATGTCATTCCGCATCATGTTCAATTTCAGAAATTAGAATTTTATATGTATTATGTCATGCATCTCATGGTCATAAGACACGTAAGCTATCTTAAGTTCAAGTGCAAGATAAAATCTGTTCAGTTATGGCCATTCAGATGCATGGTACCAATGCAGTTCAGTTTCAGGGTGGATGTGCAAGCCACGGACTCAAGCGTGGTCCACCATAGTATGCCAGAATATTATCAGTGGCTCCCCTCACGGCCGCGGGACGTGGGGCCGGTGCACAACCTCGCACACAGGGTTAAGTGTGTTGGCTAGTCAGTTCAGTCAGTTAATTCAGATAAATTAGTCATGCATAGCATAAACATCAGTATGAACAGTCATGAATTTTAAGCTCTTAGCATGAAAAACTTTTATGAAAACCTTATGTTTAGTATGTTAACGTTGTGATGGATTTCTTACTGAGTATTCGACTCATTTTAGTTTGTTTTCATGTTTTTAACCACCCAGGTGATGATGATGATTACGAGCAGACAGGCCAGGATTAGAAGGAGCATTTATTTTAATTTTAGACCTTTTAGAAGAAATTTATTTTATTGCTTTATGACATGACTTTTTATTCAGTTTATTCATTTAAGTTTTGAAGACATTTTTTTATCAGACAAAGTTTTTATGAAATAAATCCTAAATTGTTTTCTTAAATATGAGATCTCTTGCAGGGTTTATTTTATGAAAAACACGTGACACTCCTAGCCTACGGGAAGGGGGTGTTACATAACGTCATTTGAATACACTTTCATCGCATCATTTAAACATCATTTAAAAGTATCAAACATAAATCTCAACATTTTCATTTCATTGAAAATAACGACAATAACTACGACATATAATATCCATTCACATGCATGCAACTATTCATTTGGGTGCATAAATATGGGCTACCGAAGAAGGCCTCTACATACATGTACCTTTTAAATCTTAATACTTAGCATACTTTTATAAAACATCATTGCATAAAAGAATATCATTTATAAAACTCTATAAGAGTAAGAAGATAACACTGACCTGGACTCTGTGCTATTTTCATTTCATGCTATCCATTCTTGTCCGTGTTCGATGGCAACCTACATGCATATATAACTTTACATCATTTCATTTTCAAGTGCATATGTAACTTAAACTTAGAAAATGTATAAACAACTCTCAACTTAGACTTCCTTCACTTAGAAAAATTCTATCATCCAAGTCCATCCAGTATGCTTTCCTTTATCATTTTTCTCTAATTTCTCAAACTCATAGCTTGGGACCCATTTGATGTCACCTTCCCAACACATAGCATTCTACTTCATGTCCTTATCCTTTAAAGTGAACCACCTTGATTCTCTTTAAAGGCTAAGACACAATCATCTTCATCAAATGCTTCCTACCAAACCATCCATTCCGATGTAGAACTTGAACCAACCAAGTTATACATCTACCACGACTTTAATAGTGCTCCCAAGTGTAGGATTATCGCTAAGTAATAACTCGGTGAGTCCTAGATCGAATCCACAGGGAATGGTGTAGAATTGCAAACCAAAGTAAGAAAATAAAATAAAACAAGAAAACTTAATAGGAAAGATTATCAAGGGTTGATTGAGTTGCTGAAACAAAAGGTCAAAACTATAGAGAAAAATATCAATATCTTAAAACACTAAGGCTTTGGGATTCACACACAATGCATCTAATGATTGTTTAATGAATTGGATTGATTTTAGGCAAAACAGATCTAGAGAATTTATGTGCAGGGAATTCTAAGCATTCAACGTGCCTGAAATCTATGATAAATCAAAGAATTTATACATAATAAATCTCTTTTCTAGAATGGTAAATCCAAAAATATCAAAACTTAAACATAAAAACCATAAACAGATTATTAAGAACAAACCAAAAGGATTGGGCTTTACCCTACACCTTAGCAAAGTGTTTAGTAATCCATAAGTAAAAGAAAATAAAACAATATACTAGGGTTTTTCCTAGCCCCCCTCCCCTCAATTTCATGCTAATGATATGCCTACATAGAGTAGAAAAATAACCCTAACATTTTCATAATTCCCGTCTAAAAAATGACCTAACTTTTAGGACTTATATTGGCAGCCTCGTACACATTTTAGGAGTTAGAATTTAGAAATCCTTATTAGCGACAAAGTTGTAGCTCTTTAAGATAGTTTTCATCAACAATCGCATCAATCAAATAGGTGAGTAGAAAGTTATGATCGAAACCTTAAAGTATGTCCAAGCTGTCTCCTAGTGCATTTTTGAACTTGGACTTCTTGTGGATTCATTCTATGATTTCTTTCTCTTTCTCTTAATCAAAATTACTCTCAAACCCTACAAAAAATATATTTATGCATTAAGGCTCATTTTTAGCACAAACTTAAGAAAATAACATTATTCTAAAACAACCTATAATATGCATCAATTAACCTAAACTAAATGTGATAAAATTATCTACAACTGAGATAAATGTGCAAAACTAAGCTATTATCAACATCTCAATTATAGTCAATATATACATATGTTCCTGCATTCATATCTAATCAAATCAACACTTCATCATAATCCAAACCAAGCATAATACACAACTTTAAACCAACCTAGAGGCTTAAACATCGTGTACCTCATGCTTAAGATAGATTATACATTACATATAACGAATCTATCTGGCACAAGTATCCAACCAATTTACACATGTATCTTACCCTTTCTTATCACCTAAGATGAACATATAGTCTACCTAAACACTTCTACTTGTTTTTACAAGCTTGCCACAAGCCAAGACAATTATAACCAACACATCCCTTCACTTCATAAACCTGGAAGTTAGGTGTCCCATTGTAACGCCTGTCCTTGTAGTGGGACTTTTTATAAAATGATTTTAGAAAGGACGACGGGAATTACCATTTGTTTTAAAACTTTTTACTTCCATACCAAGGTGCAAGGCTATATGTTATAAAATAAAACATGTTTTGAGAATAAAAGAGGTTTACAGTGGAAAACATCAAACTTAAAATAAAAAGGCCACTCATACATTTAAAACTCTCATGCCTAGACTTCTGTGCTCTTCCCCTTGGGCCGTGTCTGTCTTGACGCGTTTTGATCATTTAGTTCCTGAGGGGGGAGGGGCATACATAAAACTAAAATGAGTTGAATACTCAGTAAGCATTACTTCATTCAGTAAAACTATACTAATGTAGATTTTCATTCATGCATTCATCACTCATAACTACGGTACGTACATAATACATACATTCCTTTAAACATTACGAGGTGAGGTTTTTCTTAAAAGGTTTTCTTTTCATAAAATATTTCTCCCACTATGTGCCTTCATTTCTTAAAGAACTAAATCATACATACATTTTCTTATCACTTTCCTTTGGCTGGTACACACTATTACGCCTTGTGTGTGAGGGTTAGCGGTCTTCCTTTGGACTTGGATTCCACCCGTGGCCACAGGTTGAGAATCTCTTTCAGTTAGGAGGTAGCACTGGGTGCACTTCTAGTACTACTTACCGAGCATTACAATCTGCCCATTCATTTGGTACCCATTCATTCAGTCATAGTCATTACGTATTTTCATACATTAAATCATTCCTTCATTCAGTCCTTTCTTTCATTCATTCCTTTCAGTCATTTCTTTTCAATCCTTTCAGTAAACAGTTCATTGATGGAAAAACGTCATCTAAAAGCATGAGCTTAAATATCATCTTTCAAGGCATCATTTAAAACATGAGTTCATGGCATCCTTAAAGCATCAGTTCATAGGGACAATTAAATCGCTTTCTTTGCGTCATTTAAAGCATCACTTAAAACATAAGGCATAAGCCTCACATCTCATTTCATGAAAATACATACAATACATACTACGTATAGTCATCCATTCACATGCATATACTTAATACTTCGGTTGCATAAGAAGGGGTTGTTAAGAATGGCCATTACATACATATACCTTTGAATACTTATACTTAGCATACTTTTGTAAAACGTCATTCATGTCATGATTTTGTAAGGCATCATAAAGTATAAGCATTTCATTTTCATTTCATATCATTTTAGAAAACTCTAAAAAAGTATGAACATAATACTTACTTGAACTCCATATTATTCTCATATCATGCAGTCCATTCATGTGCGTGTGAGATGGCAACCTACATGCATACACATAACCTTGGCGTCATTCTCTATCTGGTACGTAAGCAACTAAACTAGAAAACACAAACTACACTTCACTTAGACTTTCCTCACTTAGAGACACACTCTCCTTCTATCCTAATCTTTTATGTTTTCCTTTATCACGTTTCCTCTTTCTGGGACCCTCTTGAGGTCACCTTTTCCAAACTACTTCGAGTGCTTACCCTTTAAAGTGAACTCCTTGATTCATCTTAAAGTTAAGACACACTAATACTTCCTCACATGCTTCCTACGTCACGTTCTTATCCTTCAAGGTGAACCTCCTTGATTCACCTTAAAGGCTAAGATACACAGTCGCCTCCATAATTCTCTTCTTACTAAACCATCCATCCTGATGTATAACTTGGATCAACCAAGTCATGCATCCAAGTCCTAGTTGATACACACATCCCTTCCTTCATGTATCCTACCCACACTTCATCATCATTCCCATCCATGCATACCACACAACTTTAAGCCAACTCTGAGGCTTAAACATCGTGTACTTATGCTTAAGACAGATTACCCATTATATGTGATGAATCTATCTAGTACATGTGTCTAATCAAATTACACATGTACCTTACCCTTTTTATCACCTAAGAGCAACATATAACACATTGAGCCCCTACTTGTGTAAACAAGCCCCATACTCAGATAACAATCTTCTTTTAAACTCGACTAGCATGACCCTTTATGCTACCCATCCATCTTCACAATTCATCCTAACACTTAACATGATATAATCACATTCACAACTATATCTCCCATCACACCACGTAGCTCAAAACTAATTCCAAACTACATTGTGATCCCATCACTTCACATGGCATCCCGCCACTCCACCAACTCCTCACTCATCACAAGCACGACTTCTCACTTACTCCTATCACTTCATGACATCCCATCATTCTCCCTCTATATCACTATTACACCACTCCGTCACTTCACACATACTCCCAACCATAACACTACTACACACTCACACCCATCACTTTTACCACACTGTCACATTACAACTACTCTACGACACTGTGAATTCCCAACACCCCACATTACGCTCCACACTTCTCAACTATGTAACCATCCAACACTTCATGACATGCCATACGGCACATCACAACCTCACCACATGAAATACACTTCAAGTGTACTCCTTTCACTCCACACTACACAACACAACACATCACCACTACAGTACACACATCACAACCACCATTACCAACACAGTCCACAATGACACAACACACTTCCCCAACTATGCCAATCATTTCACTACACAGCCACACTTCACAGTGAACTCCACAACACAGCATAGTCCACAACTAACTTCACAATAAAGCTAATGACCCGTGCATCGGTCGCTCTCCAACACTGCCAGTGGCATCGGAAGCCAATAGCTTGGGTGGTAGCAATCACTACCGTGACCTTGGAATGAGGCTATCTCTGAGACTAGATCTAGGGTTTCTTGACTAGATCTAGGCTTTGGCGGGTTTAAGTGTCTATGGAGGGTTGCCGACAAAGTGAGTAGTTCATGGGTGGTGGCTAACACCATGTATGGTGGCGGTTAGCCACGTACAATGGTTGTTTTGGGCTAATGGAGGTGGCAAGAGGTGTGGATTTGAGTGGAGGAGGGTTGGGTCATGGTCCTGGGATGGTTGCCTTCTGGTGGTGCCAAGGTGGCACACAGTGGAGGCACGGTGGCTCGTGGAAGAGCTTGGGTCGTGGGCTCAAACAAGGGAAATGCACGGGGAGCTTGGCTAGCTATGGCGGGGCATGGAGGGGCTAAGAGAGGTGCTAGGAGGCAGTTGGTGCTGTCTAGGAGGTGGTATGGTGGCTGGGTGGCGATGGATCTAGCCATTGGGTGGAGAGAAGCCGAGTAAGGCTAGGGACCATTTCAGGCTACCGTGTGCTGCGTGAGGGAGGGAGGAGGTGCTGGGGGGTTGGTGGTGGCTTGAGGAGGCAATGGGTGGTGCCGTGGTAGCAAATCTGGTCATGGGTGATGGAGGACCCGTGAGAGAGTGAGAGAGCATGGGAGGGGTTAGGGGCTTTGGCTATGCATGAGGGTGGCTAGGGGAGGTCGCCAGCGAGCTGGGGTTGGTGTAGTGGGCTACTTGTAACATCCCAGATTTTAGTGTATTTTTAATGAAGGATTTATTTAATTTATTTTGTGATTAATTTTCTTGTTTTAAAATTTTGGGAGTTTTTAAATATTATTTCATAAAATTTTATGCTGTGAAAATAATTTTTATGTGCTTTCTAGATTTTATTTATTGTTTTGGCTTTTAAAATGATCTTTAATTTAAATTGATTTATTTTTGAATTTTAAATTTTTATTGTGGTATTTAAAATATTTCACTGCTTTTGGATTATTTTATTTAGCTTTCGGTTTTAAAATCATTTTCGTTGTTTTTTTTTTGGGACCCATGTTGAAAGACTGGATCTTCCCTTTTTCCCTCCTCTTTTTCTTTTTCTTCCTTTTTTCTTCTTTCTTTTTTTCTTTTTCTCCTTCTTCCCCGCGTTCCCTCTCTCCTCGCCCGACTCCCTCTCTCTCCTGTGATTCGGCCTTACCACCGCAGCTCCGCCTCCGGCCCGCCGTGCGTGACACCGCCGGCACCATCGGCTCCCCCATGCGTCGGCGAGTCTACCCACCAAATATCCGGCCGGCTAACGCCGCCGTTAGCCGCCACGAACCGCTTGAACCCGTGGTGGTTTTCACTCCATTCCGCCGCCGTCCGGCCACCTCCAGCCACCATTTCTTCACCACTTCCTCACCGGCCCATTACCAAGATTTTCCACCCAAACCCGGCCCCGATCCGTCGCCGGAGCCGGCCATACGAACTCAAAATCTTATTTGAGTTTTCCGGCCTTAAACCACTCATTTCCGCCGCCATCCACGGCCAAAAGCCACCACCATTAGATTCCCCACCTTCCATAGGCCCTACCCTATCAATTTCATGTTTTCGTTTGAACCTGTGTGAAATTCAAATTTCACTGTGTTTCGGCCAGTGTTTTTACATTGCGGAATTTTTCTGCTTTGGTGATTTCCAGTGCCTCGGATCCTCCTATAAATTATTTTAAAGCACTGTAAGTATTTCTCCAAAAAACTTTTAAGATTTAAATATATTTTTACAATAACCTGTTTTATAAACTATGAATTGGTTATCTGTTTAGATTGTTGGTTATTTGGAAATTATGGATATCTGTTGGTTGTTGGTAATTAGTCATTTTCATGACATTGTGCGCACATGCGTGGGTGTGTAACTTGGAAAGGTTTTTTGGGTGTGTGTGTATCACCCCCAAGCAGAGATGGGTTATTATCTCGGTGGAGCTCCTCTGGGCACTCGGGAGCGGAAAATACTGAGTGTCGTCCCCTGGAGCTGTTGCTCGGGACTTTGAAGGGATGGTACCGCTCTCGATCCGACTCCGTGATCTCTCGGGCTGGCGGAGATCAGAGGATGCTTGGCTATGTATGCGGTGGGTGCGGAACTGGGCATCGCTCATGTTTATTACTCGCACGGCCGTTACCCGTGGAGTGAATAAAGAAGCCAGGGTATGTGGATGGTCCCTAGGGGAGGCCATGGTACATACGGATTAAAATTGGAATTATTGTATTTATTCCTGTGTTTTTAAATTGTGCCAAATGATATTTTTGGCGTGCGTGGAAAACTGTGATTTTTGAGAAATTGTATTTTTTCTCGGGTTTGGTGTTTTGGTCATCATGTGCATGCATAGTGGCTGTTGTATTTATATATTTGTTATCTTGGAATATTTTTGGGTTTTACTTACCTATGGTACCAATTATTGGTACTACAGATTTTGATGCAGGTTTTGAGGAGGTTGAGCCCGAGGATGCGGCTTCGCCTGAGGAGTAGGGACATTTGGTTATATTTCATGTGTATTTTTATTTAGTGTTGATTTGCGAACAAGAAATTGTATTATGTTGACTGGTGGATTTCAGTACTATTTTTGTATTGTATTAACTTTGGTACTTAGTTATTTGACTTAACCTTTCCGCTGCGTATCATTTGTTGTACACGTGTTGCATTTCACACACTTGACATGTGTCGTTGGGGTGCGTGACCATGTTGTCATCATCCTGGATGTCTCGATTTTCGTGCTTGTCCGTGCATGGAAGTTGGGGGCGCCACAGGTGGTATAAGAGCGGTTTGGCTCTGGGTAAAGCCACATGTCCCTTAGGTGAAGTACCAGATTTGTTTTAAGAGTTTGATTTGAATCGATTTTTGAAATTTTTTTTTATTTATTTTGTTTGATGTGTTATTTTATTGGTTTTAATTATTTTATGCTACTTTATTTATTTTAAATTGTTTAATTTATATTATTTTACGTTCTAACCGGAGCTAAAGTGGGGTTGAGGATTGTGTTATGACAGAATACTGGTGAGGCCAAGGAGACCAGAGAAGGAACCTATGGGGGAATCATCTAATAATGAGATTGATAATGCCATTGCCAGGGCATTGAATAGGATGGCAGATCTCTTTGATCAGAATGTCAGACCACCACCCATTGATCAGAATCTGGCTGTGCAAGTGGGATGCTCCTATGAGAGATTTCTCAAGTATCGGACCCCCATGTTCTTTGGGGTAGAAGATCCACTTCAAGCTGAAGGGTGGATCAATGGAATTGAGAGAACATTTGAGATTTGTGGATGCACCGAAGATCAACAAGTATTGTATGCCAGTTATCTACTGCAAGGAGAGGCAGCAAATTGGTGGAGAATGAAGCGAAGCCTCTTGGAGAGGGAATTTGGAACTTTAGCTGCTATGTCCTGGCAGCGCTTTAAAAGGGAGTTTGATGATAGATTTTTTCCACCTGCTGTGAGAAGATAGAAGGCTCGAGAATTTAATAATCTAGTTCAGGGTAATATGACGGTGGATCAGTACTCCCGTGCTTTCCTGGAGCTTGGGCGTTTTGCGCCCCACCTTATGGCCACTGAAGAGTTACAGGTGGAGCGATTCCAGAAGGGTCTGCATCCTGAGATATGTAGATTTGTTATTTGTTAGCGGGTTTCCTCTCTTAATGAGTTAATTGATTTGGCTACCATGGTTGAGCGGGAGAATAGTTTGGCTGTAGGCTCCCCTCCGGGTCAGAAAAGGAGGAGTTTTGCTGGTGAGGGTAGCAGCTCGGGGTCTCCACAGAAATTTATGCAGAGGACTGGGACCCGACCACAAGCAGCCTCTGGGATGTGTATTGGGGGCCGAGCCCCAGTTTGCAGCAGATGCAATAGAGCCCATGAGGGTGAGTGTCATCCGAGTGGGACCCGATGTTATAGATGTGGCCAGCCGAGGCATTTATATCGTGACTGTCCTAATCAATCTCAGGCAGGTCGGGGAGGCCGACGTAGCGGAAGATCTAATCAGAGACAGCTGGTTCAAGCTCGGGTTTATGCCATGACCCCAGGAGACGTGGATTATGAGGCGCCATCTACTCATGATGCTGGAGTGATTACAGGTATGAGTTTAATTTAATTTTTGGAATTGGTGTTTGGGGAAATTGTTTGTTTGAATTTTTGGGTGTATGTGTGCTTCAGGTAGAGTCGTCTCTATATTTTTATGCCTGTACATTGTTTGATTCCGAGGCATCTTAGTCTTTTGTATCAGCCACCTTTGCGCGGCTGTGTAACTTGGTCACGGAGCCCTTACCTCAATCTTTGGTTGTGGCTCTTCCTAATGAGGAATTGGTATGTTTTAATATCGAGACTCGAAGGGAACGGCATGGTCTAGGTGAACTCTATGGAGTAGGAACTCAAGTTGCAGCTAAGGTGGGAATAGTTTTAGTTCACCTAGGATACTTGAGGTCTTAAGTTCCGTAGAATTAAGTGTTGAGTTTTTAGAGTAGGAGGTCATAAGTTCAACGAACTTCGAGGATAGATTTATGAGAAGTTATCTAAGGTTTGAGGCCCTATAGTTTTTAGGAAATAAGTTTATAGGATCTAAGGTGGTAGGTTCAACAAGCACTTGAGGGACTCATTAAATTAGAAATTTTAAATTTTGCCGACTCAGTTAAGCACTTTGGTATTATTTCGGGTTTAGAAATTTTGCAAGGTTTTTAAGGTG
>CM056957.1:9678341-9770841 GCA_029856935.1 Cyclocarya paliurus | reverse complement strand
CCCGAGTGACCAGAGGAGCTCCACCGAGATAATGCCCCATCTCGGCTTGGGGTCGTGATACACACGCACCCACAAATCCAATTCACATGAAAACTCAGTTTTCAAAATAACCACATGAACATGAATGCAATACACGAAAACCCAGTTTTCAATTTACAAACATGATCATGCATGCATATGTAATGTACCAAACCACAACAACAAACCTCAATAACCAATTCCAGATCACAATATAACCGCTATCCAACAATCCAATCACAATAATTAACACCACAATATAACCAATATCCAACAACCCAATCACAATAATCAACACCACAAATACTCCGTACTCAACCATCCACTCCCGAACTCCTCGGACTCAGTCCGGAACCAACCAGAATACAGTAAAAACAATTAGTGCAAAAATATATTTAAATCTCAAAAGATTGTTTAGGAAATACTTACAGCACAATAAAAATATTTTCGAAGGATCACGGAGGAGCTGGAAGCACCAAAACAGCAACTCCACAGTGTAAAAACACTGTGGCCGAAATACACAATGAACCCAAAAACACATGAGGTCAAATGAAGATTTGGGAACGGTAGGGTAGGACCTATAGGAGGTGGTGAAGCTAATGGTGGTGGCCTTTGGTCGTGGGTGGCGGCCGAATGGGCGGTTTAAGGCCGGAAATCTCAAATCAAATTTGGTGTTCGATGGGGCGGCTCCGGCGACGGATCGGGGCCGGGTTTGGGTCCAAAGGGTTGCTAGAGGGCCGATGATGAGGTGGCTAAGAGATGGCGGCCAATGGTGGCTGGACGGCGGCGGTGGGACGAAATGAAGCTCGTGGCTTCGGACGGCTCACGGCGACTAACGGCGGCGTTAGCCGGCCTAAGATTTGAAGGGGTGACTCGCCGGCAGCTGAGAAAGCTGGTGGTGCCGGCGGTGTCGACCACGGGCGGCCAGAGGTGGCGCTGCGTAGGGATGGCCGAAACGCACGGTGGAGAGGAGAGAGAGAGGGTCGGGCTGGGAGAGAGGGTCCGCGGGAAAGAAAGGAAAAAGAAAAGAAAAGAGGAGGGAAAAAAGAGAGATCCAGCATTTTCATCTTGGGTCTCGAAAAATCCAACGAAGAGGATTTTAAAACTATTAAATAAATAAAATAATACAAACGCAGTAAAAGATTTAAATAAAACAATAATTATTTTAAAACCCATAAACCAACCAATTTAAATTAAAGATCATTTTAAATGCCAAAACAGTAAATAAAATCAAGAAAACACCATAAAAATTAATTTTCATAATTTAAAATATTATAAAATAATATTTAAAAACTCCCAAAATTTTAAAACAAAATAATCAATCACTAAATAAATTAAATAAATCCTTCAGTAAAAATACACTAAAATTCGGGATGTTATATTTAACTAGATCAAAACCTGCAGTCTTTCCTATGGAATCTACCCTCAAGTTATTGGCAAATGATACTAATTTATATAAAGATCCATCAGGTTACCAAGGACTTATTGGCAGATTACTTTACTTAACTATCACTAGGCCTAACTTAGCCTATTTTGTACAAGTACTCAACCAGTTTTTAGCAAAACCTGCTATCAGTCACCATCAAGCAGCCACTTGAGTATTGAGGTATCTAAAGGCCACATCAGGGCAAGGTCTCTTCTTTCCATCCTCATCATATTTTCAATTAAAGGGTTTTTCAGACAGTGATTGGGTAGGCTGTGTAGATACTCGAAGGAGTGTCACTAGTTTTGCTATTTTTCTTAGCAACTCATCGATTATGGAGATCAAATAAAGAAGTTACAATCAGTCGATCATCTGCAGAGGCAAAGTATCAAGCCCTTGCTACAACAACATGTGAAATTCAATGGCTTTTGTATGCCTTGCAAGACCTGGATATCAATCATTCAGAGTCAGCTTTGCTATATACTGACAGTAAATCAACAATGTCCATAGCCATAAATCCAATTCAGCATGAGAGAACAAAGCATATCCATATTGATTGCCATCTGATTAGAGAAAAATTGCAGCAGAATGTCATTAAACTCTTTCACATTCCATAGAGATTACAGCTAGCAGACATATTTACAAAGCCCATCAGATCTCTACCTTTTCATCATAATCTTCGCAAGATAAACATCATTAACATCCATGTTCATCTTTAGGGGGGGTGTTAGAGTGTTATGTCCCATATTGAAAGCATGGAATTAAAAAGAAAAGAAGAAAGACTTAAAATAGATAGAAAGTCAAAAGAGAAGAGTTAGTTATTTCAGTTTATTCTATTATTATATTGTTGATGTATTATAAATAGGACTCAAGTATGATGTAATTCATTCAGTTCAATTTTTTACCAAGTTCACTTGCCTTCTTTGTTTTTCAATACTTTTGCCCTCACTAAGTTCAGATTCAAAACTTCATCTGATTCTCAACAATATATATATATATATATATATATAAATATATAGTGCTTGGTACTAGTCAAAGGAAGAGAGCATTAGCATTAACAAAAAAAATTTAGTTTTAATTTTTAGTTAGTTAGAGCTAAATGCTAATTGATTTAGTCAGTAGTTGTTAGGGCTGTTCATCCGGGTTCCGACCCGGGAACCCAGGTTTCAAACCCGGGTTGGAACCCAGACCGGATTAGCCCAGGTCAGACCCGGGCTGGAACCCGGATGAATCCGGGTTTTTAAAAACCCGGATTTCGGGTTAAACCCTTTTTTTTTTAACTGAAGGTTCATATTTAATGTTTTTTACTAAAGGTTCATATACCCGAATAACTCTTTTTCAAGTAAAAACCTATATTTTATTAAAGTTTTTTCAAGAAAAACCCATTTGAAAGCACAATTCTTTTATGCAAAAGCCTATATTTATTTAAAAAATTTCAAACCATAATTAATTTTTATATAAAAGCCTTTATTTTATTAAAAACAATTCTAAGAAGTCAAGTTGGAACGCATTATGTTTGTGTTCCAAATACTAAATGCATAAATTCATCGATGCATGCATCACAATGCAATCCACTACATATTACATTATTTATTATTTTCACATTACATTACAAAATATAAAATTACAACATATGAATTACAAAATCAGTAGCATGTTCATCAATGATTTAATCTCCACACCAGATAGCAAACTTCAAGTAATTGGACTAAAAGAGACCCTTCAAAAAATAAAAAGTTTTGAACAAGGATTATATATATATATATTAAGCAAACAAGGATTATATACCAAATCAGTGAAAAGATCAATCCAAGTTAGTGAAAATATAAATCCAAGTCATGTTCATCATGTGATCCAGAATCTCACAAAATAGAATGAAAATGACAAATCTGAAAATGTGGCTACAAATATATTTATTTCTTGTTGTGCTATCACTATGACTTTTAAAACAGATATATATATATATATATATATATATATATATAAATATTGATAAGTTATATATATATTACTCCATGCTTAAGAAATTTGTTAATAAACTTTATATATTAAAACCAAAAGTCAAAGAAATATGTAGATAATCAAACTTGACTAGGGGAAGCACATGAAGTGGTAGGAGTTCCAGACTTGATCAGCACTCAGTTCCATTGAATTACAAGCATAAAGGTGCAACTTTGGCCAACTACAACATGTATGTTCAACTATTACCTAGAATCCAAGCACAAGTTCGATCATTATATAATAAAGTAAGTTGTCATGAGAGCCACCTTGAATAAAACATTTTTATATCTCTATTTTGGAGGTTTACCATTATCTTGAATTCTCATGTTAAACCTTATGAAGCCCATTGAAAAACAGACAAGTTTAGAAACTTTCAAACAACCATATCCAATGGTCATCTTTATTCAAAACTATATATGTCTTACACTGGACAGAAGATATACTTCTAAAACATACTCAACATATTTCTGAAGCCAACCCACCTCTCAATGGCCTTAAAACTTCTTGGATTCGATACACACAGCTGTAGCATTTTGCAACTAAACAGATCTAAATAGATTTGTTATTTATTTTTCCTTTTATGTACATGGCAACAAACCCAATCTTCAAGTGCGTAGAAAAATGTTTATTTATTTTTCCTTTGTTCAACTAAACAGATCTAACTCAAAAAAATACTCCTCAAACATTCTCATCAAAACAAACCCAAAATCAACAAAGAGAGAAGAAAACATACCCAAGGATGAAGTCGACGGCACGAGGATGAAGACGATGCATCCACTGGTTTGGAACCCTTTTGCAAATCTGGAAACAGAAAAAATAATGTATTCAAAATCAAATATTAACGCAAACATTTACCCAAGAGGGTCTCAGAAAACACATCTAGGAGACCAATCGGAAAATATTTGCTAAAAGACCGGCGGTGAGACAGATCGTGTCATCGTGGACCCATGGTCATTGGTGGCGAGTGAAGAATGAAAGAGAGACGGTAGAGGCTAGGGTTTTGCATGTGTGAGAGAGGTCACTGGTGGGGAGTGAATGTTATGAGCTGCGGAATGAAAGGAACCCTAGCCTTAGGGTTAATGTCCGAAGGGCTTTGGGCCGGGTCAGGGCCAAGCCTACGGGCTTGCTAGTTTATTGTTTTGGGTCTTATTGGTGTTGCTTCCGGTTAATTTAGTCCAGTAGTTATTTCATGGGCCACGTATAAGATGGTTCCAGTTTGTAAGTGTTGTGAGCCACATTTCATTCATTGTTTGTTATTCAGTTCCTGTTTTCCTGTTTGAGTCAGTGTGCTTAGTGGGGCAGTTAAGTGTCATGGGGTAGCAGTCCATTATTTGACTAAGTCCATGTAAAGATCTATTTATATGGCAGTTATCAATGCATGAGGTATCAGATTTCCAAAATCTGTGTGATTACATTTGAGGAGGCCAGGCACCTCGAATTGCCTACCGTATTGCTCACTTTCATAGAATAAAAATTAACATAGAATATAACAGTGGTATCAAGAGCCGTGTTCCTGCGACATGGCTGAGGGAACACGCCAAGCTCAACTTTCTGAAGCGGTCTCAATGCTCAAAACTGAAATGGTGCACCTACGGGAAGAACAAAGAAAACAGAAAGGCATGCTGGATGCCGTGTTACAGCAGCTAAACAATCTAGCAGCCAGCTATGACCAATTAGCTATACAGGCCAATAATCAGAACTCGGGAGAAGGGTCATCCAATGCTAAAGGTCAGTTCAATAATCCATTATTTGAGGGAAATGGGGGGATACATGCTAGGTCCCTAAGATTAGATTTTCCTAAATTTAATGGGTCAGATTCGATGGAATGGATTCTTAAGGTTGAACAATTCTTTGAATATTTCAACACACCCGAAGACCAGAAAATTCAGATTGCATTCTTCCACATGGAAGGCAAGGCTTTATCTTGGTTCTTTTGGCTAAGGGATTCAGGTAATATAGGCAGATGGGAGGAGTTTACTGTAGCACTTAGGGTGCGGGCCCTCAACATTTGAGGATCCAATTGGAGCCTTTACAAAGCTAAGACAAACATCCACAGTAGAGGAATACCAAACTGAATTTGAGATCTTATCTAATAAAATTAAAGGACTTACGGAGGAGTTTCTTATTAGTACCTTTATTAGTGGCCTAAAGGATGATCTTAAAATTATGGTAACAATGCTTAAACCAAACAAAATTTCAGCTGCGTTTGGGTTAGCAAAGTTACAAGAGGAGGAGGTAACTAGAAGAAGCAGGGCAGGCCCAAACAGAACCCAAAACCCAAGCCATCCCACTCCTGCTTACTTGCCAAAACTGCCACCAGCCCCACCAATCCTCAGATTACCAACACCACCCCTTAAATCAGAAAACAGAACCCCACAAATGCCATACAACCCAAACAGAAAACCCGTGATGCCCATAAAAAGAATAACCCCAGCCCAAATGCAAGAAAGGAAGGAGAAGGGTTTATGTTATTATTGTGATGAAAAATTCCATATTGGTCACAAATGTAATAGACATAAGTTGTTCTTATTGGAAGGAATTGAAGAAGGGGAGGCTGAAGAAATCGAGCTTGAGGAGGGGAATGTGGCCATCATTGAGCCAAAGGAGATGGAAGAAAGATATAAGGAGATGGGAGAACTATTAGGCATTTCTTTACATGCCATGGTTGGTTCATTATCACCTAAAATGATGAGGATAGAAGGTCTCATTAACCATCAGAAAGTTGTGATCCTTATTGACACAGGAAGTACGCACAGCTTTGTAGATCCTTATGTAGCAAGGAAATCTAAACTATCAGTGGGGGAGAGCCAGCTGACAATTAAAGTGGCTAATGGGGATAGCCTTCCTTGCCAAGGTTATTGTAGGGCAGTTCCTATTCAATTACAGAGTTTAAAGACTATGGCTAATCTCTACTTATTAACTCTAGAAGGCTGTGATGTGGTGTTAGGAGTCGATTGGCTACGAGGTTTAGGATCAATTTTATGGAACTTTTCTGATCTCACTATGCAGTTTGATTTCAGGGGAATTAAGGTTCAATTGCAGGGCTTACAACCTCCAAATGAAGCCCTGGAAGTAGTGGAAGATGTCCCTAATTTGCAAAAAGGTTCAGTTAAAGGGATATGGCTGCAATTAATTGGTGAAACTGTGATGCAGATGGGGGAATACCAGGAACCATTGTTGGAATAGGTTATTAAGAAATTTGAAGATGTTTTTGCTAAACCTAAGGGATTGCCACCACACCGAAGTCATGACCATAAGATCGAGCTGATGGAGGGAGCAAAACCGACCTATGTAAGGCCTTACAGGTACCCCTACTATCAGAAAACAGAGATAGAAAAGCTGGTGTCTGAGATGTTTAAAAGTGGGATCATTAGGGGAAGTCAATGTCCCTACTCTTCCCCTATTTTGCTGGTCAGGAAGGCAGATGGTAGTTGGAGAATGTGCGTGGACTACCGTGCTCTCAACAAGGACACAGTAAAAGATAAGTACCATATTCCTAACATTGATGAATTACTTGATGAACTCCATGGGGTTGAATTGTTTTCAAAGTTGGACTTGCATTCCAGTTATCACCAAATCAGAATGTGTGAAGGAGACATTCAAAAGACTGCTTTTCAAACCCATGAGGGTCACTATGAATTTATGGTGATGCCTTTTGGGCTCACTAATGCCCCATCAACGTTCCAAGGTTTGATGAATGAGGTTTTTAAACCTTCTTTGAGAAATTTTGTTTTGGTTTTTTTTTTTTACAATATATTGATTTATAGTCAGTCTTTGGAAGATCATGTAAAACATTTGCAAGTTGTTTTAGACACCTTGAGATCCCACCAGCTTTATGCAAGGGAGTCTAAGTGTAGGTTTGGCTGCCGTGAAGTGGAATATTTAGGTCACCTAATTTCCAGGGAGGGAGTTAAAGATGATCCCCCATAAAATATTAGCTATACAATAGTGGCCACTGCCTAAGAACTTGAAGGTCTTAAGGGGATTTTTGGGTCTTACCAGTTATTACAGGAAATTTGTGAAAAATTATTGAGCCATTGCAGCTCCCTTAACTGCTTTCTTAAGGAAGAATGCCTTTGTGTGGTACAACAAAGCACAAGAAGCCTTTGAAAGGCTTAAGGCAGCAATGGTAAGTCCACCAGTGTTAAGTTTACTTGATTTTTCTAAAATGTTTGTTGTGAAGTGTGATGCATTAGGAGAAGGTCTAGGGGTTGTATTAATGCAAGAAGGGAAACCTATAGCCTACCTTAGCCAAGGACTAAAGGGAAGGAGCCTCTCATTATCAACTTATGAAAAGGAACTCTTGGCACTAGTAATGGCAATCAGAAAGTGGAGGCATTATCTGTTGGGATAGCATTTCAAAGTTCGCACGGACCAACAAGCTTTGAGAACTTTGAAATACCTACTAAAGCAAAGGGTGGGGACCCAGGCACAACATAAATGGGTTTCCAAGTTGTTGGGATATGATTTTTCAATAGAGTACAAGAGTGGTAAGACCAACTAGGTGGCTGATGCACTATCTAGGTTACCCCTCATAAACAAAACCGAAACACAAAACCCAATACCCAACCCAGAAAACCCTCCAGATACACAGAGCCCAACCAAACACCCAAACTCCATTCCCAACTAGATACAATCCAATCCAACACACATTCAAGTCATAAGCCTTCTTCAAACACACTGGATAAAAGAGTTAAAGAGAGCTTATCTACAGGATTCCCAGTTGCAGGAGCTAATTAGAAACTGCCATCAGGGAACCCTAGAAAATCAATCCATGTACCAAGTCCGAGATGGTCTACTCTTTTATAAGGGCAGGGTGCACCTTGAAAACCTGGTGACTTTCCAACGTGAGATACTGCAGCAATTCCACAGCAGCCCATTAGCAGGTCACACAGGGGTGTACAAGACATATGCAAGAGTTAAAAAAGAGTACTTCTGGCCTGGTTTAAGAAGGGATGTCAGGGACTTTATTCGGAAATGTGATGTTTGCCAGAGAAATAAGGTGAAAAATATTCATCCAGCAGGCTTACTCCAGCCTCTACCCATTCCTACATGGAATTGGGTTGATATTAGTATGGATTTTATTGAAGGATTGCCACCTTCTGGAGGGCAAACTGTAATATTGGTGGTAGTAGACAGGTTGAGCAAATATGCTCATTTCATGTCCCTATCACACCCATATATAGCAGTTACGGTGGCAAGGTTATTCCTTGACAATGTTTTTAAATTACATGGTTTTCCTCTAACAACTGTGAGTGACAGGGATCCGGTGTTCACCAGTTAGTTTTGGAGAGAACTTTTCAAGATGAGTGGGACTGAGTTAATACTTATCTCAGCTTACCACCCCCAAACAGACGGCCAAACCGAGATAGTTAACAAAGGGTTAGAAGGCTACCTCAGGAGTTTCTCAGGAGACAAAGCCTGTTACTGGGCATGATGGTTGCCTATGGCATAGTATGCATACAACACTTCAGAACACACATCCACAAAAATTTCGCCATATGAAGTGGTCTACAGACAGCCATCGCCAAGAATGATGCCATATGAACCCGGAGTCACTAAGGTGCAAGTAGTCGAGGAAGAACTCAGAAGCAGGGAGCTCATAAACAAGTTAGTGCACGAAATTTTCAAGGAAGCTCAAGAAAAGATGAAAATGTATGCGGATAGGCATAGAACAGACCGAGAGTTTCAGATTGGCGATAAAGTTTACCTTCGCCTCCGCCCATATCGTCAGATGTCAGTGGCTGTAAGGACACCATAACCCAGAGGATCGGCAAAGTGGCATACCGATTAGATCTACCGCCCGAATCTCAGATCTTTCTGGTATTTCAGGTCTCATGTCTCAAAAAGACTTTGGGAGAACAAGTACAGCCATCAACAAGATTACCGAGACTTACCTCCGAAGGACATCTCGAACTCAAGCTAGAAATTATTCTCAACAGACGAATCTTCAAGACGGGTCAAACGGCTGGAGTTGAGCTGCTAGTTCAATGGAGAGGTTTGGATGAAAATGATGCGACATGGGTGGACCGAGATGAGCTGAAGAGGCAATTCCCTGACCTTGAGGGCAAGGTCTTCTGAGAAGGGGCGTGTGTTATGAGCTGCGGAATGAAAGGAACCCTAGCCTTAGGGTTAATGTCTGAAGGGCTTTGGGTCGGGTCAGGGCCAAGCCTACGGGCTTGCTAGTTTATTGTTTTGGGTCTTATTTGTGTTGCTTCCGGTTAATTTAGTCCAGTTGTTATTTCACGGGCCACGTATAAGATGGTTCCAGTTTGTAAGTGTTGTGACCCACGTTTCATTCATTGTTTGTTATTCAGTTCCTGTTTTCCTGTTTGAGTCCGTGTGCTTAGTGGGGCAGTTAAGTGTCATGGGGTAGCAGTCCATTATTTGACTAAGTCCATGTAAAGATCTATTTATATGGCAGTTATCAATGCATGAGGTATTAGATTTCCAGAATCCGTGTGATTACATTTGAGGAGGCCAAGCACTTCGAATTGCCTACCGTATTACTCACTTTCATAGATTACAAATTAACATAGAACATAACAGTGAAGAAAGACACACGGTGGCAGCTAGGGTTTCGCTTGAGAGAGAGAGAGAGAGACGAGATGGGAGACGGATGCGAGAGAGAGGCAGGGTGGGAGACGGGAATGGGACTGGGGTTTGGGTTTGGGTTTTGACCTCGTTTAAACAATGGGTTTTCTTTTTTAAAAACACCCGGGTACTGGATTTTAAATCCGGGTTCCAGGTTTTAAATCCGGTATCCGGACCAGATATATCCAGATTTTGATATCCGGGTACCGACCTGGACTTGTTCCAGGCCAAAACCAGAACTGGAATCTGGTTATCCAGGTTTCGGACTGGGCTGGAAAAAAATCCGACCCGGTTGAACAGGTCTAGTAGTTGTCATTAGCAATCAGTTTTGTTAATTAGGTAGTTTGTTCGTGAAGAACTTTAGCTCTCAATTGCTGTCAACCATTGCACGTATTCATTTCATACAACATACAGAGCTAATGACAACCTTTAACTAAACTAATTCTAAGTAATTAAAACTTATCCATTTCTGTTAATTCTAATTTAAAAATAGATACTTAATATTGAGAGAAGCAGAAAACAAAAATGGGAGAAGATGAGTTAATATTATCTGCATAAACCATTGCCCCTGTTCATTTTAAGTGGCTCTGTGGTGGCTGCCCTGGCCTTTAAATAAACATAACAGAGATATTTTAAAAGGGAAGAAACTAGGGCTGCACACAGTCCGGTCCGGTCCGGTCCGGCGATGGACCGAAGGTTTTCGGTCCATCAATTGGACCAGACTGGACCGGACCAAACATCCAAGGGGACCGGACCGGACCGGACCGGTAGCTATCGGTCCGGTCCGGTCCGGTTTGGTCCATTAGGTCCGGCCTTCTTTTTTTTTTTATATAAATCAATTAATAAAATAATTATTTACAATACTAAATTAAACTAAGTGATTTATTAATATGGATTATGTAACAAACTCAATAAAAAAATATTTTATATGGTCAATGATAATAAATTAGATGAAAATTACATTATTGATGATGTTAATTATTACTTTATTACTAACTTAAAGTATGTTAATGCATAATGAGCCATATACAACTTTTAACATTTTGTATATGAAGCAATAAGCATGAATAATTTAATTATCTATACATATTATATCCATAATTGAGAAAGATACATACTTAACATACTATTATAAATAAGAATAAAATATTTAATTATACATACTATTATAAATTTATAAATTATACATATATTATAATTTATACTATAACACTTAATACTTAATAGTATTAGTAATACATTAAATAATATATTAATACATTGATACTAAATATTCATAGTGATAGACTTATAGTGATTAGTTATTAAGAATCATGATTAGTATAATTATATAATAGTATTAGTATAAAGTATTAGACTATTAGTAATATGGTGTAGCTATATATTAGTAATATTAGTATAAGTATAACTATAGTATAATTTATGATTCTAATACTATAATGACAATTATAGTATAACTATATAATAGTATTAGTATAAAATATTAAACTATTAGTAATATAGTATAAGCTATAGCTATATATTAGTAATATTAGTATAAGTATAATTGTATAAGTATAACTATAGTCTATAGTTAATAGTTATAACTATACTAAATCATTATAACTTATACTAATATATAATATAGTTATAATAAATCACTATAATATGGTATAACTAAACTAACATAACTATTAGTATAACTATATAATAGTATTAGTATAAAGTATTAGACTATTAGTAATATAGTATAGGCTATAGCTATATATTAGTAATATTAGTAATTTAGTATAAGTATAATTGTATAAGTATAACTATAGTCTATGGTCTATACTTATAACTATACTAAATCATTATAAGTTATAACTTATACTAATATATAATATAGTTATAATTTCTTATAAACTTATAACTTATAATAAATCATTATAATATAGTATAACTAAACTAATATAACAACTAATATAACCATTAGTATAACTATATAAATATATAATAAGTTATAACTTATACTAATATATAATATAGTTATAATTTTTTATAAACTTATAACTTATAATAAATCACTATAATATAATATAACTAAACTAATATAACCATTAGTATAACTATATAAATATATCATAGTATTAATAGTCTATACTTAATTATAATATAGTATAATTATATATATAATTAATTATATAAAAAAAATATACAAATATATTCGGTTCGGTCCGAAAAACAACCGAACCATAGACCGGACCGAATTCATTCGATCCAAAAAAAATTAGACTAGACCGGACTGGACCAAATTCGGTCCGGTCCAATCCGGTTTTTTCGGTCCGGACCGAGCCTTGCTCTGCCCTAAAAGAAACAGTGGAAAGGGGTAAAAAAGTTTCTTTCTAGGAGTTCTCATCATCTTTAATTCTGACTTCGGTTGTTCCACTTGCGTGAACAGAGAAAGTACACCCTGTGATCTCAGTGAGGGATGCTCCATTAATGCCGAAAACAGAACTAAGAACGTACATACTGAGATATAGAAGAACAATATCTCTACATGTGTTAATATTTAACATGGATTATTTATAGAAGATGGATTGCCTTTCGTGAAGAAGCCGTCACCCCGCCGGTGCATGTCAAACGACTCTGTCCTGTCAAACGGCGCGTTTCAAACCCTGCTTAGCTACAGTTCCGCTTTCCCTCCTACAGAGTATGTCCTTGCACTTCCTTTGGTCGAGATCTCATCCATCTTTGCTCACCTATACATTGTGTACTTCTAGCCAACACCAACAACTCTAGATAACACGCGTTAATAGCAGCTAGCTAGCTCCTTAATATTAAAAAGGCACCGACCCACCTAGCCATATCTGCAAAGGCTTCGTTTCGATCTAGCTTATATTTGAATAGCGTTGGAGGGCTATAGCATCATCATGCACGTACGTACCTTTTGTATAATTTGCGTTTTTACAGTACTCTTTTGAGTCATGGTCATTTCCCTTACACTGCTCGATCTTAATTATGAGAACAAAATTTAAAGGGTCCCCCAGATTCTTTAGTTGATCAGAAGTAGTTACAGCTAGCGCCTTTAATTAAAAGGTTACAAAATGGCACATGCAATTCTTTTCCGATTTGACAATATCATGCACAGCTAGCATAGAGCAAAGGAAAATTTTCCGCTCTTCATCTCAAAATGGCACCGCTCGCAATAGAAAGATCAAATTAGCTATACATATATATATATATATATATATATATATATATATATATATATATGTATATATTGCGATATAGTTTTAGGTGATCCACTTGATCTGGTCCATTTATCGATGTGTCTAATATTCAGATGATCATGATCATTACGTGATTCTTTACATCTTTCCACTTTTTATTCAGCTTTGTTGTGGACTAAAAAGAAATGTGGATATAAGAGGAATTAGAGTATTAGTAGTAGATTCAATCAAATTTAATCAAAATTTAGTTAGAGAATTCATTTTTATAAATTTAACTGGCTATTTTTCAACAACACCTAATAACAAACTCTCTAAGATTATGTTTGGAAGGTAAGATGAGAATTTTGTGTTTTGTTTTAAAGTTTAAAATATTATTTTTTAGTTTTGAGATTTGAAAAAGTTAAATTGAAATTTGAAAAAGTTGTATTGGGATTTGAAAAAGTTGAATTATTTATTATATTTTATATAGGAATTTGAAAAGGTTGTAATGATGAGATGAGATGAGATGAGAATTTTATTGAAAATGAAACTTCCAAACATAATCTAAATCTATCATCATTCTATTAGAATATTTATTTTAACCTTTTTATTTATTTTAATTCTAATTATAATTTAAATATTTATTCATTATTAAAAAATACACATTAATTTCTAACATTCATATTTTTTTTATAAGTACCTCTTATATCCATACATACAAAATCTAATCACAGAAAATGTAAGTAATAAATGCATCCCAACCTCCCATTTGATTAAAAAATTAGGAATAGTCTCGTTTGAACAAACCATTACAGGTGAAACCAGAGATACAATTGCACCTCCCCACAAATTACATACTCCAACACACCTCCAAGCACTTGTTTAAAATAATTATTTATGGTGAAAATAATATTTAGCCAGTCCAAGGGGCAGGTCAGATTTGACCAATGAATAAATTTTGGGCTAAAATTACTGTTTATTTATTAAGTCTTATAATAAATTTTTGTGCAACCTATCTAAATTTTAATTAAGTTGAGTCCACTACTAATACTCTTAATATATGTATTTTGAAACAAAGGAGAATTGCAGATAGTATACTACTGCTAATTAATAAACCTGATCAAATAGCTAGTATGTACTACTGTAAAGTTAAAGATAAAGGCTACTTGCACCTGAGAGGGGTACCTCCCGCGTACCCGCGGGCCACTGTAGCATTTACTGAAATGGTGCGTTCGCACTATCGACTGAAATTGAGATCCTTACGTTTACTAAAACGGTGTGTTCGCATCCCTTCATTCGTCCTCCTCTTGATTCGGCAAAAGGAAATTGTGTTTCTCCTCACCCCCCCAGTGCACCTCAAAAGGAACACCGCCATCGTTTGGCCCTTCCATCTTTCACCTTCATCTTTTTGAGAATATTCTTCTATTTCTATTACGGACCATTGTGTGATTTTTCTCTATTTTCTCGACAACTAAACATTGTTATAGGAACTTGTTCTTGTTCGGATAAAGAAGCAGTGCGAGCCTACGGTACTGTTTTTTGTCCATGGCTTTGTTTGGTTTCAAATGCTGGGAGAATAATTCGAGGATTTAGAGAGTGAGAGTTTTGGAAATGGGATTGAGAAAGGACAAGGATTCGAAACTGATTGCTGAATAATTTTTGCCATTTTCGTCGAAAAGCACCATCGAAAGAGAACTCTTGTGTCTGTGAGAGAGAGAGAAACAATATTGTATTTCTCACTCCTGTTTCATTTCATTTCCCTCTGTGTTTGTGCTTTTTTTTTTTAATATATCAACACGTCAATGATTCCCCCAAAGGTACCCAACCCTGTGTCTATGTAGCAGAACTAAAAGTTAAATATTATTAATTAGCTTCCCCGAAATAGTTTGCTAGTCGTACGTTCCAACATGGGATCTAAATGTAGATCCTGAGTCATGATTAATCCCCTATTAGTTATTCTTCATCAGTAAATTAACGAGTGGATACACAACAACACAATTTGTCTTTTATAATAGAGCAAACCGTCACAAAAAATAACCAAAACGTTACTAAAGACATTACCCAATCGTCACCTAATGTGCGTCACAAAAAATAATTTGTGACGATTTACTATTGAACCGTCACTAAATATATTTTTAGTGATGGTTGGAGGTGTTCCATTCGGTGTAACGTTCGAACGTTCCTTTTTTTGTGACGGTTGAGGTCTATCATAGAAAGTAACGTTCAGACGTCCAATCGATCATCTGAATGTCAACCTGACCAATTGGCATTCGAATAACAGAAGTTGACTTTCGTTGATTATAGTTTGATCGTATCATATTTACGTTCGAATGTTTATACGTCTGAACGTTAACTTCAATAAACGTTCAAATTTCCATTCAAACTTTAACGCCTTAATGTTCGAACATAACTGGTATAACGTTCGAACGTTAGTTCAAATGTTAACGAAGAAGCATTCGAACGCAAGAAGTATGTTCGGAGGTTTGTTCAAATGTTAATAGTTTAAACATTTGAATGTTTTGTTCGTTTGAGGGTGAGTACGTTCAAACGTTATGTTATAATTTTATGTAATTACATTCAAAAATTGATTTGAATGTGAACCAATGTTCGAACGTCTTTTTATTTACATTCAAACGTACAGATCATAAATACTAATTTCATAAAATTACAAAACATACCAACTGTATCATATTACACACCATCATTTAATAACTAACAATGTCTTATAAAGTTTCAAAATTAGATATTAAAAGTTATATACACTGATAAAATTGATAAAATTCATTTCTTCTTCTTTTCTCGCCCATCGTGATTCTGTTACAATGACATAACACGCTCCATTTGTACCATCATCTCTAGCTCACTTGCTCTTGGACTTCACTGTGTATTCTTTCCTCCTGGTCCCTCTGTTGGTCCTACAAATACGTCTAAAATGAGACTGTCGCTCTAAGAGGGACTGCAGCTTCTAAATGTTTAGTAAGATTATTAATTTGTGAAGTCGATGAGGTTGATGAGGATGAACCAGAATGGTTGAAAGATCATCCCAAACCTCTTGCCATACTAGACTTGGGCCCGAGCACTTACGTGAATATGTCTATGTCACTCGGAGAGAATTCCCCAGAGGCTAATTGCATCTCTATCATTTTTTCCTGCAACTTAAAAGAAAACACATAATAAGTAATGTATTAAAAGAAATACAAATAAAAAATAAATTATTCACATGTTGCATAATTTATTTAATAAAAATAACACCGCTTATATAATTATCTACAGCGGCAGGATCCATCCACTCACTAAACTCATTAGTGTGAGTAGCGGGATAGACATGAATGAGGGAAAGTTTTCATGATCATCATGTTTCTAACAAAGCGACATTAACAATTTAAAAAAGATAATATTAGTACTTAAATAAAAGAATATCAGAAAAATAAATGAATTCTATAATTTATTAATTACCATTTTATTAGCAAGACAGTAGAATGACCTTGAACTGGCATGATGGTAGACAATCAGAGCAGATCTATTTTGTACATTTGTAGAACTTAAGTGCTACAAAATTAATTAAGAATGTTAATTGTAATATATATACATATAATATATAGAGCGAATATAAATGTAAATAATTAAAGGATATAAATATAGAATACCTGATAATCTGGAGTTGCGAAAAGATCACAATACTTTTTCCAATCATCTAACTTCATCTGTTGGAAATGGGACTATGCAGCCTCTTCCAACGTCTCAAACTTCTTGAAGTGGTCATGATATCCTCCCTTGTGACGTCCGAATAGTATAACCATCAACTCATTTACAGTTCTCAAATCCTAGCTATGGCCAAAGTCGAGGTCGAATTTATCGTAATAAGTGAATTATATCAAAAATATGATATACTAATTTAGGTAAAAAAATGTACTCTCAAAGTAAACTTACCAGCATACGACTCCGAATGTGCTCCTTAATCTCATTAGGAACATCTCGCCATGATCGCACATAAAATTGAGCATATGTGTTTATTCTTCAAGATAATTCTCCCACGTTGTCTACAAGACATGAAGCTTGTGAGCATATTCTTACATCTCTCTCTAGTTCAACAATATAACACAACTATCTGTTTGACATTATTAATTTGTAAAAACAAAAATTATTAGTTATGGAAAAGAAGCTTCAGATTTTTCAATAGACAACAAAGTATTTTATAGTGATCTTGGATTGACTGGGACTATCCTATGCGAAATACTATAATGATTGATCTTGTATTATTATTCAACAATTATAATTTGAATTGTTATTATATATCTTAGTTACTTATTAATTGATACCTATGTAATTTTAATTGTTATTATATAATTTTAAATGTTATTATTCCTAAATTATAATTTGAATTGTTATTATATATCTTAGTTAATTATTAATCGATGCCTATTTAATTTTAATTTTTATTATATAATTGTTATTGTATAATTGATACTTATTTATTTCTTATTATTTATATTATAACTTAGTATAAGTTGATTTATTTTAATTACTTACAAAAATAAGCATATATTAGCTATAATTAGTTATTATGTCTAAAATGTTTACTAATATTTATATACTTAATTGAGTGAGTTATTTATTTATATAGACAATAAGTATATAATTTCTAACTAAACATTTATTGGATTCTTATTTATTTATTCTCTATTTTATTTTAAATAAGTATATTTATTTATTCCAACTCTCTACTTATTTGGTGGGTTCAAGACTTCTTTCTTGAAGAGTATTTTACTTTATTTATTTATTTATATATATATATTTAATAATATAATGATTTGGAACCTCACAATGGTAGGAATATTTAATAAGTTATTATTAATTATAGTTATATGTATATTATATTTTATATATAGTTAAGTTATTTACTTATAAGTTGCATAATAATCATATTCTAATTAAACTAGTATGAATATATTATATATACTTATTAAATATTAAATATTTATTCCCATATTAAATTTGTTTAATTCTAACTAAAATTAAGTTCCTAAACTTATAATTTTCTTAAGAAAGAACAAATTCAAAAAATAGCAAAAAATATTATATCAAAAAATTCACATAAATCCACAAACTAAACACAATATATTTCTAACCATATAAACATATTCAATAAAAATTCACAAACAATAATTACAATATTTTAAATCCATAACACAACATATTCACAAGATTCCCACAACAATATTTCTAAAGGTATTAATTCATCAATAAGCGCCATAAACTCACAAAATATTCATAAACAATAATTATGATATTTCAAATCCATATCACAACATATTCGTAATATTCTCACAACAATATTTCTAAACATATTAATTCATGAATAAATATATAAACTCACAAAATATTCATAAAATTCACAAACAATAATCACAATATTTCAAAAGTAAGCACAAACACAATACAATTTTTCATTTTAATTCATCATATTTCACAATCCATATCACAAAGATTTCCTTCTCATCATCAATATAAACTATTTAATTCCTTCTAATTTATCAATACCCAATTGATACATATTCACTATAAATATATATATATATATATATATATATATATATATATATATATATATATATACAATCAAAATTTACTACTCAACTCACAATATTCTACCCATATCCAATTCATCAAAATCCACAATAAATTCACATTATACACATCCTATATTCATCATTATCCACAATAAAATCACAACAAAATGTATAAACATATTACTAAAGTTTAGAAATATACCTAATACTCAAAATATCCTCTTACAAATTAAAAGCTTTCAACTTGCCAAAGTAACCAATCCTTCAAAAAAAGACAACACTAGCTTTATTAGAGACATATATATATATATATATATATATATATAACATAAGACAAATATCATAAAATTGTAAAAAAAGAAAAAGAGTTTTTCCTTACCAAAATCAATGGAGAGTTCCAAAATATTAACTCTCTCTCACTCTATCCCTCTCTCACTCTAACTCTCTCTCTAACCCACGACCCTCTCTCACTCTCAGTTGCGCATGGGAGAAGCAAGAGAAATGACTCTGCTTCCTTCCATGCTTGTATTCATGCAAAAAATATTTCATTTGATGGAACGTTAACATATCCTGCCCAATTTTCAAATGAAACGTTTAAACGTTCAGAAATTTAAGCTCAATTTCAATTGAAATGTTCAAACGTTAGATTTTAACGTTCGAACGTTACTTCTCATGACAGAGACCAAAATCGAGCTGAAAATTTCCTTCATTTTTTTCTCATATTCGAACATATATAATTTAACATTTGAACATTTATAAATTTCCTCTCAAATTTCATCCATTCAAGTTTGAACGTTAAATTAGAACGTTCAAACGTTTCAGGTCATCACAAAGTTCAAAAAATCGAGTAGAAAATTTTTTGTATTTTTTTTCACGTTCAAACATAAATAATGTATGTTGAAACGTGAAAGAGGGACATTATTCATTAGTTAGTATTTATTAATATACTATTGTATATATATATATATATATATATATATATATATAGTTATATACTTTTGTATATATATTATATAACACAACTTAATTATATTATATTATATATTATAAACACCATAATATAACTAATATATAATATATTAATATAATATCTTATAACTAATATTATAACTATTAAATATTTTTTTAATAGTTATTGATTTTCTCGATTTATTTTTAAAAATATTATTCAATTTTTTGTGTTGAAACCAGATGCCCATACGGCCATACCGAGTCAGTCTCGCTCAGCCCCATCAAAGAAGCATGCAGCTCCTCAGAACAGAGCAAACGGATATACATGACAGCAAAAAAAACCCAAATACAGTGCCTTACAACACTCCAGAGAAGCCAACATGGCTGCACATTAGTTAGCAAAAATGTTGAAGAATGCCCTGTGTGCATTCAGTCAATTGTAGCTACAGAAATGTTATAAGTATGTTTTAATGAGATCAGTTTCATAAAAAAAAAAAAGAAAAAAAAAACACTCCAGATTTACGAAGAAATTAAAAAAAATATCATAGCTTTCGGAAGGTTTTTAAGAAATACTAGAGTTAGAAATCAATCACTCGTGCCGCGAAGAACAGCGGTGGTGTTCTACAAATGATTTACATCTAGATCTACATGCAAGAAAGAAAAAACCCTAGATTTGCGAACAGTCTGTGGTTGCCGACGGTGAAGAGGACGACGCAAACGATATTGACTTTGGAATATTCAGTAAGAAAAAAATACAAATCGAATACCCAAATCTACATCCAGGAAATAAGAAATAAACAAAGAAATTAAAAAAAAATCACACTCGCCGTCTTCGTTTAGGCGATACTCCTCATTTTCGTTTACTCTTGCTGTTGTTGGTGTCGGCCGCGCAAATAGGAGGGGAACAGTGAGGGTATCAGGCCGAGAGGAATAGAAAAATAAATTTAGGAGAGAGAGATGTTAGTGAGAAGGAAAAATCTTAACATCAGCCTACTGTTGGCTGCAGCCGGTGCACACCTTACGTGTATATTAAACGCACGTTTTGTTCCCTATCTCGTCGTTCCCTATCTCACACAGAGGCTTTACATTTAACTTTCAAAATCTCCTCCCTCCCCGTTTATTTTCTTCCTATCCCCACCCATCCCCATGTCGCCCCCAAACCCCACCACCCGCATCGGCATCCTCTTCCCCGTCTCCTATGCCGTTTCTTTTCTTCCTATCCCCACCCCACCCCTCCCCTCCCCGCGTCGCCCCTCCCCCTCCCCCCCGCGAGCTCTCTTCAGTCTCCCCCAACCCCCAGCAAAGCCCTCGAAGCCTGCTTTCTCCCCCACCCCCCGATTGACAATAGGTTTGGATGGCATCAAGAAGAGAGTGGCTTCTTCTTCTCTGCGATTTCGACACCGGTAAGCATTTTTCCCAAACTTCTCGCATACTCTCTGTTATTACTCACTCACTCACACTCAGATTCTCACCACTCGTGCACACTTCAATTTCGTTCATATACAAATAGATATGAAATTTTAGGGTTTGTAGTCTATCTAAAATTTGAAATTTTTTCCCAAATTACTGAAAGTTGATCTCAGAATCTAGGTTTGTAGGCGATCTGTACTTTGTAATTTGGCCCTATGGAGTATGTACCACCATTTCTGTCCTATGGAGCATTCTTTGTTGTGGGGAAATTGTGGTTATTGAGGGATGTTAATTAGATTGTCAAGAAAACAGTTATCATATAGTGATGATACATACTTGTGCTTCAAAGTAATGATACAGACTCGGAGTTGACAAATCATCATCACTATATGATATTGTTTTCTGTTGTTTGAGTGCAGAATATTGAATTGTCCTGTTCTAATCATTCGTGTAGTTTTACTCTACAAATGTCAATCTCACTTAGCTTATGCTGGCTGGCTTGTAGGCTTAGATGAGTGTTGGATATTCAAACTAAACTTGTTTGTATACGATGAAGAAAGTTTCTAACTTCATGTTAATAGATTGATGAAGATTATGTAATTGTATACTGCTTTCTTTAGTAATATTTGGTGTACCGACTTTATGAAATTCATGCATGTAAATTGACCAAGTATTTCATGAATTTTCAAGTCATTCAATTTACGGTTTTGACTCTTGTTTTGAGGATATTTAATATTTATGTTTGATATTTTATTTTCTTATGCTCAGGCTATGCTTAAAATTAATGATCATATGCATAAGATATGGAAGAGCCAGGTGGAAGAAAAGTCTTTGCAGTCTAGTGTTTCTAGTTGGATTATGAATCTTCCATTTGATACAAAAGTTAAGGATTGGTTGGCTGTAGAAGAAAGGTACAAGCAAGACATTAAGATGAAAAATATTCTCCCCGCTGTAGCCAACAAGTTTCTCAAATTGGGCTGTCACAATTGTAATACTTTTGGTTTGGTCGGTTAAACTGTATGTAAATAGCACGTTATATGGAATATATCGTTATTGAATAGATTAACTGTAATGGTACTTCTCATATGTTTTGGTCATGATGTACAACAAGGGTATTTGTAGGTTCATTAAATTAACTTTTGTAATGAAAATATCTTGTGCACATCTCATGAATGATTTCAGTTTTGATTCCATTGTTGCTAATGGTGCAACATGAACCTAACATTACTTGCATTCTCAGGTTGATAATACCCATTTTTAAAAAATATATGCAATTAGTCGCAGCTTTTACCTCATAATCTTAGCGCCCAATTAGAACATATTTAGTTATCCAACATAATAAAACTAGAAGAATTGGTTCCATCAAGATTGCAACACAGGCTGTCTTTGGTTTTTGATTTCATGCAAACGGAATAATAATAATATAATACAGTCTGAATCTGGTTTTGAATAATATTAAGAAAGGAAAAATAAAATAAAAGCAAATAAAGAGGACTACTCTTTCAAGGAAAAACTGTGAATCAATATATTCACATACATTTTCTATGAAGTGAAAAAATATAACAGTCTTAACACTGTAATAACATTGTCATAACTCTTTCTCATTCCCCCTCTTAAACGATCCAGATGTTCCATCTCTTGGATGAGCAGCATGGCAAAATCCATCAACATCAAACCCACATTTAGTTACTCCAATATTTAAAGATGATGAGAACATAGAATCCAAGTCATCCAACCTGGGAAAAAGTCATTTTACACGAAATAAGATGCTTCTTATACCATAGCAGGAAAAAATCAACCTCATACACAATTACAATCAAGTTATCAACAGCATTTTTGATAAGTAGATACCAAAGATTTCATTAAAAAGAGCTACGGGCACATTGCAAAGCCATGACAAAGAGAAATCAAATTCCATCAATTGTGAAGAGCATGAGATTTGAAACTGCTTGTCTGAAAAAATGGTTTGTACATGGTTTATTTGAAAAAATGGACATAATAAAATAAAGATTGCATGAGATTTGAAACTGCTTGTGACAAGTTTTAAAACTTTGAAAATGAAAATAAACTCACACTCTCTGATTTAGTTTGTTTGACTTTGCAACATTTCAAGTGATCATCAACCCTGTGCTATGTTGTAGTATCATTAGAATCTCATCACAAGCCCTTGACCAGCATGCAATGCTATCTATAAATGATGCAAATTAAGTAATTTGGAGCATACCAATAAGATGATCCTCCAAGAACTGCAGGGAACTAAACATTCATATCTTCTTAGTAACAAAAACAGAACGGAACTAAATATATCGAAAGCCATAACGAGGAAAATTTGGCTGAAGATAAACCATTAAAAAGAGCTTGGACTTGGAAGAATACCATCATAAGCTCATCAGAAAAGGAACACAAACACTGTAATGATGAAATTTTAATAGTCAAAATACTCCATTAATGATATAGTTTTATATCATTAATGGCTCATTTGCTTTTTATTTCTGAGTATTATTGCTGGACCCCATCAGCTGCCCCCTGTGTCATTTCTATGCTAGTGGTTCTTCATTTTCTTGGTAAGCATTAGACTCAATACGTTGATCATGGCTCCAATCATAGAAATTGATTAAATAATAATAACAGCAGCAAGAAGTAGTTGTAATATAATGTATACATCCAGCCAACTTTACATAAGCTTCTCAGAGTACTAAAATCATACTAGTGCCAGCCTATCAGTAAACAAGAGACGATCACAAAGGAGAAAGCATCCATAATCTTGGCCATTAATCATATATAGAGAACCAAGGAATGGCTCTAAAACATTTATAAGAGATATTCCAAATGAATTCAGCTTTTGGAACAACATATATTTGCCACCCAAAGCAATATAAAAAAAAAAAAAACTAGATAATGCTAGAGATTAAGAACTTCGGGGATTAGATGGATATTTTTCTCATGCTAAAAAAATATCAGCGCAAGTTTTGTGCTCATAAAACTATGCATTGTTTTAGTTCATATAAAGTTTTGAATTTTTCAAAGCACGTTCTTCTATCTTTTTCACTAGGATTATGCACATTCCAAACGACAGACAGCCCATAAAGTGCCAAATTGGGTCTAATACCTTTCTGCAAAACCAACCCAAAAAAATGAATCAAGTTGTAAGAGAAACCATATGTACACATAATTCACCAAGAATGATCGTATGGGTTCCATATTTAGTAGCAAAAATTGATTGGAACCTGGATCTGAAGGAGGAGAGGGTCCCGTTAATAACATGGCGAGCCACCTATGGTTGGAAGAAAGATCTAAGCTTGCGGGTTACATTGAGGTGTGCAGCCATCACAATCCATGCCACAATTCCATACAGAGTCGCTCCTCACCATGCTGCTATGCTTTCCATGTTTCTCTTTCTATATCTCTCGGATTATCCTCTTTTTCAAGAGGGATCTTAGAAGAGAAAAAATGAGAGATGCAGAAAACAAAGAAATAAAATAAATAAAAAATGAAAAACAAGCGGCAGGACTTCGATTAGTGGACCTTGGTTTTTAATCTTTAAGCAATGAAAATCACTAAAAGAAGAGAAACAATTGAAATGCTAAATAACAAATCTCTGAAAACTCAAGTATATGAACATGCAAAGGCATATTGAAGCCGAGAAAACTCAAATCAAATTATAAAAAAAAAAAAGCCATTGACAATAAGCGGGAGGGAGGAAAATCTCACATTTACAAAGGCATTAATTTGAAATCAACCCAAGCATACATAAATAAGTATTACAGAGAGTGAATGAACGAGAAAATGCAACGAAAACAGAGGATGGGAGAGAGAGAGAGTTATTACGGAGGGAATGAGGAGCTGGGCAGAGGGAGGAGCAACTCTGGACATTTGATCAAAAACTGTCCCAATGCTGCGCAAAGTAGTGGAGCTAGTGATCACAAACCAAGGCCCCACATCCCAGCGCGCGTGTATGCTGTAACCCCAGGTGATATCGACGCTGACGCAACAGAGGCTGAGGAAGCTGGCGTCATCACTGGTATTTTCCTTTAAGAATTTATGCTTTATTATTAAATTCGAGTATTTTAATTTCTTTTATTAATTATATCGCATTATATTCATTTTGGATAGGAAACGTTAATTTGTTAAGATTCACGGCTTGTGCGCTTTTCGATTCGGGCGCATCACAGTCTTTTGTATCTACAGCATTTGCACGGTTGTGTAGTTTACAAACGGAACTATTACCTAGACCGGTTGTAGTGTTAATTCCTGACGGGAATACAGTAACTTGTACCCGTTTAGTTAAAGATTGTCCTGTAGAGTTGAAAGGAAGGACGTTGAAAGCCGACTTATTAGTATTCAGTCAAATGGAGTTTGACTTAATTTTGGGGATGGACTGGCTTTTCAAGCACTACGCTAAGATAGATTGTAGGAAACGGAAAGTCGTGTTTGAACCCCCAAATGAAAACATGATGAGTTACTCAGGTGCATCGGTTAAAGCCTCTCCGCTTCTGATTTCGGCTTTACAAGCCAGGAAATATATCAAGGATGGAGCCTCAGCTTTTCTATTGATGACTGTAGAGAAGACTGTCGAGAATATAGGAATCCAAGGGATATCCGTGGTTGAAGACTTTCCTGAAGTTTTTCCCGACGAAATACATGGTTTACCACCAGATAGAGAAGTAGAATTTAAGATAGAGTTGGAACCCGCAACAGTTCCGACTCACAAGGCGCCGTATCGTATGGCCCCTACCGAATTAAAGGAGCTTAAGATGCAGTTGGAGGAACTTTTGGAAAAAGGTTTTATTCGCCCCAGTTCTTCGCCATGGGGAGCACCTGTGCTATTCGTGAAGAAGAAAGATGGATCTATGAGGATGTGCATAGATTATAGAGAGTTGAATAAGGTGACGATTAAGAATAAGTATCCGTTACCCAGAATCGATGATTTGTTGGATCAACTACAAGGATCAACAGTGTTTTCAAAGATAGACCTGAGATCCGGATATCATCAGCTGAAAGTCAAGGAACAAGATGTGCCGAAAACTGCCTTTAGGACAAGGTACGGCCATTTCGAGTTTTTGGTGATGCCTTTTGGGTTAACCAATGCTCCAGCCGCATTCATGGACATGATGAACAAAATATTCAGGCCCTTTCTGGATAGTTTTGTAGTCGTATTCATTGATGACATCCTAATTTATTCGAAGAACGAGGAGGAACACAGAAATCATCTTAGTATGGCTTTGACTATACTTAAGGATCAGAAGCTTTATGCCAAACTTAGTAAGTGCGAGTTCTGGTTGAAAGAAGTGAAGTTTTTAGGTCACGTAATCTCTAGTGGAGGAGTAGCAGTGGACCCAAGCAAGATTGAAGCTGTAACAAACTGGCAGAGACCGACTAGTGTGCATGAGATTCGAAGCTTCCTAGGACTGGCTGGTTACTATAGGAGGTTTGTGGAAGGATTCTCCAGTTTGTCTGGACCACTCACCGCCTTGACTAAAAAGAATGTGAAGTTCGCTTGGAGCGATAAGTGCGAAATAAGTTTTCTTGAGTTGAAGAAAAGACTTACGACTGCACCGGTACTTGTACTACCAGAGCCTCTTAAACCTTTTGTAGTGTATAGCGACGCATCTAAAGCAGGACTTGGATGTGTGCTAATGCAAGAAGGTAAAGTAATTTCTTACGCTTCACGTCAACTGAAGAATCATGAACAGAATTATCCTACTCATGATTTGGAGTTAGCTGCAGTAGTTTTTGCTCTTAAAATTTGGAGACACTACTTGTACGGCGAGAAGTGTGAAGTTTTCACGGATCACAAAAGCCTCAAGTATCTGTTTGAGCAAAAGAACCTTAACATGAGGCAGAGGAGATGGTTGGAATTAATCAGCGACTATCAGTGTGACATCAAGTACCATCCTGGAAAGGCCAACGTAGTAGCTGATGCTTTAAGTCGCAAGAGCAGATCTGAAATTTCATCTATTCCATCGTTAGAAGTGAATTCCCTTTTATCCAGTATGAGGAAATTGCTAATCGGGAATCGTAGTCAAGAAATTGTGCTAACTGCAGTCCAAGAGTTCATTCCATTGGATTGGAAAGATCTGAAACACCAACAGAAGAAAGACAGTAAACTTGCAGAAGTCGTTAGGAAAATCGAGAAGTCAAAAGGACCAATGGACTTTAGTCTCAAAGAGGATGGGACTTTGTATTATAAGAATCGAAGGATCATCCCAGCAAACCAAGAGTTAAAGGAAAAGGTGTTGAAGGAAGCTCATAACACACCGTACACTGCTCATCCCGGTAGTACAAAGATGTATCAAGATTTGAAGCAACATTTCTGGTGGGAAGGAATGAAGAAGGACGTAGCTGAGTTTGTGAACAAGTGTTATGTCTGCAGATTAGTTAAAGCAGAACACCAAAAGCCAGCAGGTGAATTGCAGTCACTGCCAATCCCGGAATGGAAATGGGAGGATATCTCGATGGATTTTGTAGTAGGTTTTCCAAAGAGCTCAACTGGAAATAATACTATCTGGGTGATAGTTGATCGCTTGACGAAAAGTGCTCATTTCATACCCATCAAGAATACGGATTCTCTAGAAAGATTGACGAGAATTTACATAGCAGAGATTGTCAGATTGCATGGAGTGCCGAAGACGATTGTGTCAGATAGAGACTCTCGTTTTACGTCACGATTCTGGCAAAGCTTACAAGATTCGATGGGTTCTCATTTGAAGTTCAGTAGTGCGTACCATCCACAAACAGACGGGCAAACAGAAAGGACGATTCAAACTCTGGAAGATATGCTAAGAGCCTGTGTTTTAGGTCATGAAGGAAATTGGGAGAAGCAACTACCTCTAGTAGAGTTTGCTTACAACAATAGTTTTCAAGCCACCATTCAAATGGCACCATATGAAGCCTTGTATGGTAGAAAGTGTAGATCGCCATTATATTGGGACGAAGTAGGAGAAAGTAAAGTGATTGGACCAGAAGTCTTACAAGAGATAAAGGACCAAGTCCACTTAATTAAAGAAAGGATGAAAACAGCACAAGATCGACAGAAGAGCTATGCTGACAACCGAAGGAGGAGTATAAGTTTTGAAGTTGGTGAATGGGTCTATGTGAAGGTATCTCCAATGAGAGGAGTAAGTCGTTTCGGAATAAAAGGAAAATTAAGTCCAAGATACGTTGGACCCTATGAAATAGTAGAGAAAGTGGGAGCAGTTGCGTATCGTCTGGAGTTGCCAAATGAGTTCCATGGAATCCATAATGTATTTCACGTATCCTCTTTGAAGAAGAGTTTTGGGAATCAGATACCAGCAGTGGTGGATCCCGATAGTGTACCTTTACAATCCAACTTGACCTATGAGGAGAAGCCAGTACAGATCCTTGATCGAAAGGATAAAGAGTTGCGGAACCGCAAAATTCCATTGGTTAAAGTACTTTGGAGAAATCATAATGTTCAAGAGGCAACTTGGGAGAAGGAAGTTGATATGCGAGCCAAGTACCCTCAGTTATTTGACACCTAATCTAGTTTTGTTTGGTTCATTTAGTATGAGGCTGAATATACCAGATGTTGTATTTCCTTGGTTAGATATCAATAAAGTATATGTTTCCATTCTAGAGTTCCATAAACCTTCTTTAGTGTACCATGCAAATGGACGTTGGTGCACCAACACCAAAACCAATCAATGATGATTCATTTAGTAATAGACAATGGTTTGGCATGCAACATCTTCTTTGTAACTTGTTGGGTGTTACTTACATTGATTTCGAGGACGAAATCTTTTTTTTAGGAGGGGAGTATGTAACAGCCGCTAAAAATTCAATGATGGAATTTCTATTATCTTTAGGAACCGTAGTAAATCCTATATGGTTGGAATCCAACTAAGAACCCATAAACGTGTTAGAAACCAAAAATCCTATATGGTTTTATCCAAAACCTTATTGAATCAGTTTCTAGCATCGTGTTTAATCGCTTAATTAAATTATTTTCATATGCTATTAATCTTTTAAATTTGTGTAAGAACATCATTATCCAACTTAGTTAACCTTGGATATTTGATTGGGCCAATAGAAATCAGATTTGGGCTTGATAGCAACCCAAACCCTCTTAAAACCCATGAATTTAGGCCCTTTCGGTTTAAGCCCATTAAGGCCCACGAAATTAGCCACCTTAGCAATGATTTTATCTATAATATTTCACCCTCCACCTACCTTATTAGATTTATTCAAGAGCACTTAAAATGTTCTTGAAGTGGATGACTAAGTGGACACCCCACTCTTTCAATTATAGACTCCACCTTGAAAACAAAATAATATCTTGTATATTTTAGTGGAAGAAAAGATCATTACTCAAGCTCCATTACAGACCTATCATCTTCTAAAACTTGTATAAATAGCCCTCTACCCCTTCCAACGAAAATCATCCCTCATTTACACTTTGCTTTGTTAGAATACAAAAAAATACTCTCGGGCAGTTTTTATGAACTCTTTTGCACGCCTTATTTGAAGCTCTTGTAAGTATTTTCTCATAAACTTTCCTTCATGAAAGTTGTTTATTTTTGAGTCTAGTTTACGTGGATATCTTATTTGTTCCATTTGGAGATCATTTGGTCAGTCAAAAGTTGTTTAAAACCCAGAAAGGTCATTCTGGACGATAACCAGAGAGTATGTCATATTTTGGAGTTTTTAACAAAGTTAATGGATTGATCTTGATCCGAAATTATTATGGAGTATTGTTAACATAGGTATATGATTATTGGTTGAGGATTTGTTGCATGATTAAAAGTTTTGGTGAAAGATTTTCTTAGATTTAGAAACTTCGAATCTTGAAGAGGAAAAACAGTTTCTGTTTTGAGAAAGTTTAAATCTTTTATGGTCTAATCTTATTGCAATGACTTTGATATTTTTATTTGAGGATCCTAAGCTTCTTATGTACATGATATAATGTTGCTTTGAAGATATTTGATATTAGTTTCAAAGATATGAAATTTTTATGTAAGGAGATATTCGAATAGGCCAAGTGATGATGTTCTTGGCTAAATTAATGTTTTGGTTGATTTTTAACCATGTGATCTTGAGTTTAAAGCTTAGATCTATTTTAGGACACCTTTTTAAACCATGTGATGTTTTGGTTTGAAGATCACATCTTTATAAGTCATAGATCAAGAGGTTGATCAAAACAAGTTAGAAACAAAAATCAAGGGAAATGGCCTATATAAGTTTCGGTTTTTATAGAATTTTAATAGTTGTGTTTAGTTTTAAATTTTTCTGAATTCATATTTAAGTTCAGAATAAAATCTACATGAGATATATAAATTTTGGTGATTTTTGGAATTAGGATACAAAATCCTTAAGTTAAGGATATAATAGTCTTTTTCCACATGTAGAGGGTGAATTAATAATTTTACTCTTAAATTGATATTTTTCTATATTTCTAATTATTAGTGATTAAGTTATAACTTTTAAAAATCACTACTTTCAGTCTCTCGTGATCGCACTTGAGTTTTGCCTAGAAACGCGAAGACAGAGGTAAGTTAGCTTTTAACTTACTAGCAGTTTACTATGTATGGGTGATAAGTAAATGAACTACAGTATATGTATGTATGTTATTATATGTGCTATGCCAAGTCATTACATGTTTATATGTTACATATAATTTATTCTGTCATGAATTATTCATCTGCTACACAAGATATTCTGTCACGTATTGTTAAATATTGCAAGTAGTATGGATACATACAATCTAAGGAGATTCTGTCTAAGGAGATTGGAAATTCCTAAGTGTGTCCATCGTGACCCTCCAATCTTTCCTGGGAATCTAGAAGTTCTGTCTAGGAAAGATTGATCTTTCCTGGGAACTTACTTAGTGAGTACTATTCATTTCTACGATAAAAATTCATCAAGATATTATCAGAAAAAAATGAAATGTCATGTATGTCATGTAATGTATATTCACTGTTGCAAGCATGTTATGTTAAAAATGTAATGTTGTGTTACATCAAGGCTTTTGTCCTTTCATATTCAAGTCACATTCTGTCTCTAATACAGTTTATGTATTTCAAGAACAATCATGTTAAGTTATTCATGTCAATCACGATCCTAAGTACTAGGATGGGAAAATATCCTAGTAAAACTCCTTTGTTCACGCTGGAGTGTCTAAATAGGTGTGAAATTCCCTGGGTTGACGAAGTATAGTCAACAGGTTGCGAATGGGACCTAACTAGCTGGTCACCGGAGCGCACCAGGCACTAACGCCGATGGAGCCACATTTTATTTTAATAAGTCATGGGGCCACAACAACTGTGGAGCATGAAGTATGGGGTCACAGCAATTGTGGCACATACACTACGTGAGACACAGCAATTGTGACACGTAGAATACATAGGGCCACAACAATTGTGGAGTATGTATTAACGCACTCACAGCTGGTGTAGATACCTGTGTTGTGATGCGGTAATCGGCAGGGACACATGGCTCTAGGGGACCCATGTAGCACCCACATGTTACGTTAATCAAGTTAAATGAAAAAGAATTCAAACTCATGTTATGCTCAAGCTCATGTTCATGTTATGTTTCAAGTTTATGTCAAGTTAAGTCAAGTAAGATCAAATCCATGACAATGTTATGTTTCAAGTTCATGTCACGTTAAGTCAAGTCAGATCAAGTCTATGACAAGTAAGTCAAGTTCAGTTCATTCATGTTCATGTTATGTTTCAAGTTTAAGTTATGCCATATGCATGATTACTTACGATTTTGATTATGTACTTATGATTTTACTGTCATGCATGCATTATTAACCTGTGTGTATGTTTTATGTTAACTTGCTGAGATTTGTAATCAAATCTCACTATGGTAGTCCCAACTACCATTCCCCCCGAATGGTAGATTTTGTTACAGGATCTAAAGAAGAACTGGGAAACAGCCAACTGGACACGGTCGATTAAGCGACAGTGCGGCTTCAAGGTTAATATAGTAGTTAACTTAAAATTACTATATGTACTATGAAGTTACATCTTCAGTACTCATTTGATCACAATCATTGTGGACTAGTATTGTGATCTCCGATATTTAGTATGCCTTTATGTATAAAGTATATTTTAAGCATTTTGGGATATTTGAATTTGGTGCATAGTATTGCTAAAGAAAAAAATTATCCGCTGCGAATATTGCATAATGCTAGATGTATGTTAAGAACATTGCATCTTATATGTCATGAACGGAGATACGTAACCTTGTGTTGCATGTCTCGACACTTCAAATGTCCGTTCAATCCCAAGCGGAATTTGGGGGCGTCACAGGTGGTATCAGAGCAATACGTCTCTGGGTTATAAATCCACATGTCCTTAGGAAATGCACCAAATATTAGGCTTGAAATTTTAGTCTTCATTAGGCTTGAATTTTTAGTATGAGAGGTAGTACATGATTGTAATACATGTACTCGTGTGTTTTAGGAATCAACACATGAATCACGGTAGATTACCTCAGAACCCTGAAGGAGACAACAATCAAGAGAATCAGAATTTACCGATGGATGGAGGATTAGCTGAAGCTGTACGTATGCTAACTGACGTACTTAGAAATCAGCAACAGCAGCAAGCGCTGATACCCAGACCCGAAATTAGGGGTTGTCTGTACGAGAAGTTTTTACTTTACCGTTACCCGAATTTTTTTGGTAATGAAGGGCCACTGAGAGCTGAGAAATGGATTATGGATCTTGAGAGGACCTACGAGATCTGTGGATGTACTGAAGATCAGAAAGTTCTTTATGCTGGATACCTATTCCAAGGAGAAGCTGGAATATGGTGGGATACACGTAGGCAGCTTCTAATTAGAGAACTAGGAAGTCTCGCTACATTATCATGGGAGAGATTTAAGGAAGAGTTCGACAATAGATTCTTTCCGGATTCGGTCAAACAGTTGAAAGCGCAGGAGTTTGCAACATTAACTCAAGGCAGTTTGACTGTAGAAGAGTACGCTGCTAAGTTTATAGCGTTAGGAAGGTTTGCACCACACTTAATCTCTACTCAAAAGATGCAGGCGCAGAAGTTTCAAGCAGGACTTCAGCCAAGGATCCGAAGTCAAGTAGCTTGCCTAAGGATAGAAAATTTTCAGGAGTTGGTGAATGTGGCCGCAATCGCAGAGGCTGAGCAGAGAGGTCTGGCAATCCACATCAATTCCGAACGAAAGAGGACCATGCCATTTACTGCAAGCGGTAGTAACGAGAAGAAGAGGTCTTTTTCCAGCCCAGTAAAAGGCAAGGGAATAATGACAGGAGGACAAATGCCATCTTCTTATCCGTTATGCCCTAAGTGTGGAAAGCGTCATACTGGAGAATGTCGCCTCGGTTTTGGAGTTTGTTATCGATGCGGGAAACCTGGACATTTGATCAAAAACTGTCCCAATGCTGCACAAAGTAGTGGAGCTAGTGATCACAAACCAAGGCCCCACATCCCAGCGCGCGTGTATGCTGTAACCCCAGGTGATATCGACGCTGACGCAACAGAGGCTGAGGAAGCTGGCGTCATCACTGGTATTTTCCTTTAAGAATTTATGCTTTATTATTAAATTCGAGTATTTTAATTTCTTTTATTAATTATATCGCATTATATTCATTTTGGATAGGAAACGTTAATTTGTTAAGATTCACGGCTTGTGCGCTTTTCGATTCGGGCGCATCACAGTCTTTTGTATCTACGGCATTTGCACGGTTGTGTAGTTTACAAACGGAACTATTACCTAGACCGGTTGTAGTGTTAATTCCTGACGGGAATACAGTAACTTGTACCCGTTTAGTTAAAGATTGTCCTGTAGAGTTGAAAGGAAGGACGTTGAAAGCCGACTTATTAGTATTCAGTCAAATGGAGTTTGACTTAATTTTGGGGATGGACTGGCTTTTCAAGCACTACGCTAAGATAGATTGTAGGAAACGGAAAGTCGTGTTTGAACCCCCAAATGAAAACATGATGAGTTACTCAGGTGCATCGGTTAAAGCCTCTCCGCTTGTGATTTCGGCTTTACAAGCCAGGAAATATATCAAGGATGGAGCCTCAGCTTTTCTATTGATGACTGTAGAGAAGACTGTCGAGAATATAGGAATCCAAGGGATATCCGTAGTTGAAGACTTTCCTGAAGTTTTTCCCGACGAAATACATGGTTTACCACCAGATAGAGAAGTAGAATTTAAGATAGAGTTGGAACCCGCAACAGTTCCGACTCACAAGGCGCCGTATCGTATGGCCCCTACCGAATTAAAGGAGCTTAAGATGCAGTTGGAGGAACTTTTGGAAAAAGGTTTTATTCGCCCCAGTTCTTCGCCATGGGGAGCACCTGTGCTATTCGTGAAGAAGAAAGATGGATCTATGAGGATGTGCATAGATTATAGAGAGTTGAATAAGGTGACGATTAAGAATAAGTATCCGTTACCCAGAATCGATGATTTGTTGGATCAACTACAAGGATCAACAGTGTTTTCAAAGATCGACCTGAGATCCGGATATCATCAGCTGAAAGTCAAGGAACAAGATGTGCCGAAAACTGCCTTTAGGACAAGGTACGGCCATTTCGAGTTTTTGGTGATGCCTTTTGGGTTAACCAATGCTCCAGCCGCATTCATGGACATGATGAACAAAATATTCAGGCCCTTTCTGGATAGTTTTGTAGTCGTATTCATTGATGACATCCTAATTTATTCGAAGAACGAGGAGGAACACAGAAATCATCTTAGTATGGCTTTGACTATACTTAAGGATCAGAAGCTTTATGCCAAACTTAGTAAGTGCGAGTTCTGGTTGAAAGAAGTGAAGTTTTTAGGTCACGTAATCTCTAGTGGAGGAGTAGCAGTGGACCCAAGCAAGATTGAAGCTGTAACAAACTGGCAGAGACCGACTAGTGTGCATGAGATTCGAAGCTTCCTAGGACTGGCTGGTTACTATAGGAGGTTTGTGGAAGGATTCTCCAGTTTGTCTGGACCACTCACCGCCTTGACTAAAAAGAATGTGAAGTTCGCTTGGAGCGATAAGTGCGAAATAAGTTTTCTTGAGTTGAAGAAAAGACTTACGACTGCACCGGTACTTGTACTACCAGAGCCTCTTAAACCTTTTGTAGTGTATAGCGACGCATCTAAAGCAGGACTTGGATGTGTGCTAATGCAAGAAGGTAAAGTAATTTCTTACGCTTCACGTCAACTGAAGAATCATGAACAGAATTATCCTACTCATGATTTGGAGTTAGCTGCAGTAGTTTTTGCTCTTAAAATTTGGAGACACTACTTGTACGGCGAGAAGTGTGAAGTTTTCACGGATCACAAAAGCCTCAAGTATCTGTTTGAGCAAAAGAACCTTAACATGAGGCAGAGGAGATGGTTGGAATTAATCAGCGACTATCAGTGTGACATCAAGTACCATCCTGGAAAGGCCAACGTAGTAGCTGATGCTTTAAGTCGCAAGAGCAGATCTGAAATTTCATCTATTCCATCGTTAGAAGTGAATTCCCTTTTATCCAGTATGAGGAAATTGCTAATCGGGAATCGTAGTCAAGAAATTGTGCTAACTGCAGTCCAAGAGTTCATTCCATTGGATTGGAAAGATCTGAAACACCAACAGAAGAAAGACAGTAAACTTGCAGAAGTCGTTAGGAAAATCGAGAAGTCAAAAGGACCAATGGACTTTAGTCTCAAAGAGGATGGGACTTTGTATTATAAGAATCGAAGGATCATCCCAGCAAACCAAGAGTTAAAGGAAAAGGTGCTGAAGGAAGCTCATAACACACCGTACACTGCTCATCCCGGTAGTACAAAGATGTATCAAGATTTGAAGCAACATTTCTGGTGGGAAGGAATGAAGAAGGACGTAGCTGAGTTTGTGAACAAGTGTTATGTCTGCAGATTAGTTAAAGCAGAACACCAAAAGCCAGCAGGTGAATTGCAGTCACTGCCAATCCCGGAATGGAAATGGGAGGATATCTCGATGGATTTTGTAGTAGGTTTTCCAAAGAGCTCAACTGGAAATAATACTATCTGGGTGATAGTTGATCGCTTGACGAAAAGTGCTCATTTCATACCCATCAAGAATACGGATTCTCTAGAAAGATTGACGAGAATTTACATAGCAGAGATTGTCAGATTGCATGGAGTGCCGAAGACGATTGTGTCAGATAGAGACTCTCGTTTTACGTCACGATTCTGGCAAAGCTTACAAGATTCGATGGGTTCTCATTTGAAGTTCAGTAGTGCGTACCATCCACAAACAGACGGGCAAACAGAAAGGACGATTCAAACTCTGGAAGATATGCTAAGAGCCTGTGTTTTAGGTCATGAAGGAAATTGGGAGAAGCAACTACCTCTAGTAGAGTTTGCTTACAACAATAGTTTTCAAGCCACCATTCAAATGGCACCATATGAAGCCTTGTATGGTAGAAAGTGTAGATCGCCATTATATTGGGACGAAGTAGGAGAAAGTAAAGTGATTGGACCAGAAGTCTTACAAGAGATAAAGGACCAAGTCCACTTAATTAAAGAAAGGATGAAAACAGCACAAGATCGACAGAAGAGCTATGCTGACAACCGAAGGAGGAGTATAAGTTTTGAAGTTGGTGAATGGGTCTATGTGAAGGTATCTCCAATGAGAGGAGTAAGTCGTTTCGGAATAAAAGGAAAATTAAGTCCAAGATACGTTGGACCCTATGAAATAGTAGAGAAAGTGGGAGCAGTTGCGTATCGTCTGGAGTTGCCAAATGAGTTCCATGGAATCCATAATGTATTTCACGTATCCTCTTTGAAGAAGAGTTTTGGGAATCAGATACCAGCAGTGGTGGATCCCGATAGTGTACCTTTACAATCCAACTTGACCTATGAGGAGAAGCCAGTACAGATCCTTGATCGAAAGGATAAAGAGTTGCGGAACCGCAAAATTCCATTGGTTAAAGTACTTTGGAGAAATCATAATGTTCAAGAGGCAACTTGGGAGAAGGAAGTTGATATGCGAGCCAAGTACCCTCAGTTATTTGACACCTAATCTAGTTTTGTTTGGTTCATTTAGTATGAGGCTGAATATACCAGATGTTGTATTTCCTTGGTTAGATATCAATAAAGTATATGTTTCCATTCTAGAGTTCCATAAACCTTCTTTAGTGTACCATGCAAATGGACGTTGGTGCACCAACACCAAAACCAATCAATGATGATTCATTTAGTAATAGACAATGGTTTGGCATGCAACATCTTCTTTGTAACTTGTTGGGTGTTACTTACATTGATTTCGAGGACGAAATCTTTTTTTTAGGAGGGGAGTATGTAACAGCCGCTAAAAATTCAATGATGGAATTTCTATTATCTTTAGGAACCGTAGTAAATCCTATATGGTTGGAATCCAACTAAGAACCCATAAACGTGTTAGAAACCAAAAATCCTATATGGTTTTATCCAAAACCTTATTGAATCAGTTTCTAGCATCGTGTTTAATCGCTTAATTAAATTATTTTCATATGCTATTAATCTTTTAAATTTGTGTAAGAACATCATTATCCAACTTAGTTAACCTTGGATATTTGATTGGGCCAATAGAAATCAGATTTGGGCTTGATAGCAACCCAAACCCTCTTAAAACCCATGAATTTAGGCCCTTTCGGTTTAAGCCCATTAAGGCCCACGAAATTAGCCACCTTAGCAATGATTTTATCTATAATATTTCACCCTCCACCTACCTTATTAGATTTATTCAAGAGCACTTAAAATGTTCTTGAAGTGGATGACTAAGTGGACACCCCACTCTTTCAATTATAGACTCCACCTTGAAAACAAAATAATATCTTGTATATTTTAGTGGAAGAAAAGATCATTACTCAAGCTCCATTACAGACCTATCATCTTCTAAAACTTGTATAAATAGCCCTCTACCCCTTCCAACGAAAATCATCCCTCATTTACACTTTGCTTTGTTAGAATACAAAAAAATACTCTCGGGCAGTTTTTATGAACTCTTTTGCACGCCTTATTTGAAGCTCTTGTAAGTATTTTCTCATAAACTTTCCTTCATGAAAGTTGTTTATTTTTGAGTCTAGTTTACGTGGATATCTTATTTGTTCCATTTGGAGATCATTTGGTCAGTCAAAAGTTGTTTAAAACCCAGAAAGGTCATTCTGGACGATAACCAGAGAGTATGTCATATTTTGGAGTTTTTAACAAAGTTAATGGATTGATCTTGATCCGAAATTATTATGGAGTATTGTTAACATAGGTATATGATTATTGGTTGAGGATTTGTTGCATGATTAAAAGTTTTGGTGAAAGATTTTCTTAGATTTAGAAACTTCGAATCTTGAAGAGGAAAAACAGTTTCTGTTTTGAGAAAGTTTAAATCTTTTATGGTCTAATCTTATTGCAATGACTTTGATATTTTTATTTGAGGATCCTAAGCTTCTTATGTACATGATATAATGTTGCTTTGAAGATATTTGATATTAGTTTCAAAGATATGAAATTTTTATGTAAGGAGATATTCGAATAGGCCAAGTGATGATGTTCTTGGCTAAATTAATGTTTTGGTTGATTTTTAACCATGTGATCTTGAGTTTAAAGCTTAGATCTATTTTAGGACACCTTTTTAAACCATGTGATGTTTTGGTTTGAAGATCACATCTTTATAAGTCATAGATCAAGAGGTTGATCAAAACAAGTTAGAAACAAAAATCAAGGGAAATGGCCTATATAAGTTTCGGTTTTTATAGAATTTTAATAGTTGTGTTTAGTTTTAAATTTTTCTGAATTCATATTTAAGTTCAGAATAAAATCTACATGAGATATATAAATTTTGGTGATTTTTGGAATTAGGATACAAAATCCTTAAGTTAAGGATATAATAGTCTTTTTCCACATGTAGAGGGTGAATTAATAATTTTACTCTTAAATTGATATTTTTCTATATTTCTAATTATTAGTGATTAAGTTATAACTTTTAAAAATCACTACTTTCAGTCTCTCGTGATCGCACTTGAGTTTTGCCTAGAAACGCGAAGACAGAGGTAAGTTAGCTTTTAACTTACTAGCAGTTTACTATGTATGGGTGATAAGTAAATGAACTACAGTATATGTATGTATGTTATTATATGTGCTATGCCAAGTCATTACATGTTTATATGTTACATATAATTTATTCTGTCATGAATTATTCATCTGCTACACAAGATATTCTGTCACGTATTGTTAAATATTGCAAGTAGTATGGATACATACAATCTAAGGAGATTCTGTCTAAGGAGATTGGAAATTCCTAAGTGTGTCCATCGTGACCCTCCAATCTTTCCTGGGAATCTAGAAGTTCTGTCTAGGAAAGATTGATCTTTCCTGGGAACTTACTTAGTGAGTACTATTCATTTCTACGATAAAAATTCATCAAGATATTATCAGAAAAAAATGAAATGTCATGTATGTCATGTAATGTATATTCACTGTTGCAAGCATGTTATGTTAAAAATGTAATGTTGTGTTACATCAAGGCTTTTGTCCTTTCATATTCAAGTCACATTCTGTCTCTAATACAGTTTATGTATTTCAAGAACAATCATGTTAAGTTATTCATGTCAATCACGATCCTAAGTACTAGGATGGGAAAATATCCTAGTAAAACTCCTTTGTTCACGCTGGAGTGTCTAAATAGGTGTGAAATTCCCTGGGTTGACGAAGTATAGTCAACAGGTTGCGAATGGGACCTAACTAGCTGGTCACCGGAGCGCACCAGGCACTAACGCCGATGGAGCCACATTTTATTTTAATAAGTCATGGGGCCACAACAACTGTGGAGCATGAAGTATGGGGTCACAGCAATTGTGGCACATACACTACGTGAGACACAGCAATTGTGACACGTAGAATACATAGGGCCACAACAATTGTGGAGTATGTATTAACGCACTCACAGCTGGTGTAGATACCTGTGTTGTGATGCGGTAATCGGCAGGGACACATGGCTCTAGGGGACCCATGTAGCACCCACATGTTATGTTAATCAAGTTAAATGAAAAAGAATTCAAACTCATGTTATGTTCAAGTTCATGTTCATGTTATGTTTCAAGTCTATGTCAAGTTAAGTCAAGTAAGATCAAGTCCATGACAATGTTATGTTTCAAGTTCATGTCACGTTAAGTTAAGTCAGATCAAGTCTATTACAAGTAAGTGAAGTTCAGTTCATTCATGTTCATGTTATGTTTCAAGTTTAAGTTATGCCATATGTCATGATTACTTACGATTTTGATTATGTACTTATGATTTTACTGTCATGCATGCATTATTAACCTGTGTGTATGTTTTATGTTAACTTGCTGAGATTTGTAATCAAATCTCACTATGGTAGTCCCAACTACCATTCCCCCCGAATGGTAGATTTTGTTACAGGATCTAAAGAAGAACTGGGAAACAGCCAACTGGACACGGTCGATTAAGCGACAGTGCGGCTTCAAGGTTAATATAGTAGTTAACTTAAAATTACTATATGTACTATGAAGTTACATCTTCAGTACTCATTTGATCACAATCATTGTGGACTAGTATTGTGATCTCCGATATTTAGTATGCCTTTATGTATAAAGTATATTTTAAGCATTTTGGGATATTTGAATTTGGTGCATAGTATTGCTAAAGAAAAAAATTATCCGCTGCGAATATTGCATAATGCTAGATGTATGTTAAGAACATTGCATCTTATATGTCATGAACGGAGATACGTAACCTTGTGTTGCATGTCTCGACACTTCAAATGTCCGTTCAATCCCAAGCGGAATTTGGGGGCGTCACATTATTATACATAAAGTAACAAAATATATTACTTATGCTATGTATAAAAAATAATACATATAACACATAAAATATATACAATAAAAGAATATATGTAAGATTCTAAGAATATACGTAAGAGTGTATATATATATATATAGAAGTATTATGAGCATTGTGACGAGCTCATAACGAGTTGAACCGAGTTTATACGAATATTGTTCATGAGCCTAAACTGAATCGAGTCGAGATTATACGAGTTTAGCTTGACTAATATTCGAACCAATATTAGTGGTTGCGAATAACTCATTTATTAAATGAACTAAATTCGAATCGAGTTTATACGAGTCGAGCTCTAACTATTCACGAACAGCTCTGTTTGTTTGCAGCCCTAGTAATAGATATTATTTATATATAATATTATCCCTATGATTTAAGTAAAAAAAAAAAGCCAATACACATGGCTAGGTTCGAATTTCCTGCTTAAACATTCGAACATATTATGAATACGTTCAAAACAATAAATTCCACGTTCGAACGTCAACATGTAACGTTCAAACGTTACGTGTATAAAAGGCAACAGCAGAATCACAATTTGGCCATTCCGTCATTTCAAACGTTCGATTCTCATCGCCTCCGCTGTCCTCCTACGTCACCGCAACCGTCAAAAACCACCATAACCGTCACAAAAATGGTAAGTCATTCTCTTTAACTCGTTTGAAGCTTAAAAAAAATAGTTTTAGGGGAGTTTCGATTCCCATTGGTGGCTGAAACTTCAACTTGATTTTTCGGCCACCATGGGTTGCCAATGGCCACCATAAAAACCTTTCTTGAAGTCTATATTTCATTTCTATAGTGACTTTTGACCAAATGTTGTGTATTTTGCAATTTCAGAAATGGCTGAGTAAGCCATTCCTGTGTTGTAACGTTCGGACATTAACGACCATTGAATTTCAAGTGGTCATTGAAGCTCGAATGTGAAATTTATATACGTTTGAACGTTAACCCTTTAGTTCTAAACAATGCACTTATGTCCGATCATTTAAATGGGAAATATTCGAACGTAACATTTCCCTTGTTTGCACGTGGATCAATTCTCATGACGTTCGAATGTTTAAATGTAAACACGTTCGAATGTTATAGTGTTTGACAATTTCGTTTGAACGCGTTGTCTTATACGTTCAAACTTTACTGATAACATTCAAATGTGTATATCTAAACATTCGAACGTTGGCAGTAATAGTATTAATTTTGTTATAAAATATTTATAACTATGTTCTAATGTTTGTTCTTATTAATCTAGGATATGGCTCATCTATTGACAACAAGTAAACGAGGCCAAGAAGGAGCCAATCTGGACACTGCTCGGCTTAGGGCCCGAACAGTCATGGCTGAACGAGAAGTATTAATCAATGAGTTCGACGAGTTGACGTGGGAGCAAAAGACTCTGAGAGACGTCTTCGTTCAAAGAAGATGGGTCTCGATGTGCTCGTTGAGGGGGAAGGTTTACCCCCTCAATAGTCTGGGAGTTTTACATGGAGATGTGCTCCATGCCTCAAGATGCATCCTCCCACACTGTGACTATACACAGTATACAGTTCGAGGTCTCAGCAGATGTTATCGCCAACCTACTTGGGATCCGTCGGGGAGTTGAGACGAGTGAGATTATACCAGTTGCTCAGGCCGAAGACACAGCAGCTCCTCAGCACGGGGACACAAACCCTGGAGCAGCTGCAGGCGCAGGCCGCACGAATGCAGATGTAGGCACATCCACATCTACATCATCTACTGGCCCAGTTGGGGCCGAGGATACTGCGCACGAGCCTCATGTTGACGACCGAGATGAGGACTTCTACATCCTCACTGACAGATACCAAGAGCAGTTGGAGAAGAAGAACTCCTTTAACTAGAATTAGCATATGCCTTTCTTCCGCATGTTACAACTTATTATTACAAACAATTTAGATCCTGTGGCATATAAGACCACGTTCAGTCAAGCTCACGCACAATTCCTGATATGCGTGGCACGTGGAGAGCTGGTCGACTTGCCATAGAGAATTTTTGAGAGGATCCGTTACGAGGTGAGTATTGTCTCGATGGACAACCTCCCATACGGAGTCCTCCTAAGCTTGCTATTACCGGCCCGGAGAGTGCCACTCCAGGTGGAGGAGTGGGTGGTAGACTTGATGAGCCCCATCAACATGAGCACACATCGTTGGAGCATTGGATAGGGGAATGGGTATGCTCGACGTCAATCTGGCCCTGTACCAGATCTTGTTCCACTGACCCAGTTTGGGCCCAATGTTGCTCCCCAAACTGAGAGTACTGGTTAACAGCTGATGGGTGCATCTGCGGGGGATGTCCAGCAAGCTTCCGTTGATGCAGTCATCTCGAAGATGACAATGCATATGGACCGACAGATCGATAGGTAGATCACGCATGTAGAGCAGATTGTCGCACAAATTGCCCATCGTGTCGATGTCCTAAATCAGAAGGTCGAGGCATTGATAGAGGAGTTTCATACATTTGTGAACAACATGACCTTTTGAGTGTTGTTTACAAAATGTTATTATCTTTTCTATTTTGCTTACAAAATATGTTTTGTTAATATTATTTAATGTATCTATTGTTTTGAATTTCAATTCTCAATTTTATTTCATGTTAGCTTATTCAATTTTAATATTAAATCACTATACTTCAAATTTCAATTTTTTTAAATTTGTAGTAATTGTTCACAAAATATGCATTATTTTATTTAAAAACTACATAAAATTTAAATTACAGTCATATTTACCAAATACTCTATCCAACGTTCAAACGTCATTCATTAACGTTTGAATGTTATTCAATAACATTCAAACGTCACTCACTAACGTTCAAATGTTATCGCCAAAAAATATTACGTACATTCACACGTAAATACCTTTAGTGTTTGAAGATCCATATGACGTTCGAACATAAATTTGCCTACATTCGAACGTCGGCCGAATTCTCGTATGGATTAAACCGTCACAAAAAAGGACTATCACCAATTCCAAAGCGTCACTAAATGAAATTTTTGTTGTAGTGTACAAAAATAAGAATTAGACAAACCCTAGATGATCAGCATGCAGCGTCTGGCCGGATATGTACACGGCGCCCCTTCATCATGAGTACTAGAACTGGATAATTCCGTTGCATATATGCATATATATATATATATATATATATATATATATATATATATATATATATATATATGTCTTAAAAGCAAGTACTACTAGTGATGTATAAAAAATCTCATACTCATAGATACATGAATATTATTACTGGTAACTAGGGTCTGCAGGAGCTAGGACTGGGGTGCATGCATGTACCTGTGTGCTACTGGGGGCCCAAAAAAACGTTAAAGATCGGTCTAAAATGAAAAATAATTTAGCTTCAAAGTGATTAATAAAAATAAATTTATAAATTGAAGTGTACGTTAAATTAATATAAAATTATTTTTTATTATAAAATAAATCTAATAGATTTTATAAATCACATTAATTTATAAATTTATTTTGTATAATTTCTTTATATATATAACAATTCTCATATAATATAAATATAAATATAAATATTTATATATATATATATATATATATATATATATATTTCATGCTTTCAACTATTAATGAATGAGTAATCCTTCACATGATTTACATAGAAATGATCAATAAAGTGAAAACTGAGAGAAATAATATGGTTTTTAAAAATGGTGCATATATGGTACTACTTAATTAATTCCTAGCGGTACTTTGTCTGATTATATTTTAAAGTACATGGATCGCTAAGTTCTAACAAAATTATTTAAACCCTAAATTTAAGTTTCGGTTCTATTTATTAATTTATAAGTGATTGAATTATTTGACGAACGAGCTGCTACATATATGATGATCATGAAGCATTAAGTTTCACTTTCACGGTGTAGAATTTAGATCCATGTAAATTCGTGATGATCACCGGCCAGCCCCTAGCTAGTAAATTCCTGTACGCACTACAAGAAAAACAGGCTTTTATGACTAATTTATTACATTTAACAGACTGTTTGTAACTTAAATACAGACTGTTTGCAATCAATTCAGTCTGTTGGTTGCAATAAATTAATCGCAAAAACTTATTTTTCTTATAGTGACGTCGACCAAGCTAGCTGCTCGATCAGTGTAGAATGCAGAGAGAGGTACGTAAAGGCCAGGCATGAAGCAAGCAAAAATTTGATCCTAGCTAATATATATATATATATATATATATATATATATATATGCAGTGTCATGTGATCATGAAGCGCGCAATTGTACTGTCACTACTGCTTTCTAATTACCTACTGCATGTGAATATATATCTACCAACATGATCACGTTCCATGCACGTGTGTGCGTATATATAATATATATGACTAATAACCAGCTAGCTAGCTAGGTCCAGCTGATAGCTAGCTAGCTGCTAGCTTTACAGCACGTAGTACAACTATATATGTGACATGAATTATGTATGTAGCAATCAACATTCCGTAGATCAAGGTGATACCAAATTAGAAACAAACATTCTATCTCAAGATATATAATGTTTTCCGTTTAATATTGGTGATCATAGGCAATATTAGTAGTAATACTGCATGCCTTTAATTCGTAACTTGGGTAGAAACTAGATATTAATAGCTAGGCCGGTTGTAGTACTCTTTGAAAGTCATCTCTTCTAATTTGTGTCTTGCTAAAACCCTCTTGGTTGATCCACTAGTGATAAACAACTCTATAATTAGGGATGAAAATTCATGTTTGCGGGTCATGTTCATGTCGTGTCAAATCGTGCATGGACATTCTACTATATGGGTCAACCTAATCCATTAATCTAAACAATCAGACCTTCAAACTTTAACACGACCCATTTCAATAACGTCGGGTCATGTCGTGCCACTTGTTTTGATCCGTTTAATAATTAATTAGAAACAGGTCAATACAATATGACTCATTTGATTAACCCGTTTCATCTAAATGGGTTGAACTAACCCATGTAACCCATTTGATCTGTTTAAAATAAATTTTACATAAAAGTTCAAATCTATATTTATTAGTAGCTACAATATTTAAGAAAAAAAAATATGACTACCCACTCACAAAAAATATTTTTCATATTTAACCTAAAATAAAACTAATATTACAAACCCAATAATAATAAATATGAGCATAGGTCCGGAATTACAATCTAACAATGAAAACATAAGCATATTGAGAAATACAAATATTATCCTACAAATTAATGATAAAATTATAATTTTAAAATAAAATTTAAACAGGTTATTGTGGGTTGATTCTGGGTTAAACAGATTGACTCATTTATTAATCGTATCTTAACGGGTCAACTCATTTTGACCCAAACCCATTTATATAAAACTCAAATTCACTAATTTTGTGTCATATTCATATTAAGTTCACGAGTCATGTCATATATTGTCATCCCTATCTATAACTAATATGTTAGGAAGGGAAAAATAAAAACCAATAACATAAAATTAGTTGGTTGTAGTAATTAATTAATGAGCTTTGGTACTCATCATTCTCACACACCACAGTACACCACACTTATTTTTATTTATTTATTTATTCTTCTTAAATTAATTGATTTCTTCTACTTTTTATCCATACACCACATATTTGAAAAGAGAAAAATAAATAAATAAAGAAATTATGTATGGTGTGTGATATGAGGATGATGTGTAAAATTTTTCTTAATTAATACATGTTGCAAGAAATTGATCACTGGTACATGCATATAATATTCGAAATATTAGGGCTATATATATTTATATATGCACTAATTATAAATTTCAAAAATATAATGTGGTCAAACATAACATCAACATTGAATAAAATAAATTAATGATGATGATGATGATCAGGAAAGACGTACACCATTACTTGCAAAAATATGAAAAATCAGAGCAGATCAAACGAGAATGGTTATTCCTGGGAGGGTTGTAATTTGGGCTGTGTCAGATCAATAACTCTGGAAATTCGAGGCAGATTAATAATCAGCTAGCTTTCAAATAAAAGCTCATGTCATTTAACTGAAGTTACTCACGAACCATTCATGAATAATGACCGATCGAACAATTTGTATTCATGAAGAATATAACCAATGATATTTCTGAAAATCGCTAGCTAGCTAGCTGGACCATAATTATATATATATTTACATATATATATATAAAATAAGCAAAGCTGTTCTCATAACTAATTGCAAATTAATGACCTAGAAGACCTTAAACATGATATTCGATTGCTTTAAAGACCAGACCAGAACACAGTTTGAAGAATTAAAATGATCCATAAAAAATGAGTACTCCGACTGGATAAATAGTACTTATAATGAGCGGTCCAGATGGAAACTGTAAAATGGGAGGAGCACTGATCAGGAAATTAGAATCATAAACACCCACCAGTTAAGGTGGTGCGAATTAAAGAAGACACCTTGTATGAAAAGGACATTGATTTTCAGGAAATATGATGGCTTTCCCGGGACTCAACACCACTATATCAGTCCTGACAGGCAGCCGATCGACAGGCTGAAACCGATCATGTCCCGGCGGCCGGCCGGGCTCCTGCAATTAAGCTATATATAGTGTACGTACATATAATGGTTAACTAACTATAAAATGCAGCATCAGTTGTGTCATGAGATAGATGCATGGCTGATGATCAGTTAAGAAATCGATGATCAGAAAGGGATGGACCACAGCTTTATGAGGAGCAATGCTGTAATTAAGTTACATTCAACCCCCAGCTCTTTCCTTGCAGCTCAGTGGAGGAAACTAAATGTACTGGAACCACAGAGAGAGAGAGAGAGAGAGAGAGAGAGAGCGAGGGCCGGAGAGATTGTACGTTTTTTTCTGAGCAGAGAGAGAACGTACGTACGTTATTATGAGTTTGATCTTAAACCTAACTTCAATTGTAATGAAACTTGACAACGTAATGACAAAACAAAAGTGGTCACTAGATCCAAAAGAAGACAGCCAAATTATATCCCCCCATGTTAATACTTTCTTCTCAAACACTAAGATTACTCTGTAACCAACACCAAATTAATCAAATATATATTAAACTCAATTTCAAAGCAATCAAACTTGCGACGTGTTGCCAATGCAAATATATATACTTAAAATTAAAGTAGTAAAAATAAAACGAAATCGAATCGTACACATGCATGCGTAATTGATCTGGATTAATTGTCACTAGTCGAATATATCACTCACGCGGCCCGTCGTCTCCTCCATAATGTGGATGCATCCCAGTACTCCCCGGAGACTCCAAATTAGCACTAGCACCGACAATCGGCCTATACGCATTGAGTGCGGCAAGAACACCTAAATGGCTGTCGGTTACAGTGCCTCCACCACCTCCCATTCCGCCGATTCCGGCTCCAAACTGTTGGCTAGGCAATAGAGCCGCCATTGGAGGAGCAAAATTCATAAATTGCAGCCCACTAGATATAGATCCCCTATACGTACCAGCACCATTACCACCCGAAGGAAATGTCCACATGGGGTCACCGTTTATCACTTCGGTACTAGGATTCGTCACCATAAAAAACGTCGCCGGATTTTGACTATGAGTACTACCTGAAATCGATCCCGCAGTACTTGATTGTAACAAATTATAGTTACCCATCTGGCTTTGAGCTAAATATTCTTGCTGCTCCGGCCTTCGCTTTCTGCCTATGCTACCCTCGGACTCAGACATGTCTAGACCAGCCTCACGCACAAACTCTTGCTTTCCCTGTAATATTGTTTCATCCACATTCCTAGTACCTGAGTTGAAATTCAAAAGCACAGACGAAGTAGTCTGCGATGATGACAACGCTATGCTGGGAAACGTAAAAGCCCTTCGCTGCGAAGCACCATCCACTGTATTCCTCAAGAGTGGCATAGTCGAAAAGCTAGGGTTGAAATAACTGCCCCTCAAGTGTGAAGGAGCTGACATGGTAGAACCAGAGCTACGAAGAGAGATATTAAGCGAGGTAAAGTTTGCGGGAATAGTGCCGGTCCCCGTGGCGGCGATGACTGCTGGCTCGGCTTGTTGGAGAAGCCACTCGATGGTCTCGCCGTCGGACTTGTGGCCTAGCTCTCGAGTGAGCTGGAAAACCCTAGCGGCACAAGCAGCGGGCATGCGGATCCGACGGCCACGGCCGTCGACTTTGGTGTGCCTGTCTTTGGTGGAGGTGCGCTTGGGGGGTGGCTTGCTGTTGTTCTTGGGTGTCTCGGGAGGTAATTGGAGAGCAGTAGTAGTACTGGAGCTGTTTGAGTACTGAGTAGAGCTTGGTTCGCCGCCGGTGGGTATGGAGAGGGAGGGATAGTGGGAGCTGGAGCATGCTTCTTCTTCCTTTTTCTCTAGCAACTGTAATGGGAAATTTGGCCTGCGGATCCCATTTTCACCATCCATGATCATATAGATAGCCAAGTGGGGGAGGCTATTTTTTCTCCTTTTAAAAAAAAAAAAAAACAATTGTTTTGTTTTTCTTTTGTCCTGGGACTACTACATCGGTAGGTTTCCCTCAAATTGAATCAATTACTTGGTGGCCTTGTGGGTCTCTCTCTTTCAGTCTGATCTTGTGGATCATGGAATTCCTTTCAGATGGGAGCTGGCAGCTAGCTGAGTTGTTCTCTCTTTACAGAGAGAGAGAGAGAGAGAGAGAGACTGATCATGAGAGGATAAGGGAAGATCGGCAAGCTTTAAGCAACAAAAATAATGAGTGGGAATAATGTGCGTGGGCTATGAAAATTGAAAAATCATATGATTTTCTGGTGAAAAAAATACTGTTTTTTTCCCTTAAAAATGGGGATTTGTTTGTAATTTTTTAATGTTCAGGGTGCTTTCTATCATTACCCTAAAAAAAATACTTGGGGTATCCTTTCATTGTCGTTGGACAGACCCTTGATTCAGACTCCACGTGCGGTGCTCTTTATCATTCAATCCACAAAGACGGTGGTGGCCCAAGGTGTGGACCCAATCTCCAAAAGTCAAAAACACTAAGAAACTGACTGGCAAAGGAAAGATAATCGAGCGGCTCCCATCTCATTCAAGTAATCATTGCCCTTTTGCCTTTGCACATTTACCCTTTGTTTCCAAGGGCCTCGCTTTCTCCAAATTTCATTTCAACTACTTCTTTTCCTTAACATTCCCTTGCAACTGTTTTTCTAGGCAAATAATATTATATATAATCCAAGATTGTTTTTTGAAAAAAAATGAGGATGACGATCCCTATAATCACTCAAAATTTTTTATTATTAAACCAGTATATACAGCACACCTAGTAACACTAAAAGAAAATTATTTATTTACTATCAGTTATTTTCTATCAAAATATAATTTCTTGTTAAAATAAGTCTATTATGATCACAAATAATCATTTTTATCTCGCAAATAATTCGTTATAAATACTCATTTTTCTTATCTAACTCGTCATAAATGACATAATTTAATTTGAAAGATAACTCATCATCTATCGTCATAACTTGTTATACATAACATAATTTGATTTGGAAGATAAATTTTAAAATTTAAGTCTTACAATCAAAATCTTATTATTTAATTGATGTGGATGGTGTGTTCTATACACCAGTCTGATAATAGAATAACTCACAATCACCCTAGATATCATTCATGCCTAAACCCAGAAGAGTAAATAAATAAATAAACGAGGGGGAAAGTTGGTATTAATGGAGGAGTTTTGCTACACAACCTCTACCACACTCCACACTCTACACTCCACATTTTTTTAAAATTTTAAATTTTTTTAAATTTTTTTTAAATTTTTTTTTGAGTTTATTCTTTTTAAACTATTTCAAATTTTCTATTCATTATTCATATAATAAATATTTGATAAAAGAAAAAAAAAATGTGGTGTGTAGAGATTGTGTGAATAGTAGGAGGTTATGTAGATTTTTTCTTAATGGAGTAGTACACCCAATCTTACGTTGATGATCTCTTGGCCTATAAATTGTTATATATATGAATCAAGAGATCAGGGGTACGTTTCATCCTGGATGGTTTCGGCTGGCAGTCTATGATCAAGAGGATTGCTTAAGATTTTTACTGCAACGTGAGTACAGATGGTTGGGGCATATATATTAATAAAGTTGCACTAGTTTTGAATAAGTTGTACGTACGTAGAAATTGAGGACGCGCGATCTCATATTCCAAATGCTTGTATAAAAGAACACGCGTTGTCGATGGCTAGCTCTTAAAAAAAAAAAAAAAATCAAAAGATCTAAATCCATCACATGAAGACCATCACATGCACTTTTGTAAGGAGAAATCTTGTATGGTTCTCATGATGCTGAGAGCTAAAAGGTAAAATAGTCGATGGATAATGAATTAAGCCGATCGATTATGTATAAATAAATCATTAGAATTTCACGAGGGTGATATATAGCGGTTTAATTAGAGTGGCAAATTAGGATTATACTTTCAGTTTGCCCTCATGATAGACTGTGGATCGAGGACTACTTTATTGTTGATCATCAGTACTGATCCGGGCTATAGTGAAAGTAATCATGGAAAGTATAAAGAGTACGATGATCAGAGCTTTGCGAGCATCCAAAGAGCACAAAAGATTATATCGGCATATATGCAGCCTTGAGTGGTGTGAGTAGCACTAGAAAACCTAGCTAGCTAGCTAGAGCTAGCGGTACGTGCATTGAACGAGCATGGAAAATTGCATCGACAATAGAATGTGATTGGTTAAATCTTAAAGATATAATTAGGTCAAAAAATCTGATTGAGCGACATGATCATGTATAGCTAGCACTAAAAGACCTAGGAATATTAGCATCGCATGAGTCCCATGCATGTGTCACTTTAAGCAACGTGTGAGCCACATGACATGCACACTCATCGGATTGAGACGTACTCATGACTTCTTGTATATGTATGTAGATCGACAGCCTAGGTAGAAATAATCTCGCTAGTAATGCGATGCGTGTTGCTCGAAGATGGCGGCCAGAAGATGTTAAAAGCTCATAATTTTTCACATAGAGAAAAATTCAAACGTATACTTCACAGAAATGGCTCTAGTTCAGCCTTGATAGATCAGGAAGTGCATGGGAAGGAGAGGTTAGAAGGAAGGAATAAAGCTCTCTCCCCTTTGACATCGGCACCAAATGTACGTGTGGAGATAAATATTTTTGCTCTTTTTTATGGCAAATGATATTAATAGATCATCACTCAATCTTAAGGATTAATTCTAGTTAATTGCAATATAAAATATCAAAACAAAAGATTTAGTACCTCAAAATACTATTTTTTATTCAATTAATTATTTGCACCCTTTGTATCCATGCATTCGTCAAATATATATAATAGACCCCTAGCTAGACTAGTTTTGAGGGAATAGTACAAAATGAACACGCTTAAATTTAATAAAAAATGAAAAAATAAAACAGTAAGGTTTATATATAATAATAAATAAATAATAAAACTGAAAAGGGCCTCTTGAGATGATCACGTACCCGTGGTAGGCATGCATTTCAATAATTTGCACCCTCAAACAACTAGTTATTTTTCAAATTAATTGAACCCTAAATACTCAAAAACAATAATTTGGTTAGGATTCAATTTTTCATTATATATAATATATATATTTATATTTATATAAAAGAAGCTGTCGTCTGGCCTGATTTGCTACTAGTTTCAATTAATTGCGTTAATTTCATGAGTTGTACTAAACTTGTTAGTCATGTCATTCCGCCCTACTGATGATCTTAACTCTAGCTACTCCACACAGGAGGGAGGCCAGGAATCTGTACTTTTCACCCACCATGGAGACCACACATTTACCCCCGGCCAACAAAAGCTGTCCTCATCTACACGGCATGCATGACAACGGCCTGCATATATGACTTTTGTTTTTCTCTTAACTTCTCGCATATGCATCATCTTGAATTAACCAGTAATATTGCCAAGGTGGTTATCTCGAACATTGACACCACAGCCAATGCCATGATGATCAAGCACGTTCCAGTACTAGTACTAGTAAGTAGTACCGGAACCCCGCGGATATATGGAATCGCCAATATAATATCATGCTCGCCAATTACATTAACGTCCCATTCTATGCAAGGATAAGTTTCAACAATTTCTCCCTTTGTACGATACTACAAAAAAAAAAAAAACTGTTTATTTATAATTAATTATTTTCTACAAAAATAATTATTTCTTATTAAAATGAGTTTATTTTCATTAAAAATAATCATTCACGTCGCAAATAAACCATCACAAATAATTATTTTTCTTGTAATGTGAAAACGCTACCACGCCTCAAACCATGACTTTTGCACCAAACGAACCAGCCCTTTTGCTATCAAATCTTGTGGTGGTCTAAAATATTTCTTTGCAAAAAACCATTTTTAACCATTGCGATGTGTTATTTCCTATGAGGAAAAAATCGCTACAAAAACTAATTTTTGTGACCAAATCAAGTCGCCTCAGTTAGTTTTGGTTGCAAAAAGTTAATTTTGTTTGTTTCTGTCGCTTCATTTTTGGCGAACAAGATCTCGTCCCTAAAAACTTGTTTTTGCAGCAAAATTGTGTTGTCGCAAAATAATGTGGACCGAAAAAAAAATTTCCCAGCACTTTTTACTCTTTTAATTTGCAGTGATACTAAATCGCTGCAAAAGTTCATAAGCGAAAAAAAAAAACCAAAATAGTATTTTCCATTCACCTTCTTTGGTTTGAATTCCTTAACCCTATTCGAGTTACTAAGTTATCGATCCACTTAAAATTGATTGGTGTTAGGAAAAATATATTCAAATCTTTTATGGCATTTGACAATATTCTAGGTCACTTGTTTTTAGAGGGGTCTAGAGCTTTAAATGAATCAATATGTTTGATAGCTCACTCTGTAATCGTCTGGTTAAATTTGAATCGAACTCTATTCGTAAAAAAAAGGCCCTCCCATGAAAGTAGATAGCCGCTTGATTAGTAATGACACATACCCGATAAAACTCTACTAGACTCGACTAAGGCTCATTAAGGCTGGCTTGTTTATGCCCGAGTCGACTCGTTAGCTCAACTCGATTAAAGCTCATTCATATATTGATAAATATATACATATTCCTATGTATATATACATATATATATTAGCTAATAATATAACCATAGCACTTTTATAATTAAATATATCATATGTAACTTAATTACTTATGTTTGTATATTAAATATACTTCATAGCTATATTTTATAATTTATGCAATAATTAGTCAATAATATTTAATAATTTCATATACTAATATGTCGGAACTATATATGCTATCATATATGAAATAGTTCGAGCTCAAGTTAAGAATTTAACTTGCCGAGTCAAACTAAAATAAAGAATAAATAAAAAATTCGAGTTTGAGCTCGAGTTCGATCTTGATTATTTTGAGTCAAGTTGAGTTTGACGAACCAAAAAGGGGCTCGGCTCAGCTGGATTATAGCACTAGAGGGGTCAAAGATCAATAATATCGCAGACACACCCAAACATTTGCATTCATGTTGAGGGTCATTGGAGGAGAAAATCCCAATAATGATAGATTTTTCCATTGGTGAGAGTCGGGGTCTCATGCATGCGCAAATCAAGATTTCAACATATATATTCGTGTAAAATACATATATAAGAGCCTGCGCGCATACATAATGCTTTCACTGCTGTGATCCGAGCAGTACTTGGATGCTGTCCCGAATTAAATTAAACGACAGGAAATTTAATTACCTGCAGCTGCATGGTTGTAAGGAAATAGAATAATTAAGACTGGAGCCTAGCTAGGAATCGAATCGCACATACGTGCACATCATGATGATGGTTGCATGGATATTGATCGAGGCTAAATTTAATTTTGGACTCACTAGCTAGCTAGATCAATCACATACACATCATGATTTATATATATATATATATATTATAAATATATTATACATGTGGTCCCAAAGCTTATGAAGGGCAGATTGGCACGTACCATCAAACATAACAATTAACATTGACAGCCTGCAGTTGGAAGGGAAATATATATATATAGATATATATATATATATATATATATATATATATATATATTTATATATATATATATATTTATATATTTAAAGGTAGATAGGACCGTGCTGCAGGATGAAATATTTACGATCCAAATTTGCTTGCCAAGATCAGGTAAATCACGTGTCTCTTGACATCATGCCTATTTATGTCATGTATATATATATATATGTATGAATATTATATGTATGTATGCTGGATCAGATCATTAGGATAGTTTGTTGTTCCTTTATTTGGTGGCAACACAAACTTTCCATCCAAATAAGAGAATTAGTTTTTAAAATACCCAAGGTCCAATTAATTTTTTCTCAAAAAACCAATATGAATGTGTTATTTCTTTATATTACCTTCGTTTTTATTAAAAAGGTTGGTCTCATGGGTGCATATATGGCTGATCATGATCACTCTAAAAAAAGGAAGCTAGGGGCCGGTGGTCGAACCTCCAGTTACCCCTAGAATCCAATTGATCTGATATTGATGATATATCTGGGTGGCTGGAGTGCCTACAAGCAATTAATGGTGACAAATTAACTTGGTTATAATGAAGACATGAGTCAATCCCATTCTGTGAGGGTACGTGCATGCATGGCTGCAATATTAGGAATTTTTTTTATATTTTTTAGTTTGAAAAATAGTGGATTTTTTTAACGAAAAAATGACGTTGATCATTCCTCTACTTAATTAGTAAGGAATAATAATAATAATATTTGGAATTAATTACATGATATTGTAAAGAAAAATAAGGAAGATTGACAGAGGTTGGCTGCATGCACATTAATCCCCAAAACCACAAAGAAGCTGGAAGCTGCTGGAATATTTAGGATATATCCGATTATGAAAGGAAAATTAACTTAGTTTGTCCTGTTGCGTTTAGGTAGTGAGGTATTCTCAAGTATTATGTAAATAGTAGTAAAAAATTAATAAAAAAATAATAATAGAATATTGAATAGTAGTGAATAATAGTAAAAAGTAATAATAAAAATAATAAATTATAATAGTGAGGTATTTTAAGGATTCTCAATACCCAAATTATTATTCATTATTTTATTATTATTTTTCACATATTTTTTACTACTATTCAATATTTTATAATTATTTTTTCATTATTTTTTATTACTATTTACAGAATACCTAAAAATACCTAATTATAAATTATGTAATCACCATCACACATCAGCATAACTACTGCATTATGATATGAGGCAGTAAATATATATAGATAGATAGATAGTATGCCAACCAAATAAATCCAAGCTGCTATCTAGTAGTCTTTTTCACTAAAAGTAACCAATTTATGCACCAAATTTAGGTCCCGTAAAAATAGTTTCTTCTCATCTTATTTTATCATTATAATTTTTTTAAATTTTTACATAAAATATAATAAATAATTTAACTCTTTTAAATTTTAAAATAATATTTTATTTAATTTTTAAAATTTATTTAAAATTATTTTCATCTCATTTCATCTTATCTTTAATACAAATTAAGCATTGGTCGTTAATTCTTGGCTAGCTCTCATGCGATCCCGTTGTTGGGTGACTTTAATTTATAACCTGCATGTATACAGACATGCATTAGCTAGCTAGCTTTGAGCTGTACATGATAACAGCATATGTATAAATATATATATTTATATTAGTGATAAGGTCTGACAAAAGGGTTCGAGACCCATGTGAGACTGCAGACAAAGGCAGAGAGAATAGCCCTAAAAATCATCAAACCTCAATAATTGATGTCGCTGAAACATATCGTACCGCGCGTACTACTGCTACTTATTGGTTTTGGTAATTCAATGCTCCACTTTTTCAGCTACAGCTCATATTAATTTTGATCAAAACCCACGTACGATACATGATATCGTTACGCAGAATTAAACCTGCCTACATACCAACCAATTGCATTTTAATTAATAGAACCACTTTGTAGCGGTCGGTCTGCTGTTCACCCATAAACAGCTTCTAATTAAATTTTAACATCTCACTTATTTTAAATTAAAGCACTAGTATTGGTTTATATATATTTATATACAAAATTATATTTACATAAAATGACTCAAAAAACACTCACATTGACTTATGCATATGTATAAAAATAGCTAACTATGAGTTGTTGTCTAAATTTGGATAACTATTCACATTACAAATCATATTTTAATAGTTATTTCTCTCTCATTTCACTCTTTTTTTCTCAATCTTTTCATCTTCTCACTCCCTCAACAACACAATAAATTTTCACATACACATTCCTTTTATTATTATAATATATTATATATTTTTTTTCATTTTATTATATTTTTAATATAATATATAAAAAAATTATTTTTTTTATTATTGCATTTGTATTATTAATGTCAAATGTATGTAGTGGATGTTAATTACAAAATATATATAAAAATTTTGATTTTAGAAAAAAATTAATAATAATAATAAAATAATATTATTATTTAGTCTCAAATATGCATAAACCAATGTGAGAGTTTTGCTTAAATGACAAAATGGTTATGCAAATGAGGTAATTTTGCATATGCATATGCATATATCAATGCTAATACTTTTAGCTTTCAAAGAAAATAAAGAAAGAAAAATACAAGAAATTGATCAAATTACGCACATTTTGGTGGCGCCCTTATTGCTTCCAACATTTTCTCAACAACCAAACAAAACTGAAGCCAACACATACCAATTCGAACTCCATCAGGAAAAAAAACAATATTAACCTTTGATTTCCAAAATTCAAGTCACGAGTTAGAAAAGAAAATATGAGCCAAAATCAAGAAAATTAAAAGATCCAATCGAAGAATTGGAACAATAAGTAGCTCCTCATCTTCTACATGCTCGGTTCCACACGGACACAACTTAGCGCCATTGACCACCGCCCAGCTCAACCTCAAGCTCCTCCCTCTCGGTAAGCTCTGCCGCTAGCCTTTCCCTCTCTTGGTATGCTTTCGCTTATCTCTCTCTCTCTCTCTCTCTCTCTTCTCCCTCATGGCATGCTCGCATTCTCTCTTACCGTTCCCTCTCACTCTCTGTCTCTTGCTCTCTCGGTCCAGTCTCTCTCTCATTTCTCTTTGTCTCTATCTCAGCTTTGCCGCCACCTGGAGCTGCAGCCACACAGTGCACTTCTTCTCTCAATGGCCTCTGTTTCTCATGTGGTAAGCCTCCATTTCATTATTCGCCTTCCTCGTGTGACGACAGAGAGAGGTGGCGTTGACAACGAGAGAGAGGGCGAAGAGAGTAAGGAGATGAAAATTCGTATCTGGGTTATGGGGGAGAGTGAGAGGATGAGGGATCCATTGCGTGCGTGTGGTGGGGGTACACGGTAGGAAAGATGAGGCGGTTATATGTAAGTCACTTATTGTAGGGCTGCTTTTTGAACATCAACAGACGGACCGTTTGGAAGATTAACTCTTTAATTAATTGGTTGTAACTTAAATAAGCAAAAACTTCTACTTGAAGAATTAATGTATTAAAAGTATTATATATATATAAGAAATTAGGTATTTATATATAATACTCATTCAATAACATTAAACGAACGGTACAGTTCGAAAAATTAATAAATGTTGCAGGTTGAAATTAAAACATGCATGTCGTTACCGCCCAAGAAATTAGCATACATAATTAATGGTTCGTAGTTTTAGTTAGAGAAGAAATGATATTTACAGTCATAAAATAGGTAAGTACTGCATGTACATTTTTTAAAAAAATAAATAAATATGAAATTTACATAAAAAAATTTTAATTTTTTAATAATAAATTTAATTTTTTAAAAACAAAATGTGAAACGCTTATACAATTCATAATTATATATATTGATCAAGGTTGCCAAGTAATTAAAAGGTAAAATACATGCATGTAGGTGGTGGCATGCACGTACAGAAAAAGATGGTCACTGAGCATGCAGCAGAAACTAATGATGTTGCATATGCTTGACCACAAGTAAAGAAACCCTTTTAGACCCTTTTTTTTTTTTCCCTTTAAATCTCTGATCTGATTATGATATCGACTTTGCCCGTTTACCGTGGTAAGACTCATCAGATAAAAATAAGAGGCATTTTTATTTTTTGTTATTGTACGCATGATGCTAACTAGCTGCATGCATGGGGCCATAATGCGTACAATTACGCTAACTACTAGTACTAAAAGAATTGACAATTCTGGAAGAGCATCTTACAATAATGTTGGCGCTCAACATGTTACGACCGGGTCTGATCATCGATTGATGAGGCTCAGATGTCAGAATTCTCACGATTTAACCCAAGATAATGTCTCTTACCTACGTACGTACCTGTTTCACGTGTTTGAGTTTAATCAGCTTCCCTCGATCGATCGATCGTTTTCTAAAGGTTCTGACCCGATCCTTAAATTTCGAAAAAAAAGAAAAAAGAAATGTACCGTACGTGTACTGTTTGTTCTCTGTCATTTTATTAAGATCTTGATCAAAAGTCACAAAAGCATAATGCGTTTCGTTCTCAAACGTAGTTAAATTTAATTAAGTTCAGTCTAATTTTAAATTGAGTATAATATTTAAACACTCAAATCTCAAATTATTAAATTTATTTTAATTCAAAACTTTTTTACACGTGAGACTCACAATCTTTTTCAATTTAAAATATCTTTATACATAAGATCCATAATTTTTTTTAATTTTTTATAAAAAGTACTAAACTCATCTTAAGATCCAAACATACTTTAAATTCAGTTTAGATGGGCGTTACATAACTCCATTCACTACTCAATTCACTACTATTTATAAAAAATTCAATTCAACTTAACTCAAAATCTAAACACAGCTTTAACAAGCAGGAAGGCATTAGAGCAAATCATAGCTAGCCAAGATCCATATCATGAAAAAGTATAATCAAAGCTACCTCATGAGGTTTTTTGGAGGTCCGCAGGTGAGGTCGACATGATAGATAGACCTGTAAGAAAAATTATAGTTGTAATTATGAGTGTGTAAGTACCGGACAATCAATTTGAAAAAAGTGAATAAATATATAATTTACATAAAAATAATAATTTTTTAATAATGAACTCCATTCTTTTTCAAAACGACTACACGATACTTGCACACTCTACAGTTGTATGTAGCATTACTCAATTAAGATACATGGAATGGGATCCACATGAGACGCAGCTTCCTTAGTCTTGATTTGGATTGAAAACTCATCTCAACTCATCTTATCTCATCATTACAATTTTTCTAAATTTTTACATAAAATATAATTAACAATTTAACTTTTTTAAATATAAAAATAATAATAATATAAAAAAATAATATTTTATTCAATTATCTTAGATTTATCTCTAAATCAAATCTTCTCAAATTATACTTGCGGAGGAGGTGGTGGGTGAGCTGACAGCGCCACGTCAGACTCAGACTGTTGGAAATCTTCTTTCCAACCTTTAATCATATATAATATCAGAAGTACCCTGTCTATCCTCCACCCACTGCATGCCATGTAACCCTCACACCCTGCTCCCTGCCCGTCTGCAGGCCACCTTCTACTCCTTCCTTAATTTTACTACTAACTCATAAAATATAGGCTCAGAAACCGAGGACAATAAATAGTATCAAGCATATGACATTTAGGGTGAGTTTGGACGTTAAGTTGAGTTGAGTTGAGTTGAGATGATAAAATATTATTAGAATATTATTTTTTAATATTAAAGTTATTTTAAGATTTGAAAAAGTTGAATTGTTTATTATATTTTGTATTGAGATTTGAAAAAGTTGTAATGATGAGTTGAGTTGAGTTGAGTTGAGTTAAGTTAGGTTGAAGATCCAAACGCAGACTTAGAAAATAGAAAATGATCTTCGTTTTAAATCAACCTAGCTAGGTTGATGATACTGACGAGGAATTCATCTTTTCAATATTACGGTCTAGAATAATACTATTATATCTTCTTAATTTATTTTTTAATTTTAACTATTTATGTATTTAATTTTTTAAAATTTTTTTTCTTAATAGTTAAAAAAGTGACTATTAATTTTTTTTTTAAATTTTTAAACATGCTTAAAAAAAAGTAAAAAATAAAAATATAAAAATATAATTTACACTAGGTGGTGCAGAGATGGGCACCTACAGGCAGCAGAGTAGCACCACTCTTTCGGCCTATTACTATTATTTTCATCTTATCCGAGTAATTTGTTAAATTTCAATCCTATGGAACTTCTAAAACTTACAGCTTAAAGCAATAAATTATAAAGATTTTTCTTATGTACATTTATATATATGTATGTATGTAATATTTTATTAAAAGAATGAGGATATCAAGTCTTAGATGACCAGTTTAACTAATATATAATCATTTTGTGGTTTTTTTGTACTGCTTTTATGGGATGTAAATGAATAAGACTACGTACTCCCAAGAATTTGAATTTAACTCGGTTATTGACTCGATTAAATTATTAAATAGCTCGTTTGTGACCAAAAAAATTAAGTTTGATTATTATTATTAGATGATATTATAAACTCATTTAAACTCGCTCGACTTTGATACCTACATATTACTATACGTATGTTCATATATATTAATATAAAATGGTTTATATATTAATAGTTTATTAGAAAATCGCGCGCGCGCACATGCATATAAAGAGTTAATGTGGAAATATTAAAATATCAACTAATTTTGGTTACAACTCTAATTGCTTGCTTTCGATAAGATTTGGAATATACTTCATAAATCTAGGCTATAAATATTGATTTTGATATGACATATATGTGTGTGCGCGAGCATGTGTGTGTTCAAAATATTAATATTCTATTAAAAAATAAAATCAAAATTTAAGATTAACTATATAAATAGGAATAATGCTACTATGCCCCCTAATTTATACCGTTCACTTTGCTCACTTGACGTGACAAAGCACTTTACTATTTATCATCTCCACATATCACAGATCATACTTTTTTTATTTTATTTTTCTTAAACTTATTGAATTCTTCTACTCATCATCTATATATCACATATTTGGTAAAAGAAAAAATAATAATAATAAAATATAATGTGTAATGTGTGGGATGATAAATAGAATTTTTACTCTATAAATAGTGTAAGGGCGATTTTTACTTTGTTTTGATGAAGAATAGCCAGATATTGAGATCTCATCTAGAGACCATCCAGCAACGCAAGATTGTTGGAGTGCTTAGTGACCTTGCAGTCATGTGCTAACCTTACATTAGGGTCCAATGTCATTGGGAAGAAGTTATACTGCATACAGCCTGACACATTATTTTAGTGGCCTGGGGGGCTTTGGCCCTCCAAGATTTTCAAAATCGAATAAAATATTAAATTTTTTAAAGGCGCTTTAATAAGGTAGACTACATAAAACTTAGTTTCGGCCCCCCTAGAACTTTTTTTTTGTAACTTTGCCCCTGTTTACAGACGTTGTTGAGGGATGAACTGGGTTGAACTTAGGCTGACCGTCAAAACACACAATAATAGACAAATAATTTAGGATACAGTAGGTTGAGGTTGGATACTCTACAATCAAATGATTGAAACCTGTTTTGTGTATTTGCAGTTTTTGTCTTGCTTAACAACTGTGATATATGCATCTTTCAAATTAATATGAAGTCACCGTCTCCATTATCATCTAGATTTGCAAAGATTTGATATGAATTGCCCACCAATAATTTCACCGATGGTCTACATCGCAGGTATGAAGAACACATGTAGTGCCCGCTCTACCCTAGTTGTATGATTTTCAGCACATTAAAGGGGAATGGAATGGAATGTTGGAGAGCGTCCGGACAGGTTGTGAAGAAAGTGGAAATGCACATTCGAATTCAGAGAAGTTGCTTGACAAATGATTTGACCAATACCATTATAATAATTCTTCTCATCAGCCACTATTCACCCACACACCTCATAAGGTGAGGTGTGTGGGTGATGTATAGCAAATCCCAAATTTCTATCCACTAGAGTGCTACCCGCCTCCATTGGACGGATTTTGTGCAGTCATGTCCTCCCTCCCTTAAGGACAGATGGATGAACCAAACCATTAATCTTAGGAGGAGAAATCCAAAGATAGCAACTTTTCATAAAATTGTTCAAATTTAACAGTGGTATCACCTATTCCTAAACAATTTTTTTTTCCAAATAAACAGTAATACTAATACCTACATCCAAAACACACCTAAAAAAAGGTATGGACGCCCCCAGACTACCTAATAATATTTGCCCTCAGTATATTTACCTCCAAAACCTCTTAGACAGCAGAACCAAAAAGGCTCCAGTCGTTAACTTTGAAGGAAGAGACTGCAAGTTTGAAGACCTCAGCCATTGGCATGCATCCAGCTTGAGTTGCAGGAACAACAAAACCAGCCCCAACTGCGCTAGCACTTTCACTCAAGGGGCTGCAACCAAAAGAACATAACAGCAGAAGTGTCAAAGAAAAGACTTGACAAAGAATCTGTACATACAATGAAGCCAGTTTTAAAACAATTTTTTTTCTTTATCTGATCAATTAAAACTTTAACTCCAACTGGCTTTGAATATCTCAAATAAAGCAGCCAACCGCTTCCAGACACGTGTTACACAAACTATCATACGAATAAAGATCTTATGCTCTGCTTAGGTTATGAACAGTTTTTCCACCAATGCTTCTTTTCAGACTCAGAATGAGAGTCATAGCCTGTTTTGGTATTTGACATTTACCAACTTCACTTTCAGCAACATTACTAGGAATTGAGCAACATAAGTTTACCATATATAAAGTATTAGGGAAGGTTCCTCGATTTAAAAGTTCCAGGTGGTTAAATGATTAGTAAGGCAGGGGCACACACAACGTATGTTGCTAGCACCACCTAGGAGAATTCCACTGTCCTGTCAAGGTACATCAATGGTAAAGTATGTGTAAATGTGTGTTTATGCATATGCCTGCATATGTGTGAGCACAACAGCATGTGATTTATGTAATCCAGTTAATATGCATTTAGAAAATATTTCAATAACTCCTGGAATTTATCTGATTTACGTCAACTTATTTGTGATACTTACTTTATAACAACAGGATCATATGCAGTAATCAGTACATCTGTTCCAACTTCCTTAAGGCGCAGATTTGCCAAATACACCTGCAGGGGGGAAAACCTATTTGGAATTTGGAAACTTCTCAGAATTATGGAGGATACAGACAAAGAACAAGAACAAACTTACCTTAACAATATTTTGGGCTTCCCTTCCTTGCCGTCCCTTAGAAATGGCCTAAACATATCGATTAAGAGTACTTAGAAAAAAGAGATGGACAAAAAAACAGAAGAGAAAGAGAGAGTACTTTGAAACATTTTATGCAACTATTTTATATATTTTTCTTTCTAAAGAGCCTACTTGCAAATAATTAAAGACGATTGGTTATTAAAAAAGAGTTTTGTTTTTATGCTAATTATGAAAAAAATTGGCTCCTATTTAAATGTTGTTAGACTACAAAGCGTCATAAATTTGGAAACAAAATTTAGTGCCCTAGCATTTTAAACACCATCATACTAGTTTAATCATTTTTCAGAGAAGAAGACAAACTACATTTCCATGCTCATTAAAATTGCTAATAAAACAAATTTTTGGCTAAAAAACTTTTTAACTGATTACGAGAAATGCTTTATGGAGCAAAAGTCCAATCCAAATGAATTTTTGTTGAAGTTGTAATAATTGATTATTTCAATACAGAATAGTTGTATCTTTAACCATATGAAGCAAAATCTTTTTCAGCTCTTAGTTGTATCCACTATCAGTTACGTCTACACATCGTATCACATTTAAACATTGAAAAGGAAAAACAATTTCGAGTGTCTCATGTCCAGCCAAAATCAAAATAGAACATTTAACATTTTCCGTATAATCCAGATCCATCAGATCTTATACAACTAAGCACATTATGCACTCCATCCACAACTTCAGACAGGCTAAAGGCATGTGGATTACAATCAGAGTCCATTTGAATGATGCAGTTTTGAGCAGCACAACACAGGTGCTAAACTACCAAAAAAAGCAGACATTTGGTGGGTTTAAGGTGGCAGGAACACAAGAACTGGAAGAATCCATTTATTCAGTATTAGGAGTAGGCCAAGGACTCTAATACCATGAAAGTTTCAGAGAAAATGCTTTTGGAAAAATCATACCAAAACTCTGCTTTCATCAAGTGTTATAGAAAGCAAGTTACACTTGTAGATAAAACCAAAAACATAGTCTGATAAGTTCTAATCTATCGACTACTAAAGTATACAGTTACAACAACAAACATGATGGGATGAACTTTGTGACAGTTCGGCTGAAGAAGAGTTGTTCAACATGTCACAACAATTTTAATCTTCTGATGATAACTTGTCTTCATGGCTAAGAAGCATGACTTGGAAGATAAATAGCATATCAGAAAGATGCATCAACTCAGTAACTACATATGCAATGGGAAAGGCATGTACCATCTGGCCAACTGCAGTTGTGACTACAGCAGGTAGGTTTCTGTAACACAATCCAGGGGCCTCGATCGCACCAGACTGCTCAATCACCTGAATCAAATTGAAAAATAGAGAGTGCAGGCTGTAACCACTGAACCACTAATCAGTTGCTAAATCAAATTCTAACATAAATCAAACTCAAACCTGAGCTTCCTTTTGAATGTGAAAGAAAACATAAAACTCAAACCATTCTCAGAACCCAAAAGAAAAAAAGCCTCGATATAGAATTATGTGTCTCTCTTTAACAGCCAATAACCCAGAAATATTCCGGAAAAGATGCATATTTACCACAGACAGAACTATCCTGGAATTCATACGGCATGTGGATTTATATAGAGTAAGACAAATAACTTGATTGCGATACTATCCACAGAAAAATCAGCGGCAATCCAAACTGCATTCTGTGTATGGAAAACATTATAGCAAAACTAACTCAGCCGGATGGGTAATGACATTCACCTAAGAACTTTCAGTGACAAGCATTGGTATTGGTCTATAAGAAGACAGTTTTTAACGGGCAGAAAGATTGAATGAATAAATAATCTAGTAAGAAAAAACAAAGAGAGAGAATTACCATGCCTCCTTCAGCTTCTTGTTCGGTGGCAAGGTCTTGAAGGAACCAGATAGCACTTCCTTCATCTCCAACTTCATGCTTGTAATCTAAGAGCTCGAATATCAGGCTTTCATCGCGGGCAGGGTCCACAAATACCTCCTACAAACCCACCACAGCATGAAATTCAAAGTGAACTTTGAGAATTAGCGGCACCCTTAAATAAAAGCCTCAATTAGTTCTTTTAAAGTTTTAAGTAAGTAACCAACCTGATGATCGGGGACTTGCCGGATATTGCTGACATCCTGGGACCCATAAGCCAATCAACAGCCCCGGATTATAAAATCAAAATGATATGAATCCACAACAACAGAAAGCAATATGTGTGTGTGTGTGTTAAAAAAATCAAAACTAACCTGGAATCTATGAGAGAATGTGCTAGATATTGCGCCGCCAAAAAGCGGGCGCTCCGAATAAGAATCTGCTGCCATTTTCGGCGAGAAAATGATTAACTGAAAGAGTCACAGAGTCGCGCGCTTAAGGAATCCCTAAAAAGGGATTCTACTGGCTGTAATAAAGGGATCGAATTTGAACAAGAAATACTTGGGAAAGGGAATTGGGAGAGGAATTGGGTAAGAAGAAGAAAAGAAATGAGCCGAAATTGTAGAGCTGAGGAATCCCCACTTCTCAGGTGACGAACAGAGAGAGATAGAGAAGCCTCTAGCATGTGCTGTGGAACAGTGGAAGTTTCTGAACTGAAACTCGCGGTTTCGCTCTTTGTGAATTCGTATTTAAAGATAAAAAATGGTGTGGGCATGCGTTAATATGAAGCCACTTCTGCGTGAGAAGACGAATATTGGTTTGGATCGGATTGAATGATATAGTTTTAGATAAAAATTGAAAATTGAAAAAAATATTGTTAAAATATTATTTTTTAATATTATTATTATTTTAAAATTTTAAAAAATTAAATTATTTATTATATTTTTTGTGAAAATTTAAAAAAATTATAATAATGAAATGGGATGAAATGAGAGAAGACGAGACACTTTCTAAATCTAAACGGAACCAAATGCCCGTTTGAATTCGAATATCTAGTATATCTATCAACAAAAAATCTATTTAACCTCTTACTATTCACACAACCTCCACACACCATATTTTTTTTATTATTAAATATTTAATATATGAATAATGAATAAAAAAATTAAATTAGTTTAAAAAGAATAAACTTAAAAAAAAAATTTTAAAAATATTAAAAAATATTAAAATTTAAAAAAATGTGGTGTGTGGAGGTTAGAGAGGTTGCGTAGAATTGTTCATCTATCAATAGCAGCAATGAAATGATTTTAATCGAGATGTTTGGTTGGATTTTGAAAAGAAAAAAAAAAGATAGAAAAAGTTAATAAAAATAATATAAAAAAATTAAAAATTATTTGAAAATTATTTGAAAATTATTTTTTTATTTTAATTTTGTTTTGAAATTTGAAAAAGTAATATTATTTTTTATATTTTGTTTGAGAGTTTAGAAAAGTTGTAATTGATAAATGAAAATTTTAAAAATTTAAAATTGAAATTGTTTTCTATTTAAGTAATGTTTAGAGAAAAAATACTTAAAAATACTTGAGAACAATTGTATTGCCAAACGATCCTAAAACTCAGCTTCCTAACCTTGATGGCTATTCTTTATATTATAAGGCGTAAGTTAAGTTAAGATTAGGACAATGCTAGGGTCACTGAGAAACATGATCTCTACAATGTATCAATAGTGCAAATTGTACTTTTTTAAAACATTTTTTGAAATCCCTTTAAACATTAAAAAAAATCACAAATTTATTAAAACACACATTCTTAACCATAAAATAAAATAAAAAATAGTATCAAAGGACACCATTCTCAATGGTCCAAATATTTTCTTTAAGATTATATTCTCTGAAAGAGAAATGATATACCCACATCAATTTATACAAGAGTTTACAAAACATCATATGTGGCATTAGTTTTCTCTTGTTTTTTCTCATATAAGGGGCTTGACGGGACTAAAGCTTAGCGGCACTAAAGTTTTACAAAAAAAACTAGAAATTTCTTATAGTCACGCTATACCTCACCTCGCCTTGTCTGCCTTGAATTTCAAACCCAAAATCCGACCACCATCATCCACACCAGTGCCGAAGGTAAGTCTCTCTGTAAATCCGGCCACCATTGTCCACATCAATACTACCATAGGTAAGTCTCTTTGCTGTTATTGTTCTCTCTCTCTTCCACAAAATCTATGTTCCGACCACCACCGTCCACATCGGCAATGTAGAGAGTTCTCTTTCTGAATAAGGCCTTCGTCGAGCTCCAATCCCACTCCTCCTTCTCGCTCTTATGGTCCTACTTGGAGTTGCTGGAGTCACAAGAATAAACTCTATCCAATGCTACCAAGTCCCTAGCCAAACTCCACAATATATCCATCTTCTATACAAAAGGGAAAAAAATAATTGCTTTACACGCACAAGGGTCCAAAAAAAATTTTTGCCATTTGGAATCATATTTACACTCACATAATCCTAACCCAACAAAACCATAGATTTACCGTATCGAATTAGATGCAATCAGTACTTGTCTCTAACACATACCCTCTCTAGTATTTTTTCCCTTTGATTTTAGAGAATTTATTTAACATAATTTTTATAAGGAAAATGGAGATGTTTAGTGTGAGCTATGTTGAGCACACCATGTGGTCGTACTCTATCATGGAAGCTTTGGCAACAAAGATTGTTTTTGCTGCTGGGAAGTCTCTCGTTTGCCTTCTGGTATAGCTTGTGTTAGTTTTTTTTCATTTTCATCGTGGCTTGTTTCCACAAATTGTTTCTTTTTCCTGATATATTGCTCTGTTTTTGCCCCTTTCTTCTTAACAGGTCATTATTGTATACAACTTAAGCTTTCATCATTTTATTATGCTTTTAAAGAACTCTTCTTTTTTTCCTTTCATATTTTTGTATGATTTTGTGGGTACAAAATGTTGTTCTAGATTTCTTTCCTGGGTGAGTATGTAATATGCTTCTATCTTTAGTTTTGATTAATTTGTTCTGGCTATAATGGGACTGCTTGAATTATTTATGATATGAAACATGAACTTACTTAAAAGGGTGCTAGAGAATGGAGGTTTTGGGAATCTTTAGATTCATTTATGGGTTATTTCCTAAACGATGGAAGTATTTAATGTGTTATCTATATAGTTTTCTTCTTTTTTATAATTCTATAATACAATTATGCATTTATATAATTCTAACCATATTGAATCGTTCTAATTTCATAATGTGTGGTGATGATTACAGAAATTTTCTATTATTACTCAATAGGCCACAATGATTTTTGTTTTTAGTTGGGTTAAGCATGGACAATCTTAGTTCCCCTACGCTAAATCCACAAATTTTGGCCTACGAAAATCACTGATCACCACCACAAGCCAACAATGACCTCCATGCCCAACTCTCTTCCCCTTCCTATGCATCACTATGTAGCTCCACTCCCGACATTGTACGCCGCAAGTTGCTCTCCCGACATCACCAAATGAAACAAGCAACCTCATCATCCACTACAAGTCAGTAAATTTTATTTTTGCATTTATATATATTTCAAAAATTGTTGGGGAATATTTATTTATTGATATGAACTTGCAATATCCAAAAAGAATTTTGAACTTGAAATTTTCATGTTTTAAAGATTTTCGTGAACTTTTGTTTTGGCAATTAATTATTGCATAACCTAGTAAAAAAAATCCAGCCATTTTTTTAATATCACATATAGTTAGATGTGAAGTGTTTTTTTAATATAAATGTTTATTATTTTATTAATGTAGTAAATGAAGTCTGGTGTCTCACATGCGGATAATGAGGGTGATGTTATGGAAAGTGATAGTAGAAATAATGGGTATGAAATCGTAAAAGAACTGAAAGTTGGAATGTGTTTTGATTCAGAAGAAGAAGTGAGATCATACTATATGTAATATGCAAAACAGGTGGGGTTTGGGATGGGGAAGATGTGAGATCCCTAAAATTTATTAGTTATTTAATTTATTATTATTGGCTAAATTAATTCAAGTTATTATTATTATTATTATTATTAGTTGTAAATTATTTTACAAGTTGTGCATTTTATTTTATTTGTTTTATTTTGATAAGTTTTCGCATTTGGCTTTTTATTTGTAGTGTTTTAATTGTGGGCTGTGTGTGTTAATTCAGCCCAGCCCAACCCAGCCCTCGTGAAGAGTTGGCCCGTGTAGTAGCTGAAACCCAGCCCCTTCTTTAATCCCAAACGGCACTGTTTTGAGAAAAACCCCTTAGGGTTTCACCACTTTCTCCCTTGCGTCGTGCATAGTCTTCTTCTTCTTCCTTCTTCTTCTTTCTTCTAGTTTCTTCTTCCAGCAGCTGCCCTTGCCGATTCTCTCCTCCAATCAACCTTGGCCACACGCATTTATACTTTCTCTCATCACCGACCACCTCCTTCTTCCACCTCAAGTTTGCATGTTGTCTCTCTGTCGTTCGGAAATGGACTCCAAAGCGCACTGCCATGCCGCCCCTCACGGTGCCACCACCATCTTCCACCTCCAGCTTCCTCGTCGTGTCCGTGTCATTCGGATAGGCCTCATTTAGCTGCTGTCAACCCTTCACTGCACCACGCGATCTACACTGCCACACGTTGCTTCCACGACAATTCTTCAATGAGAAGCTTCAATGGCTGAACTGCCATACTCGGCCTATAAATAGGTCGAGTTTCTCCAGTTAAATTCATCTCTTAAATTAGTTCATCACTCTCTCATATATCCGAAAATTAGAAGTAGTATATTTGTGTTTTGTTTTATAGAAGCCGTGAGCTTCATTCGGTTCTTGGGAAAATTATTGGTGTTTACCGAGAGTGTATATTCATCCTCGTGATCTTCCAGAATTTTTCCCTTCTTCGATTGTGAGTAATTTTCTAAAGTGTAATCCATGTGATTTAAATAGCGTTATTAGAATTTAATTGTATTTTGTTGAAGTGTTTTAGAAATTTAATTGTATTTGTTGAAGTGTTGAAAAATTGATTGTATTTGTTGAAGTGTTGGGAATAAATTGGAGTTGATGTTGGATTTAGGCCTTGGGCTGGATTGGAGGATGGGATTACGCGTGTAGTGGTTGTGAAACTGTGAATTTGTAATTATTGTGTTATTAAATAAATGAATAAATTACTATGTCATCCAATATTTGTTGTCATTCATATTTATCATTTTTAATTTAATTGTGCTATGAAGTCACGCTATCTGTTTGAAAAAATTGGATTGATGGTATTAATTGTGTGGGTGCGTGGGTATCACGACCCCAAGCCGAAATGGGACATTATCTTGGTGGAACTCCTCTGGTCACTCGGGAGCGTAACAAACTGACGTGACGTCCTCTGAGTTGTCGCAGGACGACGACGGGAACGGACGAGATGGTAACGCTCTCGTACCAATTCCGTGGTCTTTTGCTAGTGGGGTTAGAGAATGCTTGACCATGTACGCGCTGGGCGCGAAATTGGGTATCGCTCGTTACGAAGTTTCATGCACGGACGTTACCCATGATGTGACAATGAGAGTCAGGGTGTGCATATGGTCCATAGAGGAGGCCGTAGTGCATGCATATTATAATAATGAATATAAATATATGGGCCAAATGGGATTTTGGCGTGAGTGGTTAAATGTGTATTTTTTAGAAAATATGTGAAAATTAAGCCCTTGACCATATGTGTCGTGTTGGTTATATTAATGCATTATAAATCTCTTGAATGTTATTTTGGTTAAATACTTGCTGAGATGTTATAATCTCATGTGGTATTTTTAGCCTGCGGTTCCATCTTATGGTGTCAACAATTTTGACGCAAAGACTGGGTATGAGCCTGAAGGACCAGCTCCGCCGGAGGCATGATTTCGCTAAAATGTTATTCAGCGATATAGGATTTGTTTCCCTTATATTATTTGTTTTCTTTAAATTTTCTGTCGGATGACTGCAAATCCGTGTAAAGAATATTTTATTTTCTTTCTGGTACTTAATAAAAAATGACCATTTTTATTCCGCTGCGAATGCTATATTGTATACTTATTGCATATTGTACACACTCTGAGCACTTGTCGTTGAGGTGCGTGATCCATGTGGTCAATATCTCGGTGTCACGAACTCTACTAAAATAACACGTGGGGGTTGAGGGTTCCATAAAAGAGAAGTTCTAGTGCTAGGAAGGATGGAAAATTAAAATACTTCACTCTTGTATGTGTGACGCCCTCGACCCCCACGTGTTATTTTAGTGGAGTTCGTGACATCGGGATGTTGACCACAAGGATCACGCACCCTAACGACCAGTGCTCATAATGTGTACAATATGCAATAAGTGTACAAATATAAAATTTCGCAACAGAATAAAAAAGTCATTCTTTATTAAGTACCAGAAAGATCATAAAATATTCTTTACAAGTTTTACAGTCATCCGACATAATTTAAAGAAAACAAATAATATAAGGGGAAACAAATCCCATAACGCCGAACAACATAAAGATAACTCATGCCTCCGGCGGAGCCGATCCTTCAGGCTCATACCCAGCCTCTGCGTCAAAAATCTACGGCACCATAAGACGGAACCGTAGGGTAAAACACCACATAAGATTATGACATCTCAGCAAGTAATTAACCAAAATAAATCTAAGAGTTTTAAAATGCATTAATATCACCAATACAACCACGTACAGTCAAAGATCAATTTCCTCAAAAATGCACATTTAACTACTCACGCCAAAAATCTCATTTTGGCCCACATATATAATTTTATTATTAATATGCATGCATTACGGTCTCCTCTATGGACCATATGCATACCCTGGCTCTCTTCGTCACATCACGGGTAATATCCATACATGAGACTTTGTAACAAGCGATGCTCAGTTCCGCGCTCGACGCGTACATGGCCAAGCATCCTCTAACCCCGCCAGCGAAAGGCCACAGAATCGGTATGAGAGCGTTACCGTCTCGCCCATTCCCGTCGTCGCCCTGTGACGACTCAGAGAACGTCACGTCAGTCTGTTACGCTCTCGAGTGACCAGAGGAGCTCCACCGAGATAATAACCCATCTCGGCTTGGGGTCGTGATATACACACACCCACTTAACCAATCTCAATTTCCAAACAAACAGCATGACTCCATAGCATAATTAATTAAAGACATTAAATATGTATGATTACAATTATTGGATGACATAGCAATTTACTCATTTATTAAATAACACAAAAATTATAATTTTACAATTTCACAAACACTACACGCATAATCCCATCCTCCAATCTGATCCAAAACCCAAATCCAACCTCAACTACAATTTATTCCCAACACTTCCAAAAATGCACTTTAATTCCAATATCTCAACAAAATATAATAAAATTCTAATTTATTTCCAACACTTCTAAAAGTACAATTTAATTCTCAAAAATATAATTTATTTAATATAATTTAAATCAAATAAATTACACTTCAGAAATTTACTTACAATCGAAGACGGGAATAAATTCTGGAAGAACACGAAGATGAAAATTACACTTTCAGCAAAACTCCAAAATTCCTAAGATCCGAATGAAGCTCACGGCTTCAATGTACAAACTGAAACACAGAAAATCCAAATTTCCAACTTTCGAATCTCACCAACACAGATTCACGAAATTATAATCTAACAACTTGATTTTGAGATGAAAATCAGTAGTTTTTCTTCCCAAAAAATTCGAAGGATTCGGCCCTATATTTATAGGCCGGATAAGGCGGTTTCCCCTTTGAAATTTCCATCATTGATTGGCTTCAATGGGTGGTAGAAGATGGTCGCGTGGCTCACAGGTAGAGAAGCCAAAACCGGCCGTGCAAGCCGTGGAGGAAAGATCGACTCTGGTGCGGAGGTGTGGTGCCGTGAGGAACAACATCTTGACAGCACGAACTCAAACTCACATGCCGAGTGACACGCAGTAAAATGAGGATGAAGGAGGTGGAAGCTGGAGGTGGAGAAGAGAGGAAGAGGTGGCCGGTGATGAGAGAAGGAAGAAAACGTGGCCATGTTTCAGTTGATGGAGGACTCAGCAGCTGCTGGAACCAGAAGAAGGAAGAAGAAGAATGCAGAAGAAAGAAGAAGAAGGAGATGGAGCAAGGCGTTGGAGGAGAAACGATGAAGCCCTAGGATTCATCAAAATGCACAACATCATTAACAGGGAATGGACCGGGTTGCAGCTTGAGCGAGCTGGGCTTCACGCGTGGGTTGAGTTTGGCTGCTGCAGGGGCCCTATCTTCACGCGGACTGGGCCCGGTTTCACTCAACACACACACACACACACACACATGGGCTGAGCTCTCCTTCGGCCCACCAGAGAACCACACATACTTATACACAAAATAAAACACTACAATTAAAAGCCCAATCTGAAATTTTATTAAAATCAAACAAAAGAAAAATAAAATACTTCACAAAAATAAATTCACAACTAATAATAAAATTAAATAAATTGATTTAATTTGCCAATACTAACAAATAATAAAACTAATAATTTTAGGGATCTCACAATATGTGTGCGGGAAGGAATATCAAGAAGCACATCTTCGAATATTATTAAACATAGTAGACCAATGGAGAAATTCGGATGCAAGGCTAGGATTAATGCGGCTCTACGTGCTGATGGAAGGTTTACTTTGTCATGCGGTGTGCTTGAACACACTCATTCTTTAAGTCCCTATAAAGCAAGATTTTTTCGATACCACAAGAAGTAATATTCTCGTACAATGAGAAAACTTGAAGTAAATGACATGGCCAGAATACGCGTGTGCAAAAACTTTAAATCTCTTGTTGTTGATGCAGGGGTTATGAGAATCTGTCTTTCGGAGAAAGAGATTGTTGTAATTACCTTTGTGAGGCAAGGTTACTTCGGCTTAGGGAGGGAGATGCAGAAGCACTCCATAACTATTTTTGCAACATGTAAAAACAGAATAAGAGATTTTATTATGTGATGGATGTTGATAATGAAATCTGGGTTAACAAATGTAATTTGGGCGGATGCTAGAAGTAGGGCTGCTTATGAATGTTTTAAAGATGTAATAACATTTGATACCACATATATAACTAATGCATACAAGATGTCATTTGCTCCTTTTGTAGGAGTAAATCATCATGATCAATCTATTTTACTCAGATGTGGGCTGATATCAAGCGAGGATACAGAGACTTTTGAATGGCTGTTTGAAGTGTGGTTTGTAAGAGTGGCCGATCTCTAAATGTAATAATCGCTGACCAAGATAAGGCAATGCAAAATGTAATTGTAAGGATCTTTCCAACATCCAAACATAGATTCTATTTGTGGCATATTATAAAATTGCCGGAAAAACTTGGGGCATGTTTTAAATATGAAGCTATTAAGAGTTGTTTACAAAAATGTGTATATGACTCTTTAACTTGTGATGAATTTGAGGAGTATTGGCAGGCACTACTCAGGGCTTATGACCTCCATGATAATGCATGGTTGACTTGGCTATATTCTAAGAGGCATCTTTGGGTACCAACTTATGTTAAAACTACTTTTTGGGCCGATATGTCTACAACGCAGCGAACTGAAAGTATAAATTCTTTTTTTGATGGATATAAATTCTAAAACAACTTTAAAACAATTTTTTGAGCAATATGATAATACCTTGAGATGAAAGGTTGAGAATGAGGTTGCTATTGATTTTAGTTCCTTCGACACTCAGTTTCTAGGTATTAGTCATTATTCCATTGAGAGACAACTGCAAGAAATGTACACCAACACAAAATTCAAAAAAGTTCAGGACAAGTTTTGAAGATTTTTATATAGTTGTGCTAATTTGATTAGCTCAGAAGATGGAATATATACCTATCATGTGACCGATGAGGTGAATATCAGAGATGGATTCATAAAACGGGCGAATTTTTGGGTTACATTTAATGAGGATGAGTTTGAATTAAAATGTACTTATCTATTGTTTGAATTCAAATGGATAGTATGTAGACATACTTTGTGTGCCTTGACTTACTTAAACAAAAACAATTTGCCCTCAAAATATATCCTTAATAGTTGGAGGAAAGATTTGCGGCGAAGATATACACTTTTGAAGAGCAATTACGATAAGCTTGGTGAAAATCCTGAGGCACAACAATATGATAAATTGGTTCACAAGTTTTATGAAATAGCATCAACCGCATCTTGTAGCGACAATGGTTATAATAAGTTGATGTGTCATTTAGAACATATAAGTGAAGAATATATACAGATGACCACAATTTTTTATGGCAGGACAATTTCTAATTATCCTCCTAGTACTTCCATAGGGGGCAATAGTGATAAGGTGCTAATCCCAATTAAGATGAAAAGTAAAGGGAGACCACCATCAAAGAGAAAACAATCTACGTTGAAAAAATCAAGAAAAAGACTAAAAACTCGAAAGAGTGAACAAAATAAGGTTACTCACTTGCTTTGGTGTGTTGGTCAAATCATATGTATACTATTATTTTTACATTTGTCTCTAAAAATTTTCTTATCATGGGTTATCAGAAATTTTCTCAATTATTTGAACACGAGACCCTAACTCATCTCTCGCCTGATTTTAGTGCTCCATCAATTGCATTATCATGGATGACAGTATCATTTTTTTTTCACAATATATTTTAGTGTTTCTATTTTGATATGTGCGTATATAATTGTTTTCACATTTGCTTCTAACATTTATTCATCATGGGTTATCAAACATCTATTCAATTATCTGAACATGAGTCCCGAACTCATCTCCTACATGATTTTAATGCTCCATTGACTGCACAATCAACGATGATGGTATTATTTATTTTTTTCCACATATATTTTAGTGTTTATATTTTAACATATTCTTTTTATTTTATGTTTTTATAGATACAACCTCACACAATTCAGCTTGTAAATGAGGGCACTCCCTATTTTCCTATGAGCCAAGATGTAGATATGGACATTCATGAGCATTTTTAAATATATTTTTTATATTTATTTTTTAGCCAAATAAAAATGAAGTTAACGTGGTGTTGAGATCTGATTATATTCCATGCAAATTTGGGACTTTAATGATATTATTGTCCTCATTACTGATTGAAGTAGAAGATTTTGTATTTTGTGGTCATTTTGTGATTTTGTTGTGCTTTGACAATGTGAGACTTAGAGTATGTTAACTTAATTGTAAATGGCTGTGATGGAGGGAAGAGGCTTGTATTTTATGCAAGTTGTAAATATTGTAAAGTTGTTGTATAATGTTGGGAAAATGTGTATTTTGTATAGGTTGTAATACTAATTTAATAGATTGTCATTTTTTTGTACATGTATTTTTCGGTTTTCACTTGTAATGTTATTGAACAGTTGTAACTATATTTAATGATTTTGATATTAATGATTAGTCAAGTTCTTTTTAACATGTTGTTTTTGGCTCTACTGTTTTTTACATTTCATTATTAAAAGTATTAAATAGTTGTAAATATTGTTTATCAACTTTAATTGTTTTAATCATCTTTATAGTATGTGTACTAGTGAGAAATAGATATTGTAGTAGCAAAACACAATTCCTAACATGTAAAAATGGACAACTATTTTTTGTGGGGATAGATGTTTGTTGCATGGTTAATTATGGTCCACACACTAAAATTCATTTTCAAAAAGTTGGATGCAGCTATAGAAAGACAAAAAAAAAAGCATTTTAACACAATTATGTTACAATTTAACACGTAGTTCAATTTCAACAACATAATTCAGAAGTTAAAATCAAAATACTTTATAAGCATATGTTGTTGCGACTTTATTCAACACAACTTAAGCAATTTACAATCAAAATACTTCTTACACTCACAACAGAAAAATCCAAGTTGTAAACAACACAGCTCAAAATATAACCTACCCAATTTACAACACACAATTCAAGATAAGGAAAAAAAATCCATGACACACAAAGTACTACTCTATATTTATTGCTTTTGGTCCTTTTTCTTTTAATTTCTACTTCACATCAAATTAGTTCAATTTCTATTGCCTACTTCAAGCTTTTTAGCTTGTTGTTGTTGCGGCTGCTGAGGCTTCATGGTAGGAGCTTCTGCAAGTCATTTTCTATTTGCAATCAGCTTCTCTATCACCTCAATGCACTTGTCGAAATTAATTTTCCTAGAAAAACAATAAAAATAGTTTAAAACTAAAATTTAGGGCACAATGCACTTTAGAAACCTCTGGATATCAAGTTCTATTCATAAAATTGAAATAAAAATAAAGAAAGATAGTGCAACAAAATTCACTTATATAAATAAAACTAAAAAATAAGAGGAAGAAAGAAAATAAATTATTATGAAAATAGCAATCAAGAGTCTAAACAAAAATCACTTAAAGAGAATAACAAATAAGCTCAACAGATAAAACAAAATATAGTAAAAGATTCAGCTCACTTAAAATCATGATAAATCTGTAGCGACTCATTCAAGAGCAACATAGATTCATCACTCTACAAGTGAAATGATGGCCCAATCAGACTTATATCTAGGACCTACCTTTTTCTTGCCAAAGTTAAATCCAGAGCTGAAATTAAATAATTGCCACACTTATAGTCACAATATGTGAAGCAACGTTAAAAGGAATATCATGGTTGCAATCAGAGTGTTAGAACTTAGAAAGTTAACTAAAATATAGGTTCCATATATTCAAAATTGGAATCAACTTCAATTATGTCACAGTTTAATAAAGGCTATAAAGCACAATCCATTTAAGAGATACTACGAGCATTCATTAACTATATTGATCATAAAAATTGATTGTATTAAATGTTTTTTTATAGGGATTATATTAAATATACAAGACATGAGTACGAATTAACATTATATACTTATTATTCAGTGAGTCTTGAACAAAATTACTCATTAGAAGTATAAAAGATAAGATTAACCCAAAGCTTTACTGAACTGACCCACATACACCACCTATTTACATATACTTTCAAATCCCACAAGCCAGTTTTGCATAAAACCATAAACAAATAGATTAATAGTCTTATTCTCTACCGTTTTGCATTAATTTTTCCAGCTACCAAGCAAAAGGTAACCCCAAATCAAACTCAAATCAGAAAGAATCACAAACCCTATAGAACTAGATCCAATCACCATATACCCAATCCCTAAATCCAATCCTATCCAACCAAAACCCATAAACCTCAAGGTCAGAAAAATTGTAAAAATGAAAATAAAAAATACATAAATTATAAAACACCTAGCACCATTAAACGCCAGATCAAATAAAAATCAAATTTAGGTTTGCAAGATGAGATTTGGGATAACAGATAAAATACAATTTTAAATTAGAAAAAAAATACCGATTGATGTTACAGTGAGGAGGGTTATGGAAAGCCTTAACTAGAAAGGGGTCCACCATTTACTCATTATCTTTGAGCCCAACATGGCCATCATTGGTAGTTAAGGCATCCATAGCCATGACGTTTTTCTATCTAAAATCTCTCCAAAAAGATTTCTCTTCTCTTTCTTCAATAAAATAAAAATGAAAAGATTATTGCATTTGAAGCATTCAAGAAAAGAGGAAGGAACCCTTTCCTTTCTTATCCCACCGTTGAAGAGAGGGATGGAAGGCAAAGGATGAGATTTTATGTCCCAAAATCATCTTCTTTGTCGATGTTAAAATTGTCCACTGGTGTGGACGGTGGTAGCCGAAATGGGGGTTTTGTGGAAGAGAGAGAGAACAATGAGAGAAGAGAGACTTACCTACGATGCCGGCGTGGACGATAGTGGCCTGATTTTTGGGCGGAGATGAGGTGAGCTGTCGTGCAATGGGGTTTGAAATTTTACGGAAAAATTCTAGAAGTTTTACAACTTTAATCTTGTGTGGGAGGAAAAAGAGAGAGAGAGAGAGAGAGAGAGAAAACTAATGCCACGTAGGATTGTTGTGTAAACTGTTGTATAAATTGATATGGGTATATCTTTTCTCTATGTGGAAAATATGTGGGTATATCTTTTCTACTAACCTAAAATGATTTGATTGATAAGAAAATTTTAAAATTAAATTTTTTTTTATAAATCAAAGCAATAAAGATTGTATCATGACTAATAAATAGTATTATATAACTTCAATTCACATAAATCCGTTGATATATTCTGAGTTATGATCTATCGAGACAAGTCATATAGGGAATCATGTTCAATTGTCTCTTGTAAATAGTGACATAGCAATGACATAGCAAAACTTCTTGTGTTAATTTATTAATTTTTTCAAAGACTTCATGAATACTTTGTGAAACAATGATAGGTATGATCTCTTGTTGGTTTAGCTTTAGCTAACTTTTTGTATAACATCTATTTATCTTTCAAGGAGTTATACCCAATGATATTTTACTTGAGATTTTTTTAATAAATTTTACTTACCCAAAAAAAAATTGAAATAATTTTCACAATTTTTTTTAAATCTCGGCAAAAATGTTCTTTTCAACGTATTGTTAATTACTCTTACCACTTTTTAAATTCCAATAAAATATATCTAGAAGGTTGTCTTAATTGAAATATATTTTTAGTTAACCCATCACTTTTCAAATATAATAAGAAGGATTTTTTTTATGGGCAAATAAAAGATATTACAACAAAGGAAGGGAAATTAGAGAATCACGAAGGTTCAAAAATTTAGTTAGAATCGAGTAGTCGCTTCGGAATAGAATGGATGAGAATCCTTCTAACAACATATGTAGAAGTGACCAATTATTACAAATAACATGTTAAAAGATCATTTACATTGATATTTAAGGCTCTAAATTTTCCTAAAAAAACTCTCAAATAAATGCAAGATGCTATTATAATTAGGATTGTTAACGGACTGACTTACTTTTTTGGAGGCATGGAAACCAACCAAATCGGCCGAATGTGAGGAGGAATACCGACTAAATAGATTCCGGCTGATTCCCGGTCAATTCAGCAAGCAAGTGTCGATTTGGGCTTCTTTTATTTTTACATTATTTCTAGATCACTTTGAGCCTTTTTGGGATTGCTTTAAACTATTTCTAGATCACTATTTCTATATTTAAGTTTCATTTTTATTTTAATATCATTTGTAATGTTATGTTTAAAAAACTAAATAAATTAGCAATAAATGTTACTTACTATAACTATAATACTAATACTATAACTATTTACTAACTACATAGTTTACTACTTACTAGATAATTAAAAAAAATAAAAATAACTTCACTAGATGTTAAGTATTACACATACAAAAAAAAAAACAAATTGTCTTAAACATAGCAACAATGCAAGTAAAAAACATACCATAAATAAATGAAAACAAATTGTCTTAAGTATAGGAAAAAAAAAACATAATATAGATAAATGACAACAAATTGGAAGTGATCTTCATGTTTACTGCTTCAACCTTCAATCTTCAATAGTTGTAATGTTTGATTGTGCGCTTAACTCTATATACAAACATTAATAAATGATAAGAATAAAATATCAAATGTTAGTGAATTTGGAGTATGAAAAATACTAAAATTAAATTATAACGAAAACAAAGAAAATATTACCCGAATCTACTAAGAAGCTCTCCACATTATCCATGGCCTCTTGGATATCAATTGTTGCTGACGAATGTCTCAACCAATTTTGAGCACAAATAAATGCATCAACGGTTCTCGGAGCCAATGAACTCCAAAAAAGATCAAGCACACGACCTTCCATACTAAATATTGACTTGGTTGCAACTGTAGAAATAGGCATGGCTAACTGTATAAATCCTACAACTATAGAATAGTTAGACTCATTAATTTTTCACAAAATCAACAAGTCAAACAATGGATTGAGTGTCTCACAACCATTTGATAAATACCGATCCACCTCTGTTTTGGTAATAGTAGATCTCATAGGGGAAGATGCTTTATACCACTCGTAGAACCACTTTGTCTCACGTTTGTCATCACCATCATTCATAGTTCTAGATGTCAGAGGGGGCTCATGTTCTCAGGTATTCGTGGTGGAATCAAATGTAACATTATACTTTACATACAAATCTGCTAATATCTGTCTCACATTCGACACCAACTCCTCAGTACGAAACTTATCATGAATTTTCTTGAGGTTGAAAGTATAAAACTCTCACTTGCTTCGTGGTTCATGCACAACTACAATCAACATGAACAAGTTCATTCTATTTAATGAACCCCCAATACTTATCATATTTTTTTTCTTATGTTTATGGTCATGCTCCTCAAACAATTATTATCACTTTCATTCAGCATAATCAACTCATTTTGGACATCACAAATTTCTAGAAAACTGATGTTGGTTGTCATATATAAAGACTCAAAAAATATATTAGTGGCATTATAAAAAATTTCTAAAAACTTAATAAACACTCGTATTATCTCCCACTCCCTAGTTTTAGGAGGCCCTATATGCCTATCATCAAAGTAAGAGAGGAAATTATAATCATCACTCTCCATCCACTTGAAAACCTTTTCAAACTTTTTAGCCGCCTCTAACATCATGTAAGTTGAGTTCCATCGAGTCTGTACATCAAAACACAACATTTTCTTACAATAATTTTTTCTTTTTCTGCACATCTTTTAAACTTATCTAATCTTGTTAGGGATAATCGCATATATCTGCATTTCTTTCCATTATGATGGCGTCATTGCACTCCTCAAACCCTTATTCACAATAAGGTTCAAGATATGAGCACATCTCATGTGCATATATTTTCTCCCAACACATTTCCTAACAAAAACTATTTCAAATATAAAATTATAGTATCATTTGAAATTGCATTATCAACAGTTATAGTAAATATTCTATCAATGTCTTAATTAAGCAAGCACGATTCAACATATCTCTCAATAGTATCCCCTCGATGATTAGGGATTAAACAAAATTAATAATTTTTTTTCTGCAATTTTCAATCCTTATCAATGAAGTGTGCAATTAGACACATATAATTCAAATTCTGTATCGATGTCCATGTATCGGTCGTCAACGAAATTCTCATACCACCATCTTTAAACACTTTTTTTAGTTTTCCATTTTCATACAATCTCTTACAATTGTGCGCGACATGGCACTTTGAACCAAGGTTCAAGAGACTAACACTCTTTCCTAAATCTCTGTCCTTCAACAATTCTAAATAACGACTCATCGATAACTATCATTTTTGCAATCACTAACCTTACAACCTCTTCACTATATTTGTGGGTTACAAGACTCCTTATTGTACTACAATCACTCTCTCCAATCCTCTCCTTAGGTGTTGCCTCACCTGTCAATATTTTTTGGTATTTATCCAAAAGCTCACATTTATGAGAATTTTAAGGATATGAAGACAAATGGTTTTACATAGTTGAAGTTCCGTTTCTCTTTGAGTAACAATTGTATGTCTTGTCACAATAATTACATTTAACTTTCGGATCATCTATAGGATAACCCTCCACCTTCGTAAAATGGTCTCATACAATCGATGGATCCTTCCCTTTACATTTCTTAGGTAATAGACAAGTACTACTAGTAGGTAATGGAATTTAATTAGAAGTTCATATGGTATTTTTCCTCTTTCAGCTTGTATAAGGAACCATATTCAGCCCCAAAAAATTTGATTTTTGGATGAAAACTTTTTCTTAATGCAGTCCCAGTTGATGTAGCAATACAAGAGTGTGGGATTCCCATGGTTTCCAAGTGTGTCTGCTGCCCAACTTCACCAGAGATAGATCAGTGGATCATTTGTTTGAAAATGGGAGATTAATTACTAGAGTATGGGAACATTTTGCACTTATTTTTGGTTACTCTTCTTTGTTAAGCTCTCCATGGAGAACACGTATATTACAATGGTGGCAACTTTCTAAAGGGAAAGATCAGGTTAGCATGCTGGCAGCTATGGTACCAATGATCATTCTTTGGGAATTGTGGTTGTCAAGAAATAATTGTGTATATATCCATCTCGTTTCGCTCTAGACCATACAAATGAGTCCAATGAATACTCTCGATTTCAAGATCTATAAGGATATGCTACCATTTCATCCTCGCGTGCCAAGCAAAGCCTGAGGATTAGCTCACAGTTCAAATCTGTATTGAATTTCTATACCAATAACTCATTGATTGTTGATGATTCCTGAACAATATTCCAATATACTTGACAACCAATAAAAAGCACATAACTGGACTAGTATGGCCGAATGTAATCCCTCAAATCCAAACACAACACCCAAAAGAAGTGTCAAGTATCTCCACAAATCTATTATTAGTTGGAGGACAATACAACAAGCTTCAACAAAACGGCTTTCCCGTAGTTCCTTATTATCCACCCATTAAGTTTTTGCCATTCTTGAAGCAATCGTGCTTGTCACACCACCATCACTGCAACATATTACCTAACATTTAGAACGTGTCCAGAACTTTTGTCAAAGCAATCATAAATGTTAAGAAACAGACAACGATGAAGAGATTAAAATGCCACACAGAAAAACAATGTCTGAATTGGATCAAAGAACTTGGATTACTTCAAGCAGAAAAGCATCTGGTACTTAAATCTGTTGAAGCTACGACTCAGAAATGAGAATGCGGTTTCCTATGTCAGAGAATGTCTTCACATCAATTCCCCATAGCCTGCTTATTAAGATGAATGGCAATGTTAGGCAAAAACCCAGACAAATTTATTTTTTTTACTTCCAAGCTGATGAAAAATAACATCCATATGTCGGTCCTCACGAGAAGAACTGTCATGCCAGGCAGCCAATTAACTGCAAATATGGGGATCTTGTACCATGATGAATTTTGTATCACAAGTTATGTTGAAACAACTATAAAAGGCGCTTACCAGCAATCAACCCCAATGGCATTGGCCCCAACCTTATCTGCCTTTTGATCATCACCAATGTGTACTGCTTTGCAAGCCTCAGCATTAAGTTGATCTACACCAATAGCACACTGTGACTCGCTCGTACTGTTTTTTGCTTTTCCGCAAGATTGTTTAGTCTTATGCATCCACTAGAAGTACGATACCGTGTTGTTCAAACTCCAACTGATTTACTACCGTAGAATAATGAATACAAATATTTGAACATTTCTCATGTTTCCCAAAGAGCCTATATGCATATACAGTGATGACAAAAAGGAAATCTGGGCAACTGCACTGCACATACCTAAAGCAGCTTTAAATATTTTATGTCAGGTTTTTCATAACCAATCTCTGAAGATATGATAACGGCATCAAACCTGAAAATCAAAGCAAGAAAAATGCTTACATGTAAATATCATGAATGGTCATCGGTATCCCTGTTCCTCTTCTTCATAGTAGCATTCCAACCTTTTCTTTTTTTTCCTCTTGTTTGGCTTTTTTTTTTTTGGGGGGGGGGGGGGGGGGGGGGGGGGGGGAGAGGGGGGCAGGAAGACTTCTGTGATTAACAGATTTACCCCAATATACGACCAAATGTTACAATGTTTCATATTTAAATAATAGCAAACAGAAGGAAAGGCTAAGACTTACAGATCTAAAACATTAAGTTCCTTCAATAACTTCCTTAGTCGGGTATCAAAATTGGAAACAACAGCCACCTTAACTGTATCACAGCTCATCATATTTGGAATAATGAAAGAAGAAAATAATTCAAAAACCATAGACTTCATTAGTACTAGCAAATAACAGATAGAGGAAAATACTTTATGAATATGACCTCCAGCATCCTTGAGAAGGACTATTGTTTCATAAGCTCCATCTGGAAGGCGCCATGCGTCACCTTTTGCATAATACTGACAATAGAAACCACTAAGAATAATTCAAATAAAGTCTCAATTATAACATCAACCAATGCATCATCACTATGCTTAGCACCAGTCATACAGTCCTTTTGGAAATATTATTTTAGGGTCAGTACTGGCAGAAGAACAAGCACTTTGAACGGGTTGGTCTTAAGCGATATCACCTCATAAACTTCTTCAAATAATCATCATCAGCACAACCAGTGGCTTCAGAAACAACCAATTTCCAAAATGGCCTCCCATCTCCCTGTGAATAGCATAAAACTTCAATCAACACCTTTTCTTTATTTAAAGAAACTGTTTTTCCTTCATTAAAGAACTGGAGGAAATTAATCCTTTTGGTAGATGGGAAAAGGTCTGAAGAGATAAAGAACCTAACCCCATTAAGATCATTCCTTGGAAATGGAAATAGTACAAGAGTGGCTCCATATAGGAACTATACAATTCATGTTTTCTCCACAGATGGACAGTAAACAAGTCCCACAGCAAAACAATAGATATATACGGCTTATTTCCGTGCATCAACTCATTGTCAAACATCCTCGTCTCCTATGATGGAAGTACTTAAATAGTGTGAAGGATCATAGTGATGGTGAAATAAATACATGCTCATTTGCATCAGTATCCTATTAATTTAAATCTCCCTACCCCACCCCACACCAAAACAAAGGATCCAAGAAACTCTACAGAAAAATGAGGATTACTTGTGGTTGAGTACAGCAGGAAGGCTATCATCAACATCCTTAAGCCTCAAAGTACTCATGTCTGGTAAATACAATTCATTTATCAAGTGGTTTCTTGAGAAACGGAAAACTCAGAAAAGGCTAATTTGAAAAGGAATCAAAGGCAAACTGGGAGAGCACATTACACGCACAACTAATTATTAGTATAAGAAAAATGCAGAACCCTCACTGGAAAATTAAACTTGATGAGATAGTTTTTTTTTTGGGTGTTTTTTTTGCTTATAAAGCATATACAAATTAAGCGTACACCTTAAAAAAGTTACAGAACAGACCTGGTAACGAAGCTTCTCAGGCCATGGAGCAGCAAAAGCTCTCCTAAATCCTTGCTTTATTTCAGCTGATGTCGTAGATAAACCTAAAAATGTTTCAAAATAATGATTTATAGCTCACAACAGAATAGTGCACGAGTCAGGATTACACTAAAGAAAATAATGTAATAGAAAGAAATAACATCATAAATAACAAACCTAGTATGGCTATCTAAGTAAGAAAAACCAGTTTTCACATGCAAAAAAAAGAAGTAAGATAGCGGTCAAATGCATCATTCAAAGAAAGGGCCAACCAATCACCACCACCACTAAAGCAATCCAAGTCACAACATTGACTAATATGGTTTACCAATACTACAGTTTCCAAATGCAGTTTGCTTCGTAGCTTGGAAGTCTTGGAAGGTAGTGGCACTCAAAGAAACTAACGTACTCCAACCTCTCATGCACAATCTATTATCTAAATGGATTATTTGTTGAAATTTAACATGAAATCTACATGTATAGAAAGTTATGCACTTACATGTAAGATAAGGCTTCCGCCAATAACTTAGCACTCGAAATATCAATATATACTACCAACCACGAACACTAACCGTATTTACTGCCGATGGTTGCATAAGTCTCTTCGACGGGCTTTGCTAACTGCAAAAGGGTACCTCCCGCATCCAACAATAATGCATCGTATGCTCTCTTAACTGACCTTCCTCCACTACCCAGACAGAGAGAAAAAAAAAAAGACAAATAACAAGAAAGACCCACCATATAGAACACCCCAAGGTTAGAATTGTGCTCTAAAGTTAATGATATAAAGGGTCTGCATCGTGAAGGCCAATTTAAGAAATGCCCATGTCATCCTTATTCATTTAAATCATAATTGGGTCAGTAAAATGACAAATTCTTTAGGTAGAAAACTACGGGGAAAAACTCTAACGAGATAAAAGTATAATTCTTGTGCGTGTGCGCGCGTGTTTGTGTGTGTGTGTGTGTGAGAGAGAGAGAGAGAGCGCCAAGGCGATCTAACCAGTGTGGAGGGCCATGGAGGAGAAACGAAGGGAGTTGGGAAGCTTCACATTTCGAGGAGGTTTGAGGGCTCTGAAAAGAGCAATTCCTCCATGAGAACATCTCATCAAACACGTTTCCATTGCAGAGCTCCCTCGCTGTGTCGGATATTCCTATGCGAAAGTCTTTTTCTGATGGTAAATGTAATACATGTATCCAATGCAGGCCTTTTCCCTTGACCCCACGACCGTCGTCTAGTTCACTCGCTCGATTTTAGGTGTGGACGAAACTCAAAACGACCGTCGCTTGGTTTCTTTTTTCTTGAGTTTTGTTAAACTTTTCCAGCAGCAAGGAATGATGGGTGAGGAACATATAGAACAACAGTTCATTTCCTTTGTAGACACCGAGTAGCATCTTGGAAAATAGTTTTCAGACAAATTTCACAGATTTTAAAAAAAAATTTGGTGACTTCCCTCAGAGACCGAATGTAATTTTCATGCAATGTATATTTCACATTATAATCTATTTGGTTTCCACAATTCTTATCTTAGGAACAAGCATAAATGTAATGTCGGATATGATTTTTTTTTTGTAAGCATATGTTGGCGTTCATTCTATGAAACTTTTGAAGGAATTAATGCTGATGATCCATATAATTGGTTCCCTCACAATGAAACATGTTTCCTCGTCCTAGGATATAAAAAGGATACTTCAGCATATCCACCATATAGCTCGTCAAAAAACATGGCTTATTTGGTTGATCAATTGTTGGGCAGTAGTTGAGAAGCACGTAGTTTGCTTTTCTTTTCCATTTTTTAAAAAACAGGAACAATACCTTATAATTTATTAAAAAAATCCCTCACTTGTGATAGAGAAATACCGTGATGTTAATGTCTTGAACTGCATGACTTGCACGCTAACAAATGATTCCAAAGTCTCATAAATCTCGAAGACTGAACTCAAATCTTCATAGACAACATAACTTGGCAATATATTTTTATTCCTTTTAAGGTTTATATATAAAAAAAAAATTCTTGCGTCGTCTTTTTTCTTTTCATTACATAAGTTGAGTCAAGAAGGCAACTCAATGCCCAGTTCAAACCGTACCATAAAAATGATTTTTCATGTGGATATCAAATTTAATTACTTTTTTCAAATAAAGTGTGAGATTTCTACATTCTAAAACTACAAATATCATTTCTCTTTTATAATAGTTATATCCTGTTCTCTCCCCCATTACCTTTCAGTCTCACAGGAATCTTCATGTCGAGTATGCAAGCGTGAAAAGAGGATAGGTTAAACTCTCATACTTCATTTATATTCACTTTCAAATCATATAAAATATAATAATAATTCACTTTTCAAATCTATAACTTTTTCAATCTCATTTACCAAATCTCAAAACTAAAAAATAAATTTTAAACTTTAAAAACAAAACACAAATTCTCATCTCATCCCCAAACATAATCTGATCCTAAATTATTTGTATAAATGATTAGCCTAACAATTGACCCAAAATCCGTTAACTTTTGGATTGAGTGCAGTCCATATGCTCACTGACAGGTCTCCTATAAATGTTATTTTTTTCCCTTCTGGCAGTGGCATCGGAGCCAATGCAACTATTAAAAAATTGCGAGGATTCAAAAGATGGGTCTAAATCGTAATACAAACTGGTCCAACTTAGACCCATCGATCAAACACTCACAAGTCACAATTATATGGAAAATTATCAAGTGCTTAAGGAGTATAGACATGATACTCTCTTCCAATCAAAATAATACCATGTTATTAAAGTTGCTTACATTTTTAATGACACGTCATTTTAATGACACGTCATACTTTAATAGGATAGAAGCACCACGTATTCTAAAATTACTAGGCTCCATTTGGATACAAAAACACTCTCAATCCATCTCATTTCATTTTGTCTCATCATTATAATTTTTCAAATTTTCATACAAAATATAATAAACAATTCAACTTTTTCAAATTACAAAACAATAATAATATTAAAAAATAATATTCTAACAATATTTTATTCAACTCATCTAAAGCCATCTCACTATCCAAATGAGCCCTTAATAATTACTCCAATTATGTTGACTAGAAGAAAAAATGAATGTCCTAAGGCACCCATCTGGCCTTCTCGACCATACACACCATATAAAAAATTCCCGTATGTTGCCCGGTCTATGTTGATTACAGAGAAGCTCTCCAACTCCTCGCACTCCCTAAAGGTCACCATTTTTCACAAGATTATTCGATGAAGTAATGAATGTGGTTCCTATTCAATGAAATAAAGCAATTGCATGCTTCTAGACATCTTAAATTGAAACACGCCCAGTGAATTTGGATATTTCACTGCCTAGCTGGTTTTGGCAATATGGTTCTTGGTAACATGTGAACTGAAATCTCAAAACAATCATTAACTGAAACTACAAGAAGTCCACCCGACCAATGGGAGAACCAAAAGATTATGGCTTGGTTCTGGTTCAGCTTGCAACAAAGTTCTTTCTGGAAAGTGAGGAAGAGTGGGGGAGCTATAGCAAGCTTCAAACCCATTACCTTCAAGCTCAGTGTTACATAACTTGGATGTGGGATGTGCCAGCAACCACGTTTTACAAGATTGGTTCTCATGTAGTGAAATAATGGGATTGCATGATTCTAGGCATCTTCTTTTAGCACTTTCGTCTCACTGTTCATATCTGCTTTTGAATGGCATATGAGTTTCAATGTTCTGCTAGCCGGTTTTGGCAAGAAACTTTCTAGATTTAACATAAGAGAGCAAAGGTGCAAGTGCACAAATGAGGTCCCCAGAATCAAACAAACGTACACACCCCTCATGAACTAGACACAGTTTGTCACATTGCTAGATAATTGGTCAAGAAATCTACAGGTCTCAAGTAAATGTAATTATTGACTTAAACCTGCCAATCACGATATCCAACTCAAGGTATCCTCATTTATACAGCAGAGCAGGGAATCACTGTTTGCTGTGCTGCTTTCACATAGTGGGGGTGTATGGTTAAAAGGTCACATAATTGTAGTCATGAGATGGGGGGTAACATACAGCAAAAGAGATCCAGGTTTTCCGTTACCAACCAAGTTTGAGCAACCCAACCCTCTCAATATAAGAATATAGACGCAAATTAGAATCCATTCTAAGATAATACTTGACACTTCACCAAAATCCACTGTGCTGATTCATAGCGTGAGTTTAAATAATTTTGCTTGTTCATTCATAGAGTTTGCTAATGACAGAATTGAAATACAAAACTTTCTATGGCATTTGAAGGTGCAGGTGAGGCAACTAATGAAAATATGAACAGAATAAATCAGAATAACAAAAAGAAATGGAAATCAACTTAAACTTACCAAGTATAAACCTTAAAATAATCTCAATTGACCAAAGAAGCAGGTGGAGGAGATGGCACAGCCTATGCCGAAATAGCTTTGCGAGAGCTCTGCGCTCACAGTCCTGCATACATAAGAAAAGGCATGACATACCAAGCGCTAATTTTTGCATGATTACACCTTCGTGAAAACACATTGAAAGCAACTAGTTTGAAGGAGCTATAGTATAAACAATGTGATCATCAGGATTTTGATCAGATCCAACAACCAAGCAAAATTCAACACAATCGATTGTCTAATTTTAGTGAGTTCTGAAATCATTTTGGAAATAGCTCCAAAAATAATAAATCAATTAGTTGTAATGATACACAGACAAATACTACAAATCACTAACTGAAAAGTATATTGAGATTTTCTTGAGAGAGACTATTACCTTAAACATATTTAGGTAAAATGGTCTAGTGGGATTCATTCTTCTCAGTTTCAAGTAAGTATATGCAAAGCTTAGCTGATCACGTGAGGTGAATCGGTTGACTTCATTGAACCAAAGACAAAAAACAAATTTGACATTGTGTATGTGCCCGTACTATAAAGGAACCTTCAGGAACAACTGCAAGATAAATGACACATCACATTAGCACATTGGGTTCATGGAGACATTGAACTGCAGATGAAAAGACAATCTCCATAATGAACAGAGATGCCAATGACACGCACAACTTGGAAGAGGAGTATTTGGGTCTGAAGGATCAAAACTTGGTGAGACCATCAGACTGATAAAAAGGTAAACTGTTCATCAATGGCCGTGTGATTGTACTTATTTAGACGCTTATTTTGGAGTACCTCCTCCCAGACACAGTGGCGATCATAATGATTTGAAATGGCATATTCTGATTTTGTTTGCCACAAAAAGTACTCAATAATCAACATTGGATCACTCTGAAGTCTCATCTTGCTGTCAAGCCAAATCGAGTACCTTCAAACAACCACTGCATATAAGATAAAACTTTTTGATTTACAACTAGAAGGGCCAGGACTCAATGGCTAGAATATTATGTAGAATTACCTAGAAGAAGGGAAGAGGCGATGTGGCAAAAACTTTGGCACCTTTCAGTTTTCCGCAAATCCTTATATGGCAAGTTCCTCACAACAATGATTTTCCATAAACCGATATATCCGCCATCATCAGGAGTATTACCTTCTGATGACAGTTTTAAATAATGTTTGCTCATCGACAAACATAACAAAACAAACATTTTTTCTTGGAATATTCACTGATCTGCAGCAAACAAGAATATTTGAACATCACTGATTAATCCCCATATATCATGATGACATATAT